>CM033472.1:36849831-36874147 GCA_019447015.1 Hymenochirus boettgeri | reverse complement strand
AACTTACCTTACCCCGCGCTCCCTCGCAGACGCTCCTGCTCTAACAGTGTTCTGTCCCGATCGCGCGCCCTATCTTTTGAATTGGCTCGCATGCGCACAAGAAGGCGGCGTGGTCGGACAGGAGCGGCTGTTTAGAGCAGGAGCGGCTGCGAGTGAGCGGCGTGTAAGGTAGTTCCAGGTCCCCCGACGTCCTATTATTCACAGGGAGGTGAGAATTAGCGTTCTCACCTCCCTGTGAATATATAAACGGGTGGCACTTAGTTATTTTTTTATTTAATTGAGTTTAGTGTTCCTTTAAACGATAAGGGGCCTGATTTACCCATGTGTGCTGTGCTATAAATAGGGGTTAAGATCGTGTAACAACTCTGCTATATATTGAAAGTTTAGCGCAAGTTTACCTCCAAAATTGCACTGGCTGCAGCAGTTTCACAAAAGACACCCGTGCAACCGCGCAATCTATTTAATAAAGGATTGCCAACACATTTTAACTCCACAATTTAAGATCAGCTAATGGCTGGTCTTAAAGTGGCACTGGGGTAAAATCTCTTTGGGATTTACCACCAGTACAATCCAGTATTAAATACCAGAAGCCTAAGGCCCGGAGCAATTTGCAGCTCTAGGTAAATGACCCAGAACTTTTATTGAATCTCCCTGTTTCTTACAGAGGGGGTCACAGGAGCACAGATCACTAAACAAATGTCTGACCTGACCCATACCGTATGCAGCTGATAGGTGGGAGAGAGAACCAACACTGAACTAGTGACCATTTGAGGGCTTCACACACACCTTTATTTGGCCTTTTATTCACCAAAACTCACATTTCTGAACTTGGGGTTTGTAATCTTGTGTGCTGTCACGTACCCGCTCTGTGGTGGGTACAACAAACCGTATAGCAAGGGGTTCCCTGCCTGTAGGAAGTTGCATGGGGCAGAAATCTCGGCTTGTCATAACATGTAATTGTTTCGCAGCAGGAGCCATGAGAGAAAGAAGAATTCACCATGGATAAAAGTCCACTTCTAATAAGTACATATAACAATCCCCCCAAAATAAACAACAAATTGTAGACATAGTAATAAGGTTATTCCAGGACTATTCTCTTAAGTGTTACAGGTGTAAGACACCAAGTGTGATCCCCCGAGTGACAAGCTTAAATATTCACTGGGCCCTGCTACGTCACACTGTGCTTTGCGTTAATGCGCGAACATCACGTTTGCAATTTAGTGCAATGTTGTTGGGTTAAGCCAAGGCGGCAGCCACTTATCCAATGGCACTGCTGTGCTTTAATGCACAAAAGTTCGTATGCAGCTCACATAGCGGAACGGTTACACGTTCATTACTATGAACAAGCCGTTGTGGTGCATATTCCGCAGGAAACCGCACCAAACACACTATATAGTGTGAACGAAGTCTAAACAATGGTTCGCATTGTGTGTTCAGAGTTTGCTAGAGCGTCTCCAACGTCTAAACGGGCAACCCGAACGAGGAAAAAGTCATCTCATTGTGAATGTAGCCTAGTTTCCCCATTAACACCCAGAACCTTATGGGCTTACTTGTTAATGGTAAAGTCTGATAATTGTGAAAAAGCTCACCCATGCTGGGTTATCCAGTCGGGTCCCAGTTGGGTGAATAGTAAACTGGAGGTCGCAGGTTTGACTGGTACACTGTCCTCCTGTGGATGAAGCGCGACGAATGCGACAATGTCTTCGGGTAACTCGCAAACACCTTGCTAGAGATCACCATTCTTATTGTACAACACACAACTGCACCTCATTTATTTATTTCCCATGTACAACCAAACTTTCTTGCCCCTCGTTTCTATTATTCACAGGGAGGTGAGAATTAGCGTTCTCACCTCCCTGTGAATAATAGAAACGGGTGGCACTTAGTTATTTTTTTATTTAATATGAGTTTAGTGTTCCTTTAAACGATAAGGGGCCTGATTTACCCATGTGTGCTGTGCTATAAATAGGGGTTAAGATCGTGCTAAAACTCGTGCTATATATTGAAAAGTTTAGCGCAAGTTTAACTCCAAAATTGCACTGGCTGCAGCAGTTTCACAAAAGACACCCGTGCAACCGGCGCAATCTATTTAATAAAGGATTGCCAACACATTTTAACTCCACAATTTAAGATCAGCTAATGGCTGGTCTTAAAGTGGCACTGGGGTAAAATCTCTTTGGGATTTACCACCAGTACAATCCAGTATTAAATACCAGAAGCCTAAGGCCCGGAGCAATTTGCAGCTCTAGGTAAATGACCCAGAACTTTTATTGAATCTCCCTGTTTCTTACAGAGGGGGTCACAGGAGCACAGATCACTAAACAAATGTCTGACCTGACCCATACCGTATGCAGTCTGATAGGTGGGAGAGAGAACCAACACTGAACTAGTGACCATTTGAGGGCTTCACACACACCTTTATTTGGCCTTTTATTCACCAAAACTCACATTTCTGAACTTGGGGTTTGTAATCTTGTGTGCTGTCACGTACCCGCTCTGTGGTGGGTACAACAAACCGTATAGCAAGGGGTTCCCTGCCTGTAGGAAGTTGCATGGGGCAGAAATCTCGGCTTGTCATAACATGTAATTGTTTCGCAGCAGGAGCCATGAGAGAAAGAAGAATTCACCATGGATAAAAGTCCACTTCTAATAAGTACATATAACAATCCCCCCAAAATAAACAACAAATTGTAGACATAGTAATAAGGTTATTCCAGGACTATTCTCTTAAGTGTTACAGGTGTAAGACACCAAGTGTGATCCCCCGAGTGACAAGCTTAAATATTCACTGGGCCCTGCTACGTCACACTGTGCTTTGCGTTAATGCGCGAACATCACGTTTGCAATTTAGTGCAATGTTGTTGGGTTAAGCCACGGCGGCAGCCACTTATCCAATGGCACTGCTGTGCTTTAATGCAACAAAAGTTCGTATCGCAGCTCACATAGCGTGAACGGTTACACCGTTCATCATACTATGAACAAAGCGTTGTGGTGCAATATTCCGCAGGAAACCGCACCAAACACGTATATAGTGTGAACGGAAGTCTAAACAATTGTTCGGGCATTTGTGTTCCAGAGTTTGCTAGAGCGGTCTCCAACGTCTAGAACGGGCAACCCGAACGAGGAAAAAGTCATCTCATGTGAATGTAGCCTAGTTCCCCATTAACACCCCAGAACCTATGGGCTTAGCTTGTGTAATGTAAGTCTGAAATTGTGAAAAGCTCACCCATGCTTGGGTTATCCATCGGTCCACAGTTGGGTGAATAGTAAAACTGGAGGTCGCAGGTTTGACTGTACCACTGTCCTCCTGTGGATGAAAGCGGACGAATGCGACAATGTCTTCGGGTAAAACTCGCAAACACCTTGCTAGAGATCACACATTCTTATTGTACAACACACAACTGCACCTCATTTATTTATTTCCCTTGTACAACCAAACTTTCTTGCCCCCGTGCAACCGGCGCAATCTATTTAATAAAGGATTTGCACCACTTTTAACTCCACAATTTAAGATCAGCTAATGGCTGGTCTTAAAGTGGCACTGGGGTAAAATCTCTTTTGGGATTTACCACCAGGTACAAATCCAGTATTAAATACCAGAAGCCATACATGCCCGGAGCAATTTGCAGCTCTAGGTAAATGAGGCCCAAGAACTTTTATTGAATCTCCCTGTTTACCTTACAGAGGGGGTCACAGGAGGCACAGATCACTGAAACAAATGTCTGACCTGACCCATACCGTATGCAGCTGATAGGTGGGAGAGAGAACCAACACTGAACTAGTGACCACTTGAGGGCTTCACACACACACATTTTATTTGGCCTTTTATTCACCAAAAACTCACATTTCTGAACTTGGGGTTTGTAATCTTGTTGCTGTCAGCGTACCCGCTCTGTGGTGGGTACACCGTATAGGCAAGGGGTTCCCTGCCTGTAGGAAGTTGCATGGGGCAGAAATCTCTGCTTGTCATAGACATGTAATTGTTTCGCAGCAGGAGCCTATGAGAGAAGAAGAATTCACCATGGATAAAAGTCCACTTCTTAATAAAGTACATATAACAATCTCCCACCAAAATAAACAACAAATTGTAGACATAGTAATAAGGTTATTCCAGGACTATTTCTCTTTAAGTGTTACAAGGTGTAAGGACACCAAGTGTGATCCACCGAGTGACAAGCTTAAATATTCACTGGGGCCCTGCTACGGTCACACTGTGCTTTGCGTTAATGCAGCGGAACATCACGTTTGCAATTTAGTGCAATGTTCTGTTGTGTTAAAGCACGGCGGCAGCCACTTATCTCAATGGCACTGCTGTGCTTTAATGCACAAAATTTCTGTATCGCAGCTCAATAGCGTGAACGGTACCGTTCACTACTATGAACAAAGCGTTTTGGTGCAATATTTCCGCAGGAAACCGCACCAAAACACTATATAGTGTGAACGAAGTCTAAACAATTGTTCGGCATTTGTGTTCAGAGTTTTGCTAGCGGTTCCAACGTCTAGAACGCAACACGAACGAGGAAAAGTCGCTCATGTGAATGTAGCCTTAGTTCCCCATTACACACCCAGAACCTTATGGCTTAGCTTGTAATGGTAAGTCTGATAAATTGTGAAAAAGCTCACCCCATGCTTGGGTTATCCAGTCGGTCCAAGTTGGGTGAATAGTAAACTGGAGGTCGCAGGTTTGACTGGTACCCTGTCCTCCTGTGAGATGAAAGCGACGAATGCGACAAATGTCTTCGGGGTAAATCGCAGACACCTGCTAGAGATCACACATTATCTTATTGTACAACACACAACTGCACCCCATTTATTTATTTCCCATTGTACAACACAAACTGTTCCTTGCCCCACTGCACCCCATATATTGATTTCCCATTGTACAACACACAACTGTTCCTTGCCCCACTGCACCCCATATATTGATTTCCCATTGTACAACACAAACTGTTCCTTGCCCCACTGCATCCCATTTATTGATTTCCCATTGTACAACACAAACTGTTCCTTGCCCCACTGCACCCCATTTATTTATTTCCCATTGTACAACACAAATTGTTCATTGCTTTGATCTCATAATACCATGAGATACTAAATTATGTGCCAGAGGTATGTACAAGTCAAACCAATTTGGGCCAGGCTGGACTCAACTGAATTATGTGCCAAGGGTATGTACAAGTCTGTCTGCGGTGTTTTTTCAGTGGTCCAAACTGGTTTACCTATTGCAATACATCAGTTTTTTTTATTCAAATGGCTAAAATGGCTATTTTGCAGACTTTGGTGCCAACTTGCATGCCCAAAACCAATTTGGGCCAGGCTGATGCCAGGGGTATGTACAAGTCTGTCTGCGGTGTTTTTTCTGTGGCCCTAAGCGGTTTACCTATTGCAATACACCAGTTTTTTATTCAAATGGCTAAAATGGCTATTTTGCAGACTTTGGTGCCAGCTTGCATGCCCAAAACCAGGGCCGGAGAGTCAGAGAGGGACAGAGGATCGAAGGATTGTAAGTAGAGTTCTGCACACTATTTTAGCAAATAAACTAGCGCTTAGGATTGGGTAGGGTAACCTACAATGATATTAAAAGTTTGGTTTGCAGGGGACATGCCCTTTAATTTGTGCTAATAAAATACCTTTATCTATAAATAAATCTTAAGTAAGATTTGCCATTAAATTTGGTCAAGTTGAAATTGAGTAAAGCTGTAACAGTACGCACTGGATCTGCATGGATAACAGTACACGTGTTAGGCTTTGTTCACACTGGAAAGAATGCACATAGGAATGAGTGGCACCATTCACTACGATTATTGCTTTGAAAAATAATGGCATGCATTAACCACAGCGGAGCATCGCAAGAAATCGTACAACGAGATGTTTCCTCGTATTACACAAAAATGCCTAGGTGAAATCGTCTAAAGAAAAGAAGAGATTGGTTAAACAAGGGTGTGAATGCAAGACATTGTGTTTGTCACCTTATCCGGGCAGTTAATAGGCTACAATGGCCAATCATCGAACTGAATACCACAGATGATATATTTGGAATTTCAGGAGTCCTGGAAAAAGTTTGGAGGTTGCACTATACTGCGTTATTCCTGCATTCCAAAAATACTTTGCAATGGGTGTATACACAAGTCATTTTGTGCAGTTACAGGTACTGTAAACAAACAGTAACCCACCCCCCCCCCCCCTGAAGTATACAGGTAATAATCTGATAATTTTGTCACTAAACAAAGAATAATAAAACAGTACAGAGACTATAACAGAATGAAAGGACAAGCAGCTAGAAAGCTTAGGGAGAGGGGGGCCAAAAGCCCTCCACTGAGCATAAAAATGGAGAAACACATTTTATAACAGAAGGCATTACAGGTCTCATGCTAGGTAAAAGCATTGCCACAAAATCTAAGAAACCCAAGAAGTACATTCAATTTACTTAAGGTCCCCAGGGAAGGGGCGAAATAGCAAAAGACTCCTTGTCAGTGCAAGATACAAATTTCATGGCTCTATTGGTGTAGGACTTGGGTGTACAGTAGGCAAGGCAGCTAGAAAGCTTAGGGAGAGGGGGTCCAAAAGGAGCAAAAAGCCCTCCACTGAACATAAAATAAGAAAAAACCTTTCTTCAACCGAAGGCATCTTGCAGTCTATGCTACATGAATCGAAGTGCCCACAAAATCTAAGAAACAGAAAGCCATGACTGTATCTTGCACTGATGAGATTAACAAGATTGAAACCTGTCTGTCTGCCAGGTCAGATGATTGGCTCTATATATTAGGTGTTTATTGTATGTTATAAAGGCAGTGGTTATGGACACATGCAGGGACATATAAAGGAGTTATATTGCATATCTCTGCCCCTTAATGTGGGGAACCAGGGAGTAAGAAATGATTTCTGTGTCTTAGATTTTGTGGGGAAATGGATAGTCATATTGGCATGAGACTGCAAATGGCTTCCGTTATAAGAAGTGTTTCCCATACAGAATGAAATAAATCTTCTGAATCATCATTTCCAGTTACAACCTCTCCCCTGTTACGTCAGGTAGTCCAATATGCTTACCCCAAATGTTTACCTGTCCAATTTCTTTGCTTGGGTGTAAACTGCTTTTTATTCATGGACATAAAGGCTGGGCCCTGCACGTTTACAATGAGAAGTTAGAATAGGAGTAGGAGAAAACCCCATAGACTGATAAAAAAAAAATGTGCAATAAAAAAAAAGCCCACAAACGTTCAGGTAATTGTCATTCGATGGGTGTAAGTCCTATAACATCTTATAAAAGAGCACAGTTACACCAACTAGTAAATATCTTACACTATGTATATAACATCTCATAAATTATACTACTTGATTTCTATGAAGTAATTAAGTGACTAGGTATGAAAAAACCATTAATTCATTGCCAAAGTACAAGGTTATTTCAATTAGAGTATTTATTACTTAAAGCTCGTCTGAAAAACTATTAAGTCCAAATATGGAAAATTGATAGATAAGATAAAAAGGTGAAGTTCAGAGCAAATTTGCATGCTTTTCAGAAAAAAGTTAACATTTTTCTTGTTACCATAATCTGTTGTATTCAGTTGGATCATAGACTACAAGTTTTTTCTTGAAGACCTTCGCAGTCAATCCGTGACTTTCTCAATTTGAATTGACTTCTGTGGCAATTAGTTACCACTCGGATAGTCCCACTTAGCATATTAAGGACCTTCTGATTGCAAGGTGTGGTTGCATTGTGGCTAGAGGTGTTATCGAAACTGTCCAGGGTAAGGGGTCAAAACAGCATTGTACATGGCAGGACAGTTGGTGTCGAACCCACCACATCTATTCAGGCTTGGGTTTCTTTATTTCCCAAAATGGCCTCTGGACACCTATCTTGAACCAGTCCTGTTTTTTGCCAAGATGTTGGACATTATACATCTTCAAGATAGGGTCTATACCTTAAGATGCAGAGAGGGGTGGGGTTTCAACACCACCTGTCTACCATGTACAATGCTGTGCCACCGTACCTGGGCAGTTCTCTATACAACATCTTAGCCACTAGGCAGTCACGCCTTGCATTCAGAAAGGTCGCCAACACCGGCGGTCATATCTAATGGACCTCCAGGGTTACATAATGCCACCAAGATTCTTGTACAAGTAAATTCTGATTGAGAAAGCTAGTTGATGGACTAACGAACTATCTTCAAGAAAACTAAACTTAAAGTGATAGTTGATCCAACGGGAACTACAACAGGTATTCCATTGACTGGATGAATGAGAACCTCACAAGCATTTTCTGTTACACTAACCTTAAAGGGCATGTGCACCCAAAAACTAATCCCCCCAACAACTGGCCCCACCATGTTGTGTAGTTGAATTTCCCCCAAGTACATCACACCTAGCTCCACAAGGTTCTCCTGAGTCCCCCCCCCAACGCACTAAAAAACTGCCCACCAGGAGGATAGCAGAGTCCTATTGGACTCTGACTCATACTGGACTCCGGGAGAAGTTGGCATGCGTTTGCAGCCCTTTCCCCCTCCCCTCCGGATTTCTCCCCTAGCGTTAAACCCTAAGATATAGGATCCCCCGTTCCCCAGCCCAACAGCTCTATTTATTACTCTAGCAACGATCCCACACAACTTTACTTACTCCCCTTTTTCTCCGCCGCACGGAATGACCGGCAGAAGCGTCGTAATTGCTCCGCTCAGACAATCACAGACGCGACTGCCGAGTCCCGCCCTCTACTTGCATTTGCTCGCAGCCAGAGGGGCCGGCAGCGCGGCAGAGGAACGAGGGGAGGTACGTAAAGTTTGGGGAGCTTCTAGAGGATAAAGTATAAATAGAGATGGGGCTGGGGGACAGTGAGGAATCATAGATAAAAAATTGATTGTTAGGGTGGACATACCCTTTTTTTTTTGAAAAATTTGCTTATCCAGCCAACATCTCTGACCATAAATAACATTTACTTCCTGTATGCAGGAAACATGGGTTTCTATACTGTCCTAGCCTCGTGATTAAAAATGTCCTTGAACTTCCCCTAAATCTGATAAGCTTATAAAATGAGAACTTTGTCGTAAAGATAAACCATGTTTGTTTTGGTGTTGGTGGGTTTTATCTCATTAATAGGTGATCTCTTTCAGTGGTAGAACTCACATGTCTGGAAATTCTATGTGTCGGGCCCCCTTTTCCTCGTGGGCAGTAGAAGCGGTTGGTGCTTGGGGGAATGCCAGGTGTGATTGACAGCGGCCATGATCCCTTGTATCAATGCAAAACTTAACCTGTAAAAATGGATATGTTACCCAGTAGCTCTGAGTAAAATACAGAGACGTATCAATAAAACAGTGGATTCATACCAATGTGATCAACATGTGCATTTTATTGGGGACAGTTCTGTGGTCATTCGACATGTTAGGGTCTAAGTCAAAAAGCGGTCCGTTATACCCTCTAAACAGCCCTGGATAACAGGGCAAAGCTGGATATGGACTAAACAAAATACATATTTGTATATAGCTTGGTAAGTCACCAAGGCACCCTCTGCGCCCCTCTGCACACAGTTCTGTCTCTCGTCCATCCAGGTGGCTGGCACTAATGATACATGTGCTATCAATCAAACAGGGCTTTCTCCTGGACAGAATCTGAAGAAGAAGCAGGAAACACTGACACTTAAACGACCACAATCTTTCTTACGGCTGACGTGGGGAAACTGCCCCGGGCTCATTTTAACGAAAAGACTGCACTTTACTTGACCTTAACTGTTTTTGGGATCTAAAGTTCTATCTAGTTATTCCAGTGGGATAGAGAGAGGTAAGGAGGATGGGGATTTAACCATCCAAAAAACATCCAATTTCTGGTAAGGGGGGCATAGGGCATTGATTACCCTGGACTGTCCAAGCCCCAAACTTTCGGGAGACAGCTCTGGACAGGGGGCAGGCCCCTCAAAAAGTGGACAATAACGTTACTGCAAACAGGGAAGGAAGCAGCAAAGAAATTTTCTCAGAGCTAAAAAATTCAGTGGGACCTTTAGAATCCTATATGTGGGGACCAGTCCATTGGTTAGAGATCCAGCATTTTATCTAACGCGTGAAGATAAAAACCATGGGGCAGGTTAAAGATACCGTCCTTGGGACACCTTACAACGCAGCAAAATGACTGCTGGTGACTCCGGGTGTTAATGGCATATACAGTAGGTGGATCTGTGAATGGCTATGTCCTTGTGTGGAGGTACCCAGTTGTTATAAATTACCACTCCCTCCCAACCCTGCAGTAACAGTCAAGGCCCAGGACAGGGGTTCGGGGGGGAGGATGGAGAAGACAGATGGACATGGAGCAGTATGAACTGCAGATAGGACAGATACTTTTAATGGCACTTTAGGCGATCAATAAAAGTTTCTTATCGTTAAAAATGGTGCTAATTTTGCCCCAACAATCAGATTCTTTTAACATTGAAATCTAAACAATGAGTGGTTGGGGCCAAAATTATGCACCATTTTAAAGGAACACTAAACCCAAAAAATTAATGAAGTGGCATCGTTCTATTATTCACAGGGAGGTGAGAACGCTTATTCACCTCCCTGTGATAATAGGAGCGATCGGGGGAACCTGGAACTACCTTACCGCGCTCCCCTCGCAGACGACTCCTGCTCTACAGATGTTCTGTCCCGAAACGTCGCGCGCCCTATTTTGAATGGCGCGCATGCGCACAAAGAAGGGGCGCGTGGTCGGGACAGGAGCGGCTGTTTAGAGCAGGAGCGGTGCGAGTGGAGCGGCGTGTAAGGAAGTCCAGGTCCCCCGATCGTCCTATTATTCACAGGGGAGGTGAGAATTAGCGTTCAACTCCTGTGAATAATAGGAAAAAGGGTGGCACTTAGTTATTTTTTTATTTAATATGAGTTTAGTGTTCTTTAACGCTAAGGTGCCTGATTACCCATGTGTGCTGGTGCTATAACATAGGGGTTAAGATCGTTGCTAAAACAATCTGCTATATATTGAAAAGTGTAGACGCAAGTTTAACTCCAAAATTGCACTGGTGCAGCAGTTCACAAAAGGGACACCCGTGCAACGGCGCAATCTATGGAATAAAGGATTTGCACCACTTTACTCCACAATTTAAGATCAGCTAATGGGTGGTCTTAAGTGGCCACTGGGGTACAAATCTCTTGGGATTTACCACCAGTCAAATAAAGTATAAATACCAGAAGACATAATGCCCAGGAGCAATTTGCAGCTCTAGGTAAAGAGGCCCAAGAAATTTATTGAATCTCCCTGTTCCCTTTAAGAGGGTGGTCACAGGAGCACAGAACTGAAACAAAGGTCTGACCTGGACCCATACCGTATTCAGATGATAGGTGGGAGAGAGAACCAACATGAAACTAGTGGACCATTGAGGGCTCAAAACACACATTTATTTGGCCTTTTATTCACCAAAACTCACTTTCTGACTTGGGGTTTGTTAATCTTGTGCTGTCAGCTACCCGCTCTGTGGTGGGTAACACCGTATAGCAAGGGGTTCCAGGCTGTAGGAAGTGCATGGGGCAGAATTGCTTGTATAAGACAGGTAAGTGTTCAAGCCAGGAGCAATGAGAGAAGAAGAATTCACCATGGATAAAAAGTCACTGCTTAATAAAGTACATATAACAATCTCCCCCAAAATAAACAACAAATTGTTAGACATAGTAATAAGGTTATCAGACTATTTATCTTTAAAGTGTTACAAGGTGTAAGGGACACCAAGTGTGATCCACCGAGTGACAGCTTAAATATTCACTGGGCCCTTGCTACGGTCCACACTGTGCTTTGCGTTAATGAGCGAACATCCGTTGCAATTTAGTGCAATGTTTGTTGTGTTAAGCCAAGGCGGCAGCCACTTTATAATGGCCACTGCTGTGCTTTAATGCAACAAAATGTCGGTATGCAGCTCACATAGCGGAACGGTTAACGTTCATTTACTAGAAACAAAGCGTTTTGGTGCATATTCCGCAGGAAACCGCACCAAACCACGTAATAGTGTGAGACGAAGTCTAAACAATGGTTCGACATTGTGGTTCCAGAGTTTGTAGAGGTTCCAACGTCTAGAACGGGCAACCGAACGAGGAAAAAGTCACTCTGTGAATGTAGCCTAGTTCCCCATTAACACCCAGAACCTATGGGCTTAGCTTGTTAATGGTAAGTCTGAAAATTGTGAAAAAAGCTCACCCATGCTGGGTTAATCCAGTCGGTCCACAGTTGGGTGAATAGTAAAACTGGAGGTCGCAGGTTTGACTGTACACTGTCCTCCTGTGAGATGAAAGCGGACGAATGCGACAAATGTCTTCGGGGTAAAACGCAAGACACTGCTAGAGATCACACATTATCTATTGTACAACACACAAACTGCACCTCATTTATTATTTCCCTGTACAACACAAAGTTCTTGGCCCCATGCACCCCATATATTTCTTTCCATTGTACAACACCACAAATGTTGCGCCCACTGCACCCCATATATTGAGTTCCATTGTAAAACACACAACTGTTTCTTGCCCACTGCCCCCCATATATTGAAGTTCCCCATGTAAATCACACAATGTTTCTTGCCCACTGCCCCCCATATATTGATTTCCAGTTGTACAAAACAACGTTTCTTGCCCACTGACCCCATTATTAGTTCCATGACAATACAAACTGTTCCTTGCCCCATGCACCCACATATAATTTATTTCCAATTGTACAAAACAAATTGTTATGGGACATGAAACCTTATACAAATTATATTAAGCCCATACAGTAAATCTCTTGGTGCATTGTTTACTAATAGTGGTCATTCAGAGGACTCGTGGACATCCTTAAGGTTGGAAGAAAAGAAGTTTAAATCTTGAGGTTAGGAGAGGTTTCTTTACAGTTGAGAACGTGAAAACTGTGGTGGGAACTGTCTCAGCAGAGGTGGTAATGGCAAGTTCATTGAATAACTTTAAAAAAGGCTGGATAAGTTTATTAAAAAACTTAAAAAATATTGAGAATTACTGGATTTAAGCATATAGATCTGGGTTGATACAGGGGATACGTTCCGATTGCCGTTTGGAGTAGGAAGAATTTTCCCCCCTTTTTTAGCTGGGTTTTTTTGCCTTCTTCTGTCACTGTTAGGTAGGGTTAAAAAAAAAAACAAAAAAAAAAAGGGGAATAGGTTCGACTGATGACGAATGTCTTTATTAAAACTTAAGTACTATGTTAATATGTTACTTTGATCTCATAATACCAGGTATCTGTTTTCCATTGCCCCCACCACCACATCCAAAACACCATGTCCATCAAAAATCAATTTCATACATTAACCAGGGCTGCCCCATGAAGTGAAGTTGTTTTCTGTTCAAAAAAAGTTGGTTCTTTTTCAGTTAGTTTCTTATACAGACTGAGTTGGTTTATTATTCGGATTTGGAATACGAAACTTGGTTGTATTGCAATAGTAAACTGCTTTGGCCACTGAAAAAACATGGCGAAAGACACGTACATACCTGGGCAATAATTCAGTTGCGCCCAGCCTGGGCCCAAATTTGTTGGGCTGCAAGTTGGCATCCCACCCCCCCAAGGTCTGTAAAATAGCTCTCTTTGCACATTTGAATAATAAACTGGTGTATGGCAATAGGTAAACAATTGGGCCAGGGCTGGACTCAAACGGAAAAAAAAAAAAAAATTATGTGCAGGTTTCTACGTGTCTGTCTGCGGGTGATTTTTTCAGTGGCCCAAAGCGGTTTACTAGTGCAATTACAGTCAGTTTCTTATTCAGAATGGCTAAAATGGTATTTGCCGACTTTGGTGCCAACTGCAGGCCCAAAAACCAATTTGGGCAGGATGGGATCAACTGAATGATATGCCAGGGGTATGTAGGTTCTGTCTGCGTGTTTTTCAAAAAGGCCCCACGCGGTTTACTATTGCATACATCAGTTTCTTATCAAATCCGAATAAGAAAACAAACCTTCAGTCTGTGAAAATACCGAAACCACTTCAGCTTCGTGGATGCCTGATCTCCAGCTTGAACTTTTTTGAATAAAGCAGCTTGCACTCCCCGTCCAGAGCTGCTGGTTTAGCACCTGTAAAATCTACTCCTGTGATGACCTTACCTGATGAAGTACAATTTTGGCTTAACTGGCAGGTCTGGGAATTTTGGAGATTGCAGTGTTAGAGAGTTTACTTCAGGAGAGATGGAGGATTATATTCTGTACCTGCTCCCCAGGCCTGGACTGCGTCTCCTGGCTGTAAGTAACTTTGGGGCACTTTAACTTTATGTACTAGTCACTGTGAGCAAACTTTATGTAATAGTTACAGTGGGCAAACTTTATGTAATAGTTACAGTGGGCAAACTTTATGTAATAGTTACAGTGGGCAAACTTTATATACCAGTCACTATGAGCAAACTTATGTACCAGTTGTGGCTGGTTTTACAAACTCCCAAAGGACAGCCAAACCACATATATATGGTTTGGTGGTCTACATATAGGTAATATATTATATATAGTATATTATTATACAGATGCTCCATGTAGATAATGTTTTCAGGCAACCTCAAAACCATATTTGTCCATAAAGCCTAGGGCGAGAGGAGTGGCCGAGATCAGAGAGACAGGGGATCGAAGGATTGTAAGTAGAGTTCTGCACACTATTTTAGCAAATAAACCTAGCGCTTAGGATTGGGCTAGGGTCACCTACAATATATTAAAAGTTTGTTTTGCAGGTGGACATGCCCTTTAATTTTGTGCTAATAAAATACCTTTATCTATAAATAAATCTATAAGTAAGATTTGCCATTAATTTGTCATAGTTAGAAATTGAGTAAAGCTGTAACAGTACGCCACTGGATCTGCATGGATAACAGTACACGTGTTAGGCTTTGTTCACACTGGAAAGCATGCACATATTAATGAGTGGCACCATTCACTACGATATATTGCTTTGAAAATAATGGCATGCATTAACACAGCGGAGCATCGCAAGAAATCGTAAACGAGATGTTCTTGCATACAAAAAGCCATCTAGTGTGAAATAGCCTAAAGAAAGAAGAGATGGTTTTATTAAATGGTTTTTTGGAAAATTTTTTATTTTAAACAAGGTGTGAATGAAGACATTTGTGTTTGTCACCTTATCCTGGGCAGTTTAATAGCTACAATGCAATCATCTAACTGAATACCACAGATGATATATGTGGAATTTCAGGAGTCCTGTAATAAGTTTGGAGGTTGCACTATACTGCGTTATTTCTGCATTCCAAAATACTTTGCAATGGGTGTATACACAAAGTCATTTGTGCAGGTACATGGTCTGTAAAACAAACAGTAACCCATGAAGTATACAGGTAATAATCCTGAAATTTATGTCACTAAACAAAGAATAATAAAACAGTACATAGACATTTATACAGAATGAAAGACAAGCAGCTAGAAAGCTTAGGGAGAGGGGGGCCAAAAGCCCTCCACTGAGCATAAAAATGGAGAAACACCTTCTTATAACAGAAGGCATCTTACAGTCTCATGCTAGGTAAATAGCATTGCCCACAAAATCTAAGAAAGAAACAAGAAGAGTAATTTTATCTCAGGTCCCCAGGGTAAGGGGCCAGAAAGAACAGAACTATGAAAATACTCCTTGGTCAGTGCAAGATACAAATTCATGGATCTATGGTTTGTAGGACTTGGGTGTTGTTTGGTGTTGGACAGTAGACAGGCAGCTAGAAAGCTTAGGGAGAGGGGGTCCAAAAGGAGCAAAAAGCCCTCCACTGAACATAAAAATAGAGAAACACCTTCTTATAACAGAAGGCATCTTGCAGTCTCATGCTACATGAATAGAATTGCCCACAAAATCTAAGAAACAAGAAGCCATGAATCTGTATCTTGCACTGATGAGATCTAACAAGATTGAAACATGTCATGTCTGCAGGTCAGATGATTGGCTCTAGTATATGTATATATAGGTTTTATTGATGTTATTTATTGTATTAAGGCAGTGGTTCTGGACACATGCAGGGACATAAAGGAGTGTATTTGCATATATCGCCCCTATGTGGGGAACCAGGGAGAAGAAATGACTTCTTGTTCTTAGATTTTGTGTGGGCAATGCTATTCATATGGCATGAGACTGCAAAATGGCTTCCGTTATAAGAAGGTGTTTCTCCATACAGAATGAAATAAATCTTCTGAATCCTCATTTTCCAGTTAAACCTCTGTACGTCTAGGTAGTCAATATTGCTACCTCTTAATGTCTTACCTGTCCAATTTTCTTTGCTTGGGGGTAAACCTGCTTTTATATTCAGTGGACATAAAGGCTGGGCCCTGCAGTTACAATGAGAAGTTAGAATATGAGTAGGAGAAACCCATAGACTGATAAAAAAAAAAATTTGTGCAATAAAAAAAAGCCCACAAACGTTCAGGTCATTGTCATTTCATGGGGTTGTAGAGTCCTTATAACATTCTCTAGAAGAGCCAGTGTTACACAACTAATAATATCTACACATATGTATATAAAATCTCATAAATTATACTAATTATTTCTAAGTATCTAAGTGACTAGGTTACTGAAAAAACATTAATATCATTGCAAAAGTACATGTTTATTTCAATTTAGATTTATTAATACGTAAAAAGCTCATCTGAAAACTATTAAGTCAAAATATGAAAATTTACTGATAAGATAAAAAGGTGAAGTTCGAGTCAGAGCAAATTTGCATGTTCAAGAAAAAAAGTACACATTTTTTGTTACATATCTGTTGTATTCAGTTGGATCAACTAGACTACAAGTTTATTTTCTTGAAGGACCTTTCGCTAGTCATCCGACTCTTCTCAATTCTGAATGACTTCTGTTGGCAATTAAGTACCCTGGATAGTCCCAATTAGCATTATAAGGGACCTTCTGATTGCAAGGGTGGTTGGTTGCTGTGGCTAAGAGGTGTTATCGAAACGTCCAGGGTTTAAGGTGTCAAAAACAGCATTGTACATGCAGACGTAGTCAGTTGGTGTCGAACCCACCACCTCTATTCAGGCTGTGGTTCTTTATTTTCACAAAATGGCCTCCTTGACCCTATCTTGAACCAGTCCGGTTTCTTGCCAAGATGTTGACATTTAATCTTCAAAGATATGTCCTATACCTTAAGATGCAGAGATGGGGGGGGTGGTTTCAACACCCAACTGTCTACCATGTACATAGGTTTTGCCACCGTACCCTGGGGCAGTAGTTCATATAACACCTCTTCGCCACTATGCAGTCACGCCTTGCATTCAAGAAGGTCTCCAACACCTGGCTGTCATATGCTTAATTGGGACCTTCCAGGGGTACATAATTGCCACAGATTCTTGTACAAGAATTCTGAATTGAGAAAGCCAGTGGGATGACTAACAAATATCTTCAAGAACTAAACTTAAAGTGTAGTTGATCCAACTGAATACAACAGGTATTCCATGACCTGGATAAATGAGAACCTTCACAAGCATTTTCTTGTTACACTAACCTTAAAGGGCATGTCCACCCCAAAAACTATAATCCCCCCAACTACTGGCCCCACCATGTAGTGTAGTTTAATCCTTACCTCACATCCTAGCTCCACAAGGTTCTCCTGTAGTCCCCCCCCCCAAAGCCCTAAAAAACTGCCCACCAGGAGGATAGCAGAGTCCATATTGGGACTCTGCCTCCTACCTGGCATGAGGGGAGAAGTTTGGCATGCGTTCGCAGCCTTCTCCCCCTCCCTTCAGGATTCCCTCCCCCTAGCGGAAACCCTAAGATATAGGATTCCCCCTGTCCCCCACGCCCCCAACGCTCTATTTATACTCTTAGAAAGCTCCCCAAACTTACTTACCTCCCCTTTTCCTCCGCCGCACTGAAGATGACCGGCAGCCGCGTCGTAAGTGGCTGCTGTCAGGACAATCACAGACGCGACTGCCGGTCCCGCCCCTCTACTTGCATTTTCTCGCAAGCAGAGGGCCGGCATGCGGCGGGCAGAGGAAAGAGGGGAGGAGGTAAGTAAAGTTTGGGAGCTTTCTCACAAGAGTATAAATAGAGACTGGGGCTGGTGGGACAGGAGGAGGGAATCATATATAAAAATTGATTTTTAGGGTGGACATACCCTTTAATTTGTTAATCCAGCAACCTCTCTGCCATAAATTAACATTTACTTCCTGTATGCAGGACACCTGGTTTCTATTACTGTCCTGCATTGACCTTAAAAATCCTTGAACTTCCCCTAAAGTGCTGATAATAAGCTCATAAAAAATGAGAACTTTGTCTGTAAAGATAACCATTGTTGGTTTTGGTGTTGGTGGGTTTTATATCATTATATGTGATCTCTTTCAGTTTGTGAGAACTCACATGTCGGAAATTCTCTGTTTCAGGCCCCCTTTTTCCCGCTGGGCAGTTATAGAATCGGTTGGGCTTGGGCCGAATGCCCAGGTGTGATGACAGCGCCATGATCCCTTGTATCAAAGTGCACAGACTAACCTGTAAATGGATATGTTACCCAGGAGCTCTGAGTAAAAATACGAGACGTACAAATAAATTGAGATCCATACAATGTGCATCACATGGTTGCATTTTCTTGGGAAAGTTCTGTGGTCATTAGACATGTTAGGGTCTAAGTAAAAATCGTCCGTTCTTCTACCCCGCTAAACAAGCCCTGGATAAACAGTGAAGCCTGATATGGTACTAAACAAAATACATATTTGTTATATAGCTTGGTAATGTCACCAGAACCCTCTGCTCCCCTCTTGCACACAATGTTCTGTCCTCTCGTACATCAGGTGGCTGGCACTAATGATACATTGTGCTATCAATCAACAGGGGCTTCTCCTGGACAGAAATCTAAGAAGAAGCAGGACACACGACACTTAAACGACCACATATTTCTTACTGCCTGAACGTGTGGGAACTGCCCCAGGGCTCATTTTAACGAAAGACTGCAACCTTTACTTACCTTAACTTGTTTGGGACTTAAAGTTCTATCTAGGTTATTCAGTGGGAGTGGGATTAGTAGAGAGAGGTAAGGAGGATGGGAATTTAATCCATCCAAACTATCATTTCTGGTAAGGGGGGGGGGATGGCAGGCTAGGATTATTACCCTGGACTGTCCAAGCCCCAACTTCTGGGAGAAGAAAGCTCGGGACCGGGGACAGGCCCTCAAAACGTGGACAATTAACGTACTGCAAACAGGGAGGAAGTGAAGCAGCAAAGAAAATTCTCCAGAGCTAAACATTCAGTGGGACCTTTAGAAATCCTTATATGTGTGTGACCAGTCGATCGCCATTGGTTAGAGATCCAGCATTGTATCTAAAGATGTGAAGATAAAACCATGGGGCATGGTTAATGATACCGTCATTGGGACACATTAAAAGCAGCAAAAATGACTGATGGTGACTTACGGTTAGTTAAGAATGCATCCATACAGTAGGTGTATATGTGAATGGATATGTCATTGTGTGGAGTTACCAGTGTGTAACTACCACTCCCACCACCCTGCAGTAACAGCAAGGCCCAGGGACAGGGTCGGGGGGGGGACGAGGAGGGGAGGAAGAGAAGAGACAGACTGTACAGGAGCAGATGAACTGCAGATAAGACAGATACTTTAATGGGCACTTTTAGGGAGAGTCAATAAAAGTTCTTATCGTTAAAAATGGTGCTAATTTGCCCCAACCAATCAGATCTTTTTTACATTTTGAAATCTAACATCTGATGGTTGGGCCAAAAGTAGCACCATTTTAAAGGAACACTAAATCCAAAAAATAACTGAGGGCATCCGTTTCTATTATTCACAGGGAGGTGAGAACGCTTATTCTCACCTCCCTGTGAATAATAGGACGATCGGGGGACCTGGAACTTACCTTACCGCGCTCACTCGCAGACGCTCTGCTCTAACAGCTGTTCTGTCCCGATCGCGCGCCCTATCTTTGAATTGGCGGCGGCATGGCGCACAAGATAGGGCCGCCGTGGTCGGGACAGAGCGGCTGTTAGAGCAGGCAGCGCCCTGAGAGTGGAGCGGCGTTGTTTTTGTAAGGTAAGTTCCAGGTCCCCGATCGTCCTATATCACAGGGAGGTGAGAATAGGTTCTCACCTCCCTGTGAATAATAGGAAACGGGTGGCACTTAGTTATTTTTTTATTAATATGAGTTAGTGTTCCTTTAAACGTAAGGGGCCTGATTTACCATGTGTGCTGTGCTATAAATAGGGGTTAAGATCGTGCTAAAACTCGTGATATATTGAAAAGTTAGCGCAAGTTTAACCCAAAATTGCACTGGCGGCAGCAGTTTCACAAAGACACCCGTGCAACCGGCGCAATCTATTTAATAAAGGATTTGCACCACTTTAACTCCACAATTTAAGATCAGCTAATGGCTGGTCTTAAAGTGGCACTGGGGTAAATCTCTTTTGGGATTCACCAGGTACAAATCCAGTATTAAATACCAGAAGCCATACATGCCCGGAAGCAATTTGCAGCTCTAGGTAAATTAGGCCCAAGAACTTTTATTGAATCTCCCTGTTTACCTTACAGAGGGGGGTCACAGGAGGCACAGATCACTGAAACAAATGTCTGACCTGACCCATACCGTATGCAGCTGATAGGTGGAGAGAGAGAACCAAACACTGAACTAGTGACCACTTGAGGGCTTCACAACACACATTTTATTTGGCCTTTTATTCACCAAAAACTCACATTCTGAATTGGGGTTTGTAATCTGTGTTGCGTCAGCGTACCCGCTCTGTGGTGGGTACACCGTATAGGCAAGGGGTTCCCTGCCTGTAGGAAGTTGCATGGGGCAGGAAATCTCTGCTTGTCATTAGACATGTAATTGTGTCGCAGCAGGCCTATGAGAGAAGAAGAATTCACCATGGATAAAAGTCACTTCTTAATAAAGTACAATAACAATCTCCCACCAAAATTAAACAACAAATTGTAGACAATAGTAATAAGGTATTCCAGGGACTATTTCTCTTAAGTGTTACAAGGTGGTAAGGACACCAAGTGTGATCCACCGAGTGAAAGCTTAAATATTCACTGGGGCCCTGCTACGGTCACACTGTGCTTGCGTTAATTGCGCGGAAACATCACGTTTGGCAATTTAGTGCAAGTTCTGTTGTGTTAAAGACGGCGGGCGCAGCACTTATCTCAATGGCACTGCTGGCTTTTAATGCACAAAATTTCGGTATCGCACCTCAATAGCGTGAACGGTACCGTTCACTACTATGAACAAAGCGTTTTGTGTTGCAATATTTCAGCAGGAAACCGACACCAAAACACTATATAGTGTGAACGAAGTCTAAAACAATTGTTCGGCATTTGTGTTCAGAGTTTTGCTAGCGGTTCCAAGTCTAGAACGCAAACACGAACGAGGAAGGAAAAGTCGCTCATGTGAATGTAGCCTTAGTTCCCCATTACCACACCAGAACCTTATGGCTTAGCTTGTAATGGTAAGTATGATAAATTGTGAAAAAAGCTCACCCCATGCTTGGTTATCCAGTCGGTCCAAGTTGGGTGAATAGTAAACTGGAGTCGCAGGTTTGACTGGTACCCTGTCCTCTGTGAGATGAAAAGCGACGAATGCGACAAATGTCTTCGGGGGTAAATCGCAGGACACCTGCTAGAGATCACAATTATCTTATTGTACAACCACACAATGCACCTCATTTATTTATTTAACCATGTACAAAACAAACTTTCTGCCCCACTGCACCCCAATATTATTTCATGTACAACACACAACTGTTTCTTGCCCCACTGCACCCCATATATTGATTTACAATTGTACAACAAACAATGTTTCTTGCCCCACTGCACCCCAATATTGATTTACCAGTTGTACAACACACAACTGTTCTTGCCCCACTGCACCCCATATATTGATTTCCAGTTGTACAACACACAACTGTTTCTTGCCCCCACTGGCACCCCATTATGATTTCCCATTGTACATACAAACTGTTCCTTGCCCCACTGCACCCCATATATTTATTTCCCATTGTACAACACAAATTGTTCATGGGGACATGATAACCTTATACAAATATATTAATGGCCCATACAGTGAACTCTCTGGTGCATTGTTCACTAATAGGTCATATCAGAGGGAATCGTGGAACATCTTTAAGGTTGGAACGAAAAAGAAGGTTTCATCTTCAGGTTAGAGAGGTTTCTTTACAGTGAGAACGGTTGTGATGAAACTGGTGGAACTGTCTTCCAGCAGAGGTTTTTTTTGGTAATGGCAAGTTCATGAAATAACTTTAAAAAAGGCCTGGATAAGTTTCTAAAACTAAAAAAATATTGAGAATTACTGGTATTAATGCATATAGATCTGGTTGATCCAAGGGATACTTTCCGATTCGCGTTTGGAGTCAGGAAGGAATTTTTCCCCCCTTTTTTTAGCTGGGTTTTTTTGCCTTTCTGGATCAATGTTAGGTTAGGGTTTAAAAAAAAAAAAAAAAAAAAAGGGGACATAGGTTGGACTTGATGGACGAATGTTGTTATTATTCAACCTTAATTACTATGTACTGACTGTTACTTTGATCTCATAATACCATGTATCTGTTTTCCATTTGCACCACCACCACCTCCAAAACCCCTATGTCCCATCAAAAAATCTAATTTCAATACATTAACCGAGGGCTGCCCACCATGAAGCTGAAGTTAGTTGTTTCTTGTTCAAAAAAGTGGTTTCTTTTTCAGTTAGTTTACTTATCACAGACTGAAGTTGGTTCTTATTCGGATTGAATACGAAAATGGTGTATTGCAATAGGTTAAACTGCTTTGGGCCACTGAAAAAAAACACTGCAAAAGGCACCAGTACATACCCCTGGCACATAATTCAGTTGAGCCCAGCCTGGCCCAAATTTGTTTTGGGATGACAGTTGGAAATCAAGGTCTGTAAAAAACTCTTCTTTGCACATCTTGAATAAAATATAAACTGGGGTATTGCAATAGGTAAACCAATTGGGCCAGGCTGGACTCAACTGAATTATGTGCCAGGTTTATGTACGTGGTCTGTCTGCGGTGATTTTTCAGTGGCCCAAAGCGGTTTACCTATTGCAAACAGTTTCTTATCAAATGGCCTTAAAATGGTATTTTGCAGGATGCTTTGGTGCCAACTGAATGCCCAAAAACAATTTGGGCCAAGGCTGCGAATCAAGAATGACTAGGAGGGGTATGTAAGGGTGTGGGCCGGTTGTTTAGTGGGGCCAAAGCGGTTTACCATTGCAATACATCAGTTTCTTATTCAAATCCGAATAAGAAACCAACTTCAGTCTGTGAATAGAACAACCAACTTCAGCTTCGTGGCTGCCCTGATCTCCAGCTTGAACATTTGCTGAACTTAAAGCAGCTTGCACTCCCCCCTTCCAGAGCTGCTGGTATTAGCACCATTGTAACCTCTCTATCCTGTGATGACCTTACCTGTAAGAAATACAATTTTGCTATAACTGGCAGGGTCTAGGAAGGGAGATTGCAGTGCTTAGAGAGCTGTTATACTTCAGGAGAGATGGAGAGGATTATATTCTGTACCTGCTCCCCAGGCCTGGACTGCGTCTCCTGGCTGTAAGTAACTTTTGGGGCACTTTAAAAAAAACTTTTATGGTAATAGTCAGTGTGAGCAAAACTTATGTAATAGTACAGTGGGCAAACTTTATGTAATAGTCACAGTGGGGCAAACTTTATGTAATAGTTACAGGGGGCAAACTTTTATACACAGTCACTATGAGCACAAACTTATGTACCAGTTGTGGCTGGTTTTACAAACTCCAAAGGACGCCCAAAACCCACATATATATGGTTTGGTGGCTACATATAGGTAGTATTATATGTTATATATAGTATATCGCATTTACAGATGTCTCCATGTAGATAAGTGTTTTCAGGCAACCTCAAAACCAAGTGTCCATAAAGCCCACACAAGACCTTACACCTGGTTCTGATTAGTTATATTCAATCTATATTAAATTAGAATAGCCCCACAGACCTTACACTGGTTCGATTACCGTATTATATACATTATGAATTTAACTAGAATGTAAAAGCTCTACCGGGCAGGGACCTTTCCTTACCCTTGTGGCAAAGCCCCTATCACTCTATTATATAAGTATATATTTGCCACTAAACTATCTAGGTATGTACACCCCTTGTATGACTTTATTGCATATATACTGTACCAGCCTGCGTCCCCAAGTGGCGCTATATAAATAAAACATACATACATCTGTCTCTTCTAAGGAACCTGTGACAACAGTCGGTTAACTCCACCGTAGATTTTACGTTTTATTTGAACACTGATAAAAGGGACCAGATATTACCAGCCTGTGTGTGGGTATTTATATATTACCATTTCTTAGTGTGGCAGATATTACCAGCCTGTGTGTGGGTATTTAT
>CM033472.1:36771926-36849578 GCA_019447015.1 Hymenochirus boettgeri | reverse complement strand
TGCCGTTTGGAGTCAGGAAGGAATTTTTCCCCCCTTTTTTAGCTGGGTTTTTTTGCCTTCTTCTGGATCAACTGTTAGGTAGGGTTAAAAAAAAAAAAAAAAAAAGGGGAATAGGTTGGACTTGATGGACGAATGTCTTTATTCAACCTTAATTACTATGTTACTATGTTACTTTGATCTCATAATACCATGTATCTGTTTTCCATTGCCCCCACCACCCACCTCCAAAACCCCTATGTCCCATCAAAATCTAATTTCCATACATTAACCAGGGCTGCCCCATGAAGCTGAAGTTGTTTTCTTGTTCAAAAAAGTTGGTTTCTTTTTCAGTTAGTTTCTTATTCACAGACTGAAGTTGGTTTCTTATTCGGATTTGAATACGAAACTGGTGTATTCAGGGCCGGAGAGTCAGAGAGGGACAGAGGATCGAAGGATTGTAAGTAGAGTTCTGCACACTATTTTAGCAAATAAACTAGCGCTTAGGATTGGGTAGGGTAACCTACAATGATATTAAAAGTTTGGTTTGCAGGGGACATGCCCTTTAATTTGTGCTAATAAAATACCTTTATCTATAAATAAATCTTAAGTAAGATTTGCCATTAAATTTGGTCAAGTTGAAATTGAGTAAAGCTGTAACAGTACGCACTGGATCTGCATGGATAACAGTACACGTGTTAGGCTTTGTTCACACTGGAAAGAATGCACATAGGAATGAGTGGCACCATTCACTACGATTATTGCTTTGAAAAATAATGGCATGCATTAACCACAGCGGAGCATCGCAAGAAATCGTACAACGAGATGTTTCCTCGTATTACACAAAAATGCCTAGGTGAAATCGTCTAAAGAAAAGAAGAGATTGGTTAAACAAGGGTGTGAATGCAAGACATTGTGTTTGTCACCTTATCCGGGCAGTTAATAGGCTACAATGGCCAATCATCGAACTGAATACCACAGATGATATATTTGGAATTTCAGGAGTCCTGGAAAAAGTTTGGAGGTTGCACTATACTGCGTTATTCCTGCATTCCAAAAATACTTTGCAATGGGTGTATACACAAGTCATTTTGTGCAGTTACAGGTACTGTAAACAAACAGTAACCCACCCCCCCCCCCCCTGAAGTATACAGGTAATAATCTGATAATTTTGTCACTAAACAAAGAATAATAAAACAGTACAGAGACTATAACAGAATGAAAGGACAAGCAGCTAGAAAGCTTAGGGAGAGGGGGGCCAAAAGCCCTCCACTGAGCATAAAAATGGAGAAACACATTTTATAACAGAAGGCATTACAGGTCTCATGCTAGGTAAAAGCATTGCCACAAAATCTAAGAAACCCAAGAAGTACATTCAATTTACTTAAGGTCCCCAGGGAAGGGGCGAAATAGCAAAAGACTCCTTGTCAGTGCAAGATACAAATTTCATGGCTCTATTGGTGTAGGACTTGGGTGTACAGTAGGCAAGGCAGCTAGAAAGCTTAGGGAGAGGGGGTCCAAAAGGAGCAAAAAGCCCTCCACTGAACATAAAATAAGAAAAAACCTTTCTTCAACCGAAGGCATCTTGCAGTCTATGCTACATGAATCGAAGTGCCCACAAAATCTAAGAAACAGAAAGCCATGACTGTATCTTGCACTGATGAGATTAACAAGATTGAAACCTGTCTGTCTGCCAGGTCAGATGATTGGCTCTATATATTAGGTGTTTATTGTATGTTATAAAGGCAGTGGTTATGGACACATGCAGGGACATATAAAGGAGTTATATTGCATATCTCTGCCCCTTAATGTGGGGAACCAGGGAGTAAGAAATGATTTCTGTGTCTTAGATTTTGTGGGGAAATGGATAGTCATATTGGCATGAGACTGCAAATGGCTTCCGTTATAAGAAGTGTTTCCCATACAGAATGAAATAAATCTTCTGAATCATCATTTCCAGTTACAACCTCTCCCCTGTTACGTCAGGTAGTCCAATATGCTTACCCCAAATGTTTACCTGTCCAATTTCTTTGCTTGGGTGTAAACTGCTTTTTATTCATGGACATAAAGGCTGGGCCCTGCACGTTTACAATGAGAAGTTAGAATAGGAGTAGGAGAAAACCCCATAGACTGATAAAAAAAAAATGTGCAATAAAAAAAAAGCCCACAAACGTTCAGGTAATTGTCATTCGATGGGTGTAAGTCCTATAACATCTTATAAAAGAGCACAGTTACACCAACTAGTAAATATCTTACACTATGTATATAACATCTCATAAATTATACTACTTGATTTCTATGAAGTAATTAAGTGACTAGGTATGAAAAAACCATTAATTCATTGCCAAAGTACAAGGTTATTTCAATTAGAGTATTTATTACTTAAAGCTCGTCTGAAAAACTATTAAGTCCAAATATGGAAAATTGATAGATAAGATAAAAAGGTGAAGTTCAGAGCAAATTTGCATGCTTTTCAGAAAAAAGTTAACATTTTTCTTGTTACCATAATCTGTTGTATTCAGTTGGATCATAGACTACAAGTTTTTTCTTGAAGACCTTCGCAGTCAATCCGTGACTTTCTCAATTTGAATTGACTTCTGTGGCAATTAGTTACCACTCGGATAGTCCCACTTAGCATATTAAGGACCTTCTGATTGCAAGGTGTGGTTGCATTGTGGCTAGAGGTGTTATCGAAACTGTCCAGGGTAAGGGGTCAAAACAGCATTGTACATGGCAGGACAGTTGGTGTCGAACCCACCACATCTATTCAGGCTTGGGTTTCTTTATTTCCCAAAATGGCCTCTGGACACCTATCTTGAACCAGTCCTGTTTTTTGCCAAGATGTTGGACATTATACATCTTCAAGATAGGGTCTATACCTTAAGATGCAGAGAGGGGTGGGGTTTCAACACCACCTGTCTACCATGTACAATGCTGTGCCACCGTACCTGGGCAGTTCTCTATACAACATCTTAGCCACTAGGCAGTCACGCCTTGCATTCAGAAAGGTCGCCAACACCGGCGGTCATATCTAATGGACCTCCAGGGTTACATAATGCCACCAAGATTCTTGTACAAGTAAATTCTGATTGAGAAAGCTAGTTGATGGACTAACGAACTATCTTCAAGAAAACTAAACTTAAAGTGATAGTTGATCCAACGGGAACTACAACAGGTATTCCATTGACTGGATGAATGAGAACCTCACAAGCATTTTCTGTTACACTAACCTTAAAGGGCATGTGCACCCAAAAACTAATCCCCCCAACAACTGGCCCCACCATGTTGTGTAGTTGAATTTCCCCCAAGTACATCACACCTAGCTCCACAAGGTTCTCCTGAGTCCCCCCCCCAACGCACTAAAAAACTGCCCACCAGGAGGATAGCAGAGTCCTATTGGACTCTGACTCATACTGGACTCCGGGAGAAGTTGGCATGCGTTTGCAGCCCTTTCCCCCTCCCCTCCGGATTTCTCCCCTAGCGTTAAACCCTAAGATATAGGATCCCCCGTTCCCCAGCCCAACAGCTCTATTTATTACTCTAGCAACGATCCCACACAACTTTACTTACTCCCCTTTTTCTCCGCCGCACGGAATGACCGGCAGAAGCGTCGTAATTGCTCCGCTCAGACAATCACAGACGCGACTGCCGAGTCCCGCCCTCTACTTGCATTTGCTCGCAGCCAGAGGGGCCGGCAGCGCGGCAGAGGAACGAGGGGAGGTACGTAAAGTTTGGGGAGCTTCTAGAGGATAAAGTATAAATAGAGATGGGGCTGGGGGACAGTGAGGAATCATAGATAAAAAATTGATTGTTAGGGTGGACATACCCTTTTTTTTTTGAAAAATTTGCTTATCCAGCCAACATCTCTGACCATAAATAACATTTACTTCCTGTATGCAGGAAACATGGGTTTCTATACTGTCCTAGCCTCGTGATTAAAAATGTCCTTGAACTTCCCCTAAATCTGATAAGCTTATAAAATGAGAACTTTGTCGTAAAGATAAACCATGTTTGTTTTGGTGTTGGTGGGTTTTATCTCATTAATAGGTGATCTCTTTCAGTGGTAGAACTCACATGTCTGGAAATTCTATGTGTCGGGCCCCCTTTTCCTCGTGGGCAGTAGAAGCGGTTGGTGCTTGGGGGAATGCCAGGTGTGATTGACAGCGGCCATGATCCCTTGTATCAATGCAAAACTTAACCTGTAAAAATGGATATGTTACCCAGTAGCTCTGAGTAAAATACAGAGACGTATCAATAAAACAGTGGATTCATACCAATGTGATCAACATGTGCATTTTATTGGGGACAGTTCTGTGGTCATTCGACATGTTAGGGTCTAAGTCAAAAAGCGGTCCGTTATACCCTCTAAACAGCCCTGGATAACAGGGCAAAGCTGGATATGGACTAAACAAAATACATATTTGTATATAGCTTGGTAAGTCACCAAGGCACCCTCTGCGCCCCTCTGCACACAGTTCTGTCTCTCGTCCATCCAGGTGGCTGGCACTAATGATACATGTGCTATCAATCAAACAGGGCTTTCTCCTGGACAGAATCTGAAGAAGAAGCAGGAAACACTGACACTTAAACGACCACAATCTTTCTTACGGCTGACGTGGGGAAACTGCCCCGGGCTCATTTTAACGAAAAGACTGCACTTTACTTGACCTTAACTGTTTTTGGGATCTAAAGTTCTATCTAGTTATTCCAGTGGGATAGAGAGAGGTAAGGAGGATGGGGATTTAACCATCCAAAAAACATCCAATTTCTGGTAAGGGGGGCATAGGGCATTGATTACCCTGGACTGTCCAAGCCCCAAACTTTCGGGAGACAGCTCTGGACAGGGGGCAGGCCCCTCAAAAAGTGGACAATAACGTTACTGCAAACAGGGAAGGAAGCAGCAAAGAAATTTTCTCAGAGCTAAAAAATTCAGTGGGACCTTTAGAATCCTATATGTGGGGACCAGTCCATTGGTTAGAGATCCAGCATTTTATCTAACGCGTGAAGATAAAAACCATGGGGCAGGTTAAAGATACCGTCCTTGGGACACCTTACAACGCAGCAAAATGACTGCTGGTGACTCCGGGTGTTAATGGCATATACAGTAGGTGGATCTGTGAATGGCTATGTCCTTGTGTGGAGGTACCCAGTTGTTATAAATTACCACTCCCTCCCAACCCTGCAGTAACAGTCAAGGCCCAGGACAGGGGTTCGGGGGGGAGGATGGAGAAGACAGATGGACATGGAGCAGTATGAACTGCAGATAGGACAGATACTTTTAATGGCACTTTAGGCGATCAATAAAAGTTTCTTATCGTTAAAAATGGTGCTAATTTTGCCCCAACAATCAGATTCTTTTAACATTGAAATCTAAACAATGAGTGGTTGGGGCCAAAATTATGCACCATTTTAAAGGAACACTAAACCCAAAAAATTAATGAAGTGGCATCGTTCTATTATTCACAGGGAGGTGAGAACGCTTATTCACCTCCCTGTGATAATAGGAGCGATCGGGGGAACCTGGAACTACCTTACCGCGCTCCCCTCGCAGACGACTCCTGCTCTACAGATGTTCTGTCCCGAAACGTCGCGCGCCCTATTTTGAATGGCGCGCATGCGCACAAAGAAGGGGCGCGTGGTCGGGACAGGAGCGGCTGTTTAGAGCAGGAGCGGTGCGAGTGGAGCGGCGTGTAAGGAAGTCCAGGTCCCCCGATCGTCCTATTATTCACAGGGGAGGTGAGAATTAGCGTTCAACTCCTGTGAATAATAGGAAAAAGGGTGGCACTTAGTTATTTTTTTATTTAATATGAGTTTAGTGTTCTTTAACGCTAAGGTGCCTGATTACCCATGTGTGCTGGTGCTATAACATAGGGGTTAAGATCGTTGCTAAAACAATCTGCTATATATTGAAAAGTGTAGACGCAAGTTTAACTCCAAAATTGCACTGGTGCAGCAGTTCACAAAAGGGACACCCGTGCAACGGCGCAATCTATGGAATAAAGGATTTGCACCACTTTACTCCACAATTTAAGATCAGCTAATGGGTGGTCTTAAGTGGCCACTGGGGTACAAATCTCTTGGGATTTACCACCAGTCAAATAAAGTATAAATACCAGAAGACATAATGCCCAGGAGCAATTTGCAGCTCTAGGTAAAGAGGCCCAAGAAATTTATTGAATCTCCCTGTTCCCTTTAAGAGGGTGGTCACAGGAGCACAGAACTGAAACAAAGGTCTGACCTGGACCCATACCGTATTCAGATGATAGGTGGGAGAGAGAACCAACATGAAACTAGTGGACCATTGAGGGCTCAAAACACACATTTATTTGGCCTTTTATTCACCAAAACTCACTTTCTGACTTGGGGTTTGTTAATCTTGTGCTGTCAGCTACCCGCTCTGTGGTGGGTAACACCGTATAGCAAGGGGTTCCAGGCTGTAGGAAGTGCATGGGGCAGAATTGCTTGTATAAGACAGGTAAGTGTTCAAGCCAGGAGCAATGAGAGAAGAAGAATTCACCATGGATAAAAAGTCACTGCTTAATAAAGTACATATAACAATCTCCCCCAAAATAAACAACAAATTGTTAGACATAGTAATAAGGTTATCAGACTATTTATCTTTAAAGTGTTACAAGGTGTAAGGGACACCAAGTGTGATCCACCGAGTGACAGCTTAAATATTCACTGGGCCCTTGCTACGGTCCACACTGTGCTTTGCGTTAATGAGCGAACATCCGTTGCAATTTAGTGCAATGTTTGTTGTGTTAAGCCAAGGCGGCAGCCACTTTATAATGGCCACTGCTGTGCTTTAATGCAACAAAATGTCGGTATGCAGCTCACATAGCGGAACGGTTAACGTTCATTTACTAGAAACAAAGCGTTTTGGTGCATATTCCGCAGGAAACCGCACCAAACCACGTAATAGTGTGAGACGAAGTCTAAACAATGGTTCGACATTGTGGTTCCAGAGTTTGTAGAGGTTCCAACGTCTAGAACGGGCAACCGAACGAGGAAAAAGTCACTCTGTGAATGTAGCCTAGTTCCCCATTAACACCCAGAACCTATGGGCTTAGCTTGTTAATGGTAAGTCTGAAAATTGTGAAAAAAGCTCACCCATGCTGGGTTAATCCAGTCGGTCCACAGTTGGGTGAATAGTAAAACTGGAGGTCGCAGGTTTGACTGTACACTGTCCTCCTGTGAGATGAAAGCGGACGAATGCGACAAATGTCTTCGGGGTAAAACGCAAGACACTGCTAGAGATCACACATTATCTATTGTACAACACACAAACTGCACCTCATTTATTATTTCCCTGTACAACACAAAGTTCTTGGCCCCATGCACCCCATATATTTCTTTCCATTGTACAACACCACAAATGTTGCGCCCACTGCACCCCATATATTGAGTTCCATTGTAAAACACACAACTGTTTCTTGCCCACTGCCCCCCATATATTGAAGTTCCCCATGTAAATCACACAATGTTTCTTGCCCACTGCCCCCCATATATTGATTTCCAGTTGTACAAAACAACGTTTCTTGCCCACTGACCCCATTATTAGTTCCATGACAATACAAACTGTTCCTTGCCCCATGCACCCACATATAATTTATTTCCAATTGTACAAAACAAATTGTTATGGGACATGAAACCTTATACAAATTATATTAAGCCCATACAGTAAATCTCTTGGTGCATTGTTTACTAATAGTGGTCATTCAGAGGACTCGTGGACATCCTTAAGGTTGGAAGAAAAGAAGTTTAAATCTTGAGGTTAGGAGAGGTTTCTTTACAGTTGAGAACGTGAAAACTGTGGTGGGAACTGTCTCAGCAGAGGTGGTAATGGCAAGTTCATTGAATAACTTTAAAAAAGGCTGGATAAGTTTATTAAAAAACTTAAAAAATATTGAGAATTACTGGATTTAAGCATATAGATCTGGGTTGATACAGGGGATACGTTCCGATTGCCGTTTGGAGTAGGAAGAATTTTCCCCCCTTTTTTAGCTGGGTTTTTTTGCCTTCTTCTGTCACTGTTAGGTAGGGTTAAAAAAAAAAACAAAAAAAAAAAGGGGAATAGGTTCGACTGATGACGAATGTCTTTATTAAAACTTAAGTACTATGTTAATATGTTACTTTGATCTCATAATACCAGGTATCTGTTTTCCATTGCCCCCACCACCACATCCAAAACACCATGTCCATCAAAAATCAATTTCATACATTAACCAGGGCTGCCCCATGAAGTGAAGTTGTTTTCTGTTCAAAAAAAGTTGGTTCTTTTTCAGTTAGTTTCTTATACAGACTGACTGAAGTTGGTTTCTTATTCGGATTTGAATACGAAACTGGTGTATTGCAATAGGTAAACTGCTTTGGGCCACTGAAAAAACACTGCAGAAAGACACGTACATACCCCTGGCACATAATTCAGTTGAGCCCAGCCTGGCCCAAATTTGTTTTGGGCATGCAAGTTGGCATCAAGGTCTGTAAAATAAGCTCTTCTTTGCACATTTGAATAATAAACTGGTGTATTGCAATAGGTAAACCAATTTGGGCCAGGCTGGACTCAACTGAATTATGTGCCAGGTTTATGTACGTGTCTGTCTGCGGTGATTTTTCAGTGGCCCAAAGCGGTTTACCTATTGCAATACATCAGTTTCTTATTCAAATGGCTAAAATGGTATTTGCCGACTTTGGTGCCAACTGCAGGCCCAAAAACCAATTTGGGCAGGATGGGATCAACTGAATGATATGCCAGGGGTATGTAGGTTCTGTCTGCGTGTTTTTCAAAAAGGCCCCACGCGGTTTACTATTGCATACATCAGTTTCTTATCAAATCCGAATAAGAAAACAAACCTTCAGTCTGTGAAAATACCGAAACCACTTCAGCTTCGTGGATGCCTGATCTCCAGCTTGAACTTTTTTGAATAAAGCAGCTTGCACTCCCCGTCCAGAGCTGCTGGTTTAGCACCTGTAAAATCTACTCCTGTGATGACCTTACCTGATGAAGTACAATTTTGGCTTAACTGGCAGGTCTGGGAATTTTGGAGATTGCAGTGTTAGAGAGTTTACTTCAGGAGAGATGGAGGATTATATCGTACGTGCCTCCCCAGGCTGGGACTGCGTCTCTGGCGGAAGTACACTTTGGTGGCAACTGTAACTTAGTACTAGTCACTGGAGGCAAACTTTATTAATAGTTACAGTGGGGCAACTTTATGTAATAGTTACATGGGCAAACTTTATGTAATCGTTACAGGGGCGCAAAAACGTCTATACAGTCACTAGAGAAACTTATGTACCAGTTGTGGCTGGTTTTACAACTCCCAAAGGACAGCCAAACCACATAGATATGGTTTGGTGTTACATATAGGTAATATATTATATTATGTATATTATTATACAGAGCTCCATGTAGATAATGTTTCAGGCAACTCAAACCAATTTTCCATAAGCCCCACAGACCTTACACTGGTTCGATTACCGTATTATATACATTATGAATTTAACTAGAATGTAAAAGCTCTACCGGGCAGGGACCTTTCCTTACCCTTGTGGCAAAGCCCCTATCACTCTATTATATAAGTATATATTTGCCACTAAACTATCTAGGTATGTACACCCCTTGTATGACTTTATTGCATATATACTGTACCAGCCTGCGTCCCCAAGTGGCGCTATATAAATAAAACATACATACATCTGTCTCTTCTAAGGAACCTGTGACAACAGTCGGTTAACTCCACCGTAGATTTTACGTTTTATTTGAACACTGATAAAAGGGACGTTTCTTATTCAAATGTGCAAAAATGGCTATTTTGCTGACTTTGGTGCCAACTTGCATGCCCAAAACCAATTTGGGCCAGGCTGGACTCAACTGAATGTTATGCCAGGGGTATGTACGTGTCTGTCTGCGGTGTTTTTTCAGTGGCCCAAAGCGGTTTACCTATTGCAATACATCAGTTTCTTATTCAAATCCGAATAAGAAACCAACTTCAGTCTGTGAATAAGAAACCAACTTCAGCTTCGTGGCTGCCCTGATCTCCAGCTTGAACTTTTGCTGAATTGAATAAAGCAGCTTGCACTCCCCGTCCAGAGCTGCTGGTTTAGCACCTGTAAAATCTACTCCTGTGATGACCTTACCTGATGAAGTACAATTTTGGCTTAACTGGCAGGTCTGGGAATTTTGGAGATTGCAGTGTTAGAGAGTTTACTTCAGGAGAGATGGAGGATTATATCGTACGTGCCTCCCCAGGCTGGGACTGCGTCTCTGGCGGAAGTACACTTTGGTGGCAACTGTAACTTAGTACTAGTCACTGGAGGCAAACTTTATTAATAGTTACAGTGGGGCAACTTTATGTAATAGTTACATGGGCAAACTTTATGTAATCGTTACAGGGGCGCAAAAACGTCTATACAGTCACTAGAGAAACTTATGTACCAGTTGTGGCTGGTTTTACAACTCCCAAAGGACAGCCAAACCACATAGATATGGTTTGGTGTTACATATAGGTAATATATTATATTATGTATATTATTATACAGAGCTCCATGTAGATAATGTTTCAGGCAACTCAAACCAATTTTCCATAAGCCCCACAGACCTTACACTGGTTCGATTACCGTATTATATACATTATGAATTTAACTAGAATGTAAAAGCTCTACCGGGCAGGGACCTTTCCTTACCCTTGTGGCAAAGCCCCTATCACTCTATTATATAAGTATATATTTGCCACTAAACTATCTAGGTATGTACACCCCTTGTATGACTTTATTGCATATATACTGTACCAGCCTGCGTCCCCAAGTGGCGCTATATAAATAAAACATACATACATCTGTCTCTTCTAAGGAACCTGTGACAACAGTCGGTTAACTCCACCGTAGATTTTACGTTTTATTTGAACACTGATAAAAGGGACCTTCAGCTTCGTGGCTGCCCTGATCTCCAGCTTGAACTTTTGCTGAACTAAAGCAGCTTGCACTCCCCCTTCCAGAGCTGCTGGTATTAGCACCATTGTAACATCTACTTCCTGTGATGACCTTACCTGATAGAAGATACAATTTTGCTATAACTGGCAGGTCTAGGAAGGGAGATTGCAGTGCTTAGAGCTGTTTACTTCAGGAGAGATGGAGGATTATATTCTGTACCTGCTCCCCAGGCCTGGACTGCGTCTCCTGTTTCACAATTGGCACTGAATGAACAGTCACAATTGATTTTATGAATATTTATTTATCACAAATATTTGTCTTAATATTTAAGTGTATATTATATGATGTAATTTTTGAAAGAGTTGTATGAAAATGGATTGCACTAACAGCACTTTGAACATGGACGCACAATTGTGAGATAGTCAAACGGAGATGAACATACAAGGGTTAAACTTCAGTCACATGGTTACACTGAAGGGGGGCACTAAGAGTGTGTTTTGTGTATATAAGTTTGAAGCACTGTGTGCCACATTGTTCTGATGAAGGTGCTCTGTGGAAGCACCGAAACGAGCTGGCATCTACTTATATATATATATATATATATATATATATATATATATATATATAAACTCCAAACCGCCGTGGCTGAGAACTTTTGTAATAAAGCAACTCACCATATGTGAAGGCACTCATAGGGCTTCACATAAAGAAATCAAAGTTGATCAATAGTTCCGACAGGGTTAACTTTGATTTCTTAGTGAAGATTTGAGAACATTAGATTTCGCATTTTAGATGACTGAGTATATTGATTGCTTTACCCAACTGAATAATTAGTGTCAATGCAGGAGCGTAACTACAAGGGGAGCAGCCCCTATAGCCAGAGGGGCACCCATCTTTGTACTTTCATTTGACGGATAACACCTCCCCCCAGATGAAGCAAGGAAGGGGGTGCTTTGATAACTATCTAATCGATAACCCTAAAATGTACCGTTTGCTCAACCTCGATTTGGTCCATAACCCTTCAATGTAGCGTTTCGGCAATAATTATCGAATCGATAACCCTCAAATGTACCATTCGCTCAACCTTGAGTTTGTCCATAACCCTCCAATGTAGCATTTTGGCGATAACCCCCCGAATGTAGCGTTTCTGCGATACCCCTCGAATGTATCATTCATTAATCCAATTCAGCGATAACCCTTGAATGTAGCAAAATCTTTATGAGGAAACCCAACAATTGCCCGATCGTGGGGAAAGTTAGTGTTAAAACAAGTTTTGGTGATACGTATGGGTTCCCCAGACTATTTCCCAGAGTCATTTATAGTAAGTTACCATTGCTATTTGAACTGTATTTAATTAGAACTTTTCAAACTATGTTTCCCTATTGACTTAATGAGTTTGTTTTTAACCGTTCTATAGTTCGGAAATATAATGAACTTTAGGAAATTTGGCCATCTCTACTGACTACATGTACCATTTTGGCATGATTTAAAAAAACGGATGGTTGCATGCTCAAAATACTGTGACAAATCTATATATATTGAAAATAGCTGAAGGTGCACTTAATTGAAACAAACACAATACACTGTATCATCAACATGTTTCAACCCATCCATTCAAGATCATCATCAGAATCTTAAGATCTTTTCTTGGGATGCACGCGGGCGAACTGTGGAGGAAAGCAGGCCCAGTCACAGCTTAAACATAGTATAGTCCTAATTGAATGGATTCCGAAGTCTCACATAGCTTAATGGGTCACTTGATGTCAGTAGGTACCAGTAGGTTAGGACCCAGTTAAATAAAGCAACCTTGATGTGGTGACTGGGCTTAAAATAAGTGGGCCAACTTATTGAACTAAGCTGTTTATTTATCCAGGTTTTAGCAGGCTGTTTGTAGAAGCAACCTTATGGAGTTATAGCCAATATGCAATTAGAATTGTTTGTGCACTAGAATTCTATGTTTTCTATGTATTATATTTTTGGTCTCTAGTTGCGCTTTAATATGGATGTACAATAGCCCAATTTTCGTTATATTGTGTGTTACTTGACTGTCAGGATGTGCAGTTTTTTTGGCATCTGGGTTTCAGCAGCTTCCTAGTATGTATCCATTGGTTCTCTTACTGTCTTTAGTCACTGGCAGAACTCACTCTAGTTACCTGACAGCTTTGTTAACTAGATCTGCTCAATGACCATTTCTAGAAAAGCCACTAATCTCTGCTGATTTGCAGGTAGTTTTAGTTCTCCTTTAAACACAAGCCTGCTAACATACACTAGGACACACACCAGCAGTCACAGTCTCCCCAGGCTATGGGCATGTACAGTTCAGCAACTACTGAGACTCTACAGTCTCATTCCTAACACGTGGCCCTACAGAGCCTCTTACCGATGTCATCCTAAAGTGACCGCAGCTAGCATGACCGACCCCTTTGACGGAAGTTTCAATTGACTTCCTGTGAACCGGAAGTGGTTCTCTGACGCTGCGTGGACTGGGAGGAAGTTCCGGTTCGCAGCGGTGAAGTCTGTTTAGTTTATGGTTCTTTAAGGCCGGGCGAGGGTTGTTGGAAAGCGGTTGAACAAGACGTGTAGAGACGGTCGGAGGAAGAGGGTCGCCGGGAGTAGGGGGTGGGGGGTACAACCATCTGAATTAATCATTATCGGGGTCCGGGTCAGGAATGGCGGACGGAGCGGATCTTATTGATATTTATGCTGAGGAGGAGTTTATCCAGGTGAGAGGACAATTATTGACCATGATTTATCGGGCCTGTCGTATGAACACATGGAATGTACAACCCATACGATTCAGTATACTGGGCACACACATTACAATCTCCATACGATGCAGTATACTGGGCACACATATTAAGATTTAATTGTACAATCTCCATACGATGCAGTATACTGGGCACACACATTACCATCTGATGTGTGTGATCTTCTCATGATCAAGTATACTAGACAAAGACAATCAATCTGATTGTCTTTTGTATTCAATACAGTACTGACTATATAGTTTTACAATCTGATTTATATCTCCATATGAAACTGGCACAAACTGTACAATGTAGTTTTATAAGTTCCATATGATGCAGTATACTAGACACAGACCTTACACTGTCATTTGTATTCAGTACAGTACTGACTATATAGTTAACAATCTGTGATATCTCCATATGATGCTGTTGTGTGGAAATTTACCATCAGATTGTAAGTTTTGTTTCCAGTATACTGCATCATATGGAGATATTACAGTCTGATTATAAACTATATGGTTAATTGTGTAATTTACATGAATCAATATACTGGACACAGACCTTGCTATCTGATTTTGTAGTTTGTATTCAATACAGAATTTACCATATGCATTTAATCTCCATATGATGCAATATACTGGGCCCATACCTTAGAATCTGATTGTGTGTATTTTTTATTTAATACAGTACTGACCATGCAGTTAACAATCTTATTTATTTATAATCTCCATGTAATCTTATCACATTTAATGTCCTTCCCTTAGCAATCTCTATGATTTTTAGACATTTGTGGTGTGTGAATGAAATTCTAATATGTAAAGTATACTCACAGGCTTCAACCAAAATTATTAATCTTTCACTGTAGTTACAGTTAAGGTTAGTTCCTGCTCCAAGCAAGGAGTTAAAATGAAACCCATATGTTATTGTATCAAACATGGCAGCAAATATTAATTTTAACGTTACGGAACATAGTTTGTCAGCTTCTGCACAGGAGGAAGGGTAGTGACGTCAGGAAGTCCTGCGGCCTTAATAAGGTCACACTTCACTGCCAAGACATGCACAGATCAGTTCTCCCTTTTGACTGGCTGTACAGCTGGGTACAGACTGCCAGATCCTTGCTCCTGACCAACCACTCAGGACTTCTGACTGGTCGGCCAGAAGGAAGGACTGTCATCGTGGCAATAGTGCCTGTGACCGATGGTGCGGTCCGTAGAGGGCCAACACGATCAACTGTGGTTTTCGGACATTTCTAGTCATGCGTTTATCAGCAAAAGTTCCAGGTGTACAATGGCACACTGATGTTGGCTGGTTATCCAGACAAGTTGGTAGGTGCTATCCTCTCAGCCCCCTACTTCCAGGGCTACACAATTCAAGTGGAATATAGAATATATACCTGAGGAAGGGACAGTGTGTCCCGAAATGTTGTGTATTATGTTTTTGCACCAATAAATTAAGTTTTCACCCAAGTAGTGTGCTCCTCTACTCTATATTCCACTCTAGTCATGCGTTTGCCCGAGTCCAAAAAAACATTTAATTATTTCAGCCCCATCAGCTGATACATTGAACTATTGGTCGATCGGCACAAAATATTGTATGGTGTGTACCCAGCTTAAGGTTGGGTACACATGGGTGGACTGTTTGTCCCGACCGAGCATTCGCTACTAGCAAGCGCTCGGTCAGGACAAATGACTGTTGGTCATGGCAATAATGGCCTTCATTTACCGACAGGCACGGTCGTCCAATACAGATGAACAGGCAACCAAGCTCGGTCACAGCCGCCCCACCCACACCATAAGATATTTTCGGCAGATACACGGCACTATCGGTCGGTCAGTCGAAAATATCTTATGGTGTATCTTACCCAGCCTAACAGACCCAGTGCCAAAAGAGGGACTGCATTTCGATAGTGTCACTTTTTTTTACTACAGTGCAGAGCAAAGCTGTTATACAAAGGTAAGTAACTTCATAATTTTAAAATGGAACAATTAAAAATGTAATCCATAATGCTGGATTGCTCCCTTATTTTACCTGAAATGTAATATTTATGGATTAGTTCTCCTTTAATGTCATGCATTGTATTAAGACATGCTGATTAAGTACATTTAATGATTAAAATAAATGTGCTTCCAGTCAAAATATTCATCTGTAATAGAGGTACCACCATATAGATTTCAACATCGAAAATTAGTTGTTTTGTGTAAAACTTTGTGTCCTTAAAAAAACTGAACTGATGAAATCATGTAAGTTGCCTTACTCTATTCCCACCTCCCTCTAAATAATAGAATGCCTGGGTCACACTGATAAACTTACCTACTGCTGCTCCATTTGCAGCTTCTCGCCATCAGATGGCTCACTGTACGATGCTCCTATTATGTGGGCATGTGCACCTATGATTAACATAGGAGTGTGATCTGGACATTGTACTAATCAGCTGGTGGGAAGCTTAAAGTGGAGCTGCTGGTAGGTTAGTTTATCTGTGTAAAGGTTCGTACACAGTTGCGATCGTAGGTAAATCTGTGTAAAGGTTCATACACAGTTGCGATCCCGGGTCCCGACCCGTGACACACGATGTGTACAAACGTTCTGGACGATAATCGGCCGTTTATCGGCCGAAACGGACGTTCATTCGGAGAGACGCCAAGTCGGTCGTTCGCCGATCCCCAACCAAACGGCCATTTCTGCCGATAAAGGGCCGATTATTGGCTGAAACAAACGTTTGTACACAACGTGCGTCGGGGGTCGGGACCTGCGATCGCACGTGTGTACGAACCTTAACACACATTTTGCCTCCCTATGAATAATAGATACAGAGGCAAGTACATGATTTCATTAGTTTAGTGTCCCTTTAAAAGGCATGTCAACCCTTAAATGGCATGTCCACCCCCAAAACAAATATTTAACCCCATGCTGGCCCCACTGTGTAGTGTTAAAAAAATCCTTACCATGCAGTGCTTGTCCAAAGTCCAGGAAAATAAAAAGTAGGATCTGTCTTTCTGTGAAAAGGTTTGTCTCTTCTCTGGCCCCCAAGGGGTACTGTGACATGGGCTGTGGAGACGATTTAACCCCCCCATCCCACCATCCAGACCCATATGTGCTGCACTTTAGTTCAACATTTAAAGGAGAACTAAACTTCAGTTTTTCAGATCCTAATGTGAAAGTTTTTCTCCCCAGAACACCTACACGTTGAAAGATTATTCTCTAGTTATTTGCATTTAGTAGATATAAGTAATAGATTCTGTAACAAAGGAGGTTTCCATCTTGTTGCCAGTACAACTCATAGCCCATGTTGGCTTCAAAGAGCCACGCCCCCTGACCCCAGCATTCACTGTCTCTATGTGCAGAGTTTCTAGCATCTCTTTCTAGCGAAAGATAAAGTTTCTAAATGTACCTGTGATCACAGTTAGAGTTGCTGGTGGCGCACCATGTAAATGCTGTGTGTTTAGGAACAAACAGACCAAGAAGTCATAAGTTCAAATCCCCTAGTTTACATATGAAACAATATAACATGGTCTACTGCCTGAATTTAGTGCTTTTTTTGTTTGTTTGTTTCCATGTTTCTAGAAAAATATGAAGTTTCTACATATGTACAATCTTTATATATAGCAGCTCTGTTATTTATGTACCAACCAGCGTTAATTGCTGACAGTCATCCAGTAGCAATACAAAATAGTGAACTGATTTTACTTGCATTTACTTCATTCGATTGAGAGTTCACCTGTGGCATGTTCTGCTAAAGTGCTGGGTTAGGAAAAAATCAGACTATTGTGACACAGGTTTGATTCCCCATGTTCCCTTTTTTTGTTTTTATTATGTGTCTAGCCAAAGATAAAGACTCTTCATGTACTGGTTTATTACTTGTGAGCCCTTGTGGCCTAGTGGTAGAAAGCTTTCTTCTAAGAAAGACACAGTATAGAAGGTTGCTGGTTCGATTCCCCATACTTACTTTTATTTTTTGCTGAAATGTTAAATGTTCTGTTTCTTACATCCATGCTAGCAAAGACGTACACTGCAAAGATTACTTTTCTTTTTTGTATGTAAAGCATAGGAATTTATCATTGTTAGGGACAGGAGCATTTCTAATGTGTTTACACAAAAACTGCACTGTGTTCTGTGTCAGAGGGAGGGAACTCTGAGCTGTAACATGATTGGCTGTCAGCTTCCAGGAAGCAAGACTGCAGTTTCCTGTGAAGTGTCCGGCGGACACTTAGATGGGTGTTCCCAGATAAGGTGAATTATGGGAGCTGACCCTTAGTACACACAGGTTATTTTCATAAATCACCCAGCATGCACAGCAAAGGTAGACATGAGACACGGCTTGTTGTTCGTTTGTAAATGTGCTCTCTCTATTGGGACAATGTTGTCTTGGGACTTTAGTTCTCCTTTAACTCTTTTGCTGTAATTTAGCTCCCAACCTGAACCGCATGGTCTGTTTGTAAAAAAAAAAAAAAAAAAAGCTAGACAATACCTAAAGTTGCTTTGGAGACTGAAGCCGACCCGGGCTGGTAAGTAAATTTCTGTTTTTTACAAACAGACAATGTGATTAGGGTTGGGAGGGAGGAGCTACATTATAGAAAAGTATAGTTTTTAGGGTGGACATACACCCTTTAAAACAATAAATTGGTCACTTGCCATTTATTTGTCACTAACTTCAACTGCTATATTTGTCACTTTATTAACATGCGTTAATAACCAGATGTTTTATGGTAAGTATTGCACCTTGTTCCCTCCCTTTCTGGTAGAGGTTTCTGCCTTCTTCAGTGTTTGGCTTTGGCCCAGGTACACTCAGGGCAACCTCAGTCAGTTCACCACCAAGGGACTCCAATTCCAATCTATATCACAAGCATAGAGATGGACAGAGGTGCACACTAGTTCTTTTGAATTTCCATTTATATTGTGAATCACAGCTTACAGTACCCTGTAAATCCCTTGTTTATTGCTTTTTGAGCCTTCAGAGGTTAAACTACAGGCACTGAGCGGAAAAACAATCTGTTTTTTAATATTGGTTGTTGGTTTACACCTGAGATTAAATTTAAATCAACATGTTTTTTTATTATGTCCTGATAAGTAAAATGAAAGGTTTACTTTCTTTTTCTCAAAACTATATGTAATCCTGTACAACCTCAGGAGTCTCCTGGGTTGGTCACCAGCGAGACCACACCAAATTCCTGCGACTGCAAGTAACTGGATCCTACTCCCTTATTTTGACGCCATGCCCTAACACTGCCCCCTTCATACCCCCTAGGTGTCACCTATGATACGCCGTGTCCCCTTCACCCCACCCTGCCCGGAAGCCACATTTGGCAGGGTGGGGCCGACCTGCAACACATATGTATGCACGGCAGATAGTCGTGCCGTGTATGGGCACTTTGTCAGCCAAAATGGGCATTCGGTTAGGACTCGTCCAATCCACCAGGTGGATCATCATGATCCCTGACTGAACGACCGTGCCCATACACGGCACGTTATCTGGTACAAAACCAAGCTTTTTTAATACTGAAAATATTACTATAATTATCAATAATTGATTCGAACTGCATAAGGGCCGGTAATTTCACTGCTACACTTCCAAACTGTTTTTTTTTTTATTAGAGCTATTTCTTCCTCTTAGGAGTCTGAGTTTGCTGCTGAGCAGGTAGATCTGTATGATGATGTTTTATCTGTGCCGGTGATTCCCTCCTCCCTCTCTGATGGAATCAGGATTAACAGTGCCCTGGACACCCAGTCACCTCTCCAGCCAACCTCTCCCAAATCAAACAAGTCTCCTGGCACCCTGTTTGCAATTAATGCTTTGAGAAAGAAAATGTCTGTGTATATTGGAAACTTCTCCTGGGTAAGTGACTGGTTGGGAAAAGGAATACAATGATGCACATGGGAATGGACAATGGTTAGGGCTATTTTCAAAATGTTGCTGAACAATTACTTAATTACTTGTGAACCCCAAAATACATTTCCCTCTTTTTTTTCATATTTGCCTTTTACGTTTTGTTTAAGGGCAGTACATGTGTTAAATATTCAGCACATTCTTTTTAATGTGTTTTTACTGTATGCTGCAGTTTACACAGAAGGCCACTTCTAACTGCCTACTGAACCAATTGTGGGACAGATTGTAAAAAGAAAAGGCATGTATAATTGCAATGCAATTGACCACATGACCACGGAGGAACACCGATGAATGGTCCTTCCAGACTATAAACACACGTGTGGCTGGAACATCTTTGCGAGCCTTAATAGTCACTGAAACACTTAAAGGGCAATTGTATTGATTTCCCCCTCCCAATAATAAAAGTACCCAGGGAGAGGATTTAAAATGCCAGTTCCGCACCCATTTACCTTATATTGGCTGCAAAAGTTCCTAGCTTCTTTGTTTGCTTTATTTGGAGGCAGTGGAAGGAGTTATAGAATTATCCTGCAATATTGCCTTTTTTTTGTTCTTTCTGCTTCTTTTATCTAGTCACAGTTCTCTTCCCTTAAGTCCACATTACAATAACAGAATAGTGCTGAAATCAACAAAAAGAAATATGGGGAAACCTTATTGGGAACATTGTAATGTTTGTCTATGTAAAAAAGATCCGCAATGTATAACCTGCCTTGCTGCAATTTAAAAAAAAAAAAAAAAAAGATTTTACAGGAGTTGAGCTTGATTATTACCTAAAATGAACGTTTATTGAAGAACAATGAAATGAACCACGTTAATGGATTAATCTTTTGAGTATTATCTACTAAGGGGTGCAAATGTTTGCCTGTGCTCGTCATGTTCAGCAATCTTCAGATGCTAGTTTTTTGCTGTTCTACTAAAGTTGGAAACGTGATAACATCTGATTGGAATATGCAGATTACAGGGTAACTGTGGTCTACATACAAGTGCCCTTTATTTAAAAGAGTGCTCTCATACCTTACTTCAGACAGTCAGGATAAACAAGGAAGCTTGTGACAGTCACCTGATGTGCTGTTTAAGATTTCCCCCCCCCCCCAAAAAAAAAACCCACAATCCTTTCTGAAGCTATTGAATGACCTGCAACCATTCTGTCCATTCCTCTACCTAGTTTTCTTTTCAATCTAGCTTTAAAAATTAAGAAATTTGGGGTCGGGACTTGTGATGCAGCAGATGATGTTCTGTTACAGCAGTAGGATACAACTGGGCATGCTTGGGGCATCTGGGCGGCATGGTGCTGGTGATGTACTTTCTGGAAACCTCACCCTTTATATTGCTGTAAGTTCCATAGATTGCAGCTAGAAGTATGATCCTGGAGTCATTTTAAAGGTAGCAATGTGCTATTTTTAATAAAGGGCACGTGTATGGAGACCATTTACCCTTTTAAGAGCACAGGCAAACAGTGACTCCTCTTGTTTTCTGTCAATTTAAATAGTTTACATTCATTTTATAAATTATTTTAATTCTTCTAGAATTCTTAACGTTTCATTAAATAGCAGATGAGCAAAGAATGGGTCAATGACCTCTTTTTTTGAAAATTGTGTTATGTTTAATGATATATTTCCATCTAATGTTTTTCGCATCTAAAACCTGTACAAATTACTTTTTACTCCAGTGGACAACAGACCAGCAGCTGCTCTCCATGATTCGTTCTGTTGGTGTCCGGGACAGTGTGGAATTAAAATTTGCAGAAAACCGTGCTAACGGACAGTCTAAGGGGTAAGAAATTGGGGAGAGTGGATAAAAGCTGCAGTATTTGTGGTCATAAAGCTTTACTTAAAGATAAATGAAGGTGCCCATACACATGCAACCCCTGTTGCAAACTCATGATCCGATTTTGATGGAATCAGATCACGAGTTTGCAGATGTTGGCATACACAGGAACGATCATTGTTGACATCATGACCTAATACAAAATTGTTGTCATTGTGGATGATGTACCCTCTAATATCTAAGCTCCTCTGATGCTGATAACCCTTTATGGCTGGCTGTATCTAATAGGGCTAGTATCACCAGCTACAAGGGAGCAATGGATTGCAGGGAGAGAGGCACATTTGATGATAGCATTGTTTTTGAAATGTAAAATGTAGGTGTTCATGTTGACATGATGATGTTACATGGAGTATAGTTTAAAGTTAAATTGCAATTGGAGATTCAGCTATGACCTGTATCAGGGTCTTTTATCCTACATTGAAACTGTGTTTAATATCAAATGTTATTTGCTTGTGCAACAAACCACTGTGTTTGTGCCCACAAAGGGGCTTGTTTAATAAGAGGTGCAAAATTCCACCTGAGGTGTTTATCGGCAGCAACCAATCAAATTCTTCTAAATGTTTTTTTTTTGTTGTTGACCTTTAAAAATGTGGTATCTGCTTCTTTACTTCAAATTAACAGCACAGTAAAATGTTTGCACCTCTTTTGTAAATAAGCTCAAAATCTGACACATTGGTCAGCAATATTTCACCTGTGGCAAAATGTCTTGTCAAAGCAAGATATCTCAATTTGTAAAATATGGCTGAAGAACGATCAAACAAGCCCCAGTACACAAAAGGGGATCAGTTACACAGGGAGACTGTTTGGATAAACACGCTCAATCAGGGATGGGTAGTAGTCATTCAGTTGTCTTGAAAACTAGTACTTCCAGTATTCTCCTGTATGCACTCTGTAACAAGGGAATTCTGGGAGTTGTAGATTTCAAATATCTGGAGTGCTACTGGTTGCTTATTCATGTGCTATACTCTCTTGCACCAAAATCAAATTGATCACCAACATGTTTCCTTACAGATTGGATGCCTTTTACCTTCTCTTTGGTCTTGTCAACATTTTGAATGTTTTATTAGTTTGGGTTAGCTTGTTTCAATGTGTGTTATTTCACTTTGGTTTATGAGAGTTTAGGGTTTTTACATTAGCGACGGGTTGTTTTTCATCTCCTGAATCACATCTAAAGACAAATATTAATTCATTTGATGGCATAGTGTGTTATAAGATGGCTTTATAAAAACTTTAAGGGGATAGCATCTAGATCAGAGATGTTAAACCATGATCTTAGAAACTACAACTTTCAGCGCCAGGCATACTGAAAATTGTTGTTTGTACAGCAGTATAAAGGGGGGTGCTTCCTGCTTACACTGTGAGCTGTGCTCTAATGCTCTGCACCTTTGCCACTGGCTTGAGCATGCCCATTTGATGCCTACTTTTGGGACAGAGCATCATCAGCTGCATCATAAGCCCACACCCGAAATTCACAATTGTTTTGAAAGCTAGCCCCAAGATTGAAAAGTAACCTTTTTCTTTCCCTAAGGTATTTAGAAAATATACCGTATTGATCACGAGTCTGTAACTAGCTTTATACATTTTTAGGATTTTTGGTGGTGTGGCTTTTTGACACAGCCTCTGCATGCCTTTCACAAAGTGCATACTAGGAAGTAAAAGATTACAAGCGTATAACTTTGGATTGACTACAACTAGAGACATAATTCTAGTTTTTAGTAGAAGGGGTTACTTCGACACACTGGTGTGATAGGGAATGTTTAGTTAAGTGGGGTGGCTGCACTGCAAGTTGTCCACTGAATTTTGTATAACATCTTTAAAAGTTTCTTGTTGGCAGTGTGGGTAGGGTTAAAAGCAAAAAAAAAAAAGAAAAATAGATCCTTAAAAAAAAAATTATAATGACCCTTCCATATATTAAAGGGAATGTCCACCCTAAAAACAAAAATCTAGGGACTTGTCAATTATCTGCCCGCAACCCCAACTGCTAACTTTACCAGTTACTACGTGCATTTGTAACCAGATATTTAATCATATGTTTTTCTGTTATGGCAAAGGTATCTGCCTCCACCCTAGGCTCACAGAGCTTTTTTATAAGTGTGTGCAAGTGCAGAGGAGGTAGCAGATGAATCAGCTGTCAATCGGTGGTTTTGATGTCAGCAGTCTGTCTTGATTGACTGCAGGGAGGGGTCCCAGAATGGGGATAATAATTATCCTTCGATATCTGGGGTTTGGGCAGTTTTTTGCTTTAAGAGTGAACATGCCCTTTAAAATTCTTATAACACTCACTTATGCCTATCCACCACTAGAGGTAATGCAGGTTTTATTATGTAATGTTCTGATGCTTGTTTGGTCTGTATAGCTCCCAAAAACCTCTGCACACAGGAAGAAGGTTGTCCGCAAACTTTATTTTAGCAATTAAAAACACAAAAAAATTGCAGAAACAGTCCATTAGCGGTTTATTATTTGGAACTACCTCAAAGCCATCACCAAGTGGATTATACCTTACCACAAGACCGCCATCACATAGGGACCACACCATAAGAGAGGTGCAACTTCAACAACTACTAATGGACTGTTTCTGTAAAGTTTTGTTTCGTGTTTTTAATTGCTATAATAAAGTTTGTTGGCACCCTTATTCCTATGTGCAGAGGTTTTTGGGAGATTTACAGACCAAGCAAGCATCAGAACAGCACAGAATAAAGCCTGCATTCCTCCTAGTGGTGGATAGGCATAAGTGAGAGTTTTAAGACTTTTAATATATGGAATTGTCATTTTAAACTGATTTTTTACAGAAATCTTGATCTTAACCTATTTATTTTTTTTGCTTTTAACCCTTCCTCTACTCATATCCCTAAAAACTGTTAACTTGGCTTTTTTCTGCCCCAAAAAGCTTTTTATATGATTGAGCATGTGTAGAGGAGACACAACCAATTAAGTCATTTGAGATATCGGCAGTCACAGCCTTGATTGACTGTACGGAGGGAGGGGCCAGCTTACTATGCTCCAATGGGGACAATAATAATCCTTAAATAACTGGTTATTACATGCGTTTGTAAGGAGGGGGGGCCAGCTTACTCTGCTACAATGGGGACAATAATAATCCTTAAATAACTGGTTACAAATGCATGTAATAAACTGTAAAAAATATATCAGTTGGGGCAGTTTGACAATTGACCATTTTTTGTTTTAAGGGTGAACATGCCCTTTAAGCTGCTGATTTAGGATGTCCTCAATAATATTAATATGACTTTTTAATATGTTGTCATTTGTACACCTGACAGGTATGCGGAAGTAATAGTCTCCTCAGAGTCTGCGATGAATCTCATTCTAGAGCAGCTGCCTCAGAAAAAGTTGAATGGGGTGAAACTGGATGTCCGACCAGCCAACCGACAGAACCTTTCCTTCTTTGAAGCACTTTCACGCAAAAGTGAGACTCCCTCTTATTACATATTAATCAATAGAGGCACAAATTACTTTAAGGACAACTAAGAGCTACAGACCATACAGTTTTCATTTGACAGGTTTTGGCACTAGGCCCTCCTGTATTAAAAATAACCCAGGATGCCTGGCAGAAACAGTTTTCATCGTGCTGCTGCTCCTTATAGAAATTATATATGGAGATAAAAAGTACCAATCCTAACTCCCTGCTGTTCATTTAACTGTTTTTGAAAAAAGTTAATACGCAGTATAGTTCTCCTTCAATCAAAAATACTTCCTCCAAATATACACTTCATATATATATATTTCAGTCAGAGTATTCACTGCACATGAGCTCTGTTTCATCTTTCCCATGCTAACAGCCAAGCAACCCGTGTCTAGCATCTGTTTGCAGCTGATGCATGAAGCATATGTAGTTCTGAGGGGCAGGACTACATATAGTCTTGTACCATAAAGGTAGCAATCGCCTTCTTATATATCTTATTGACACACAGATGAAACAAGTCAATATTCATTAAAGGGCATGTCAACCCCCACCACTAAACTCTATACTTAACTTTCCCACCCCAATCCCTTAGATTGTTATACTTACCTCCCCATGGATCCTTGAATTTCCTCTTACACCTCTTGATCTTTGCTGAGGTCTTCCACTGGTGCTGGGTTCATTTCTGGTTGCATCTGTCAGTCACAGCCATCAAAGTGATGTCACGACCAATGACTTACAACTGCATACTGTCATGCCTCTGTTGCTGTGCATATGCTTTGTAGGAGCTCATTGAGCTTGCAGAGGAGGTAAGCACTAGATAAAAAAGTGCTGGACGAGATGGAGAGGAAAGTTTAACAATCTCAGGGAATGGGGTGGGAATGTTACGTATAGAGTTTAGTGGTGGGGGTGGGCAAGTATATCTGTTGTATTCAGTTAGATAAACTGTACTGGGAGTTTAGTTCTTAAAAACATCTTCAAGAACTACACTCCACGTCCAGTTGATTCCACTGAATCAGAGATGTATTAAGATCATATGGGGCCCAAGGCAGGGCCATCATTTAGGGCCCCTTTTTTGCTACATATATTGTATAGACTGTAATATTGTTACTGCTTCTGAAGCTGGGCCCCCAGAAGTTTACCATGACCTGGATAAATGAGAACCTTCACAAACAAGTTAAGTATAGATTTTAGTCGTAGCAATTTGTTCAGGTTCTGTTTTTTTGTTGTTTTTTTTTTTACTTTAGTTGTCCTTCATATTTACAAAGTTATCTTTTGTAGGTGCATTGGCCACTTTCATACTTATTGTAATTCTGCCATTTATTATAATTTTATAAAATATCCCCTGAAAGTCGTGGCAATTAAAAAATAAAAAAAATAATGCACCCTATGATTCCCTGTCTAGCTGTAATACAGCTCTTCTCTCACAGAGATTCCCCCTCGAGCTAATTCAAAGAACTCTTTGGACTCCGCAGATGGACCTTCAACACCCACTGATCCTGCAGAGACATCAACTAATGCAGAAATGACTAAGAAGGCCATGCCGATACTTCCCAGCACACCCTTTACGGAAGCCCCATCTCGCATCCCTGTCATGACACTTCAACGACCTTCAATGACCCTTCCTCCTCCCCCTCCTCCTGCACCAATGTCTATGCCTGCTGCATATCAGCCACCTCCAATTCCCCCGCTACATTATGCACATCTAATGCCACCCCCTGCAAGGCTTCCGCCCCCTTTGGGAATGCCTCCACCTGGTGGAATGCCCCCTGCACTACATCTAAATCCTGCTTTTTTCCCCCCTCCACATACTATTCTTCCTCCTTTTCCGGATCCTTTCAAGAAAATTCCCAACCCTTACATGCATGGACGGTGAGTGATTATTAAATGCTTTGTAATAATATGTGCAACTTATTACGATTGTACAAAGACTGACAGTTTATTGGGCTAGTTTACACTTTTTGGGTGCTAAAAATGCTATTGTTTAAACCAGTGGGGGTGAAAATAGTGCTAGAGGTGGCACTCTGAGCCCTCTCTGTGGGCACTCATTCACAGCAGAGTTCAGAGTTTTTTTTACCAGAAAGCCAGAGAGAACGTGTACCAGCTGTCTGTAGCAGAGCGAGGTCACATGCTATAACATTCAGCTCTGCTTTGAGTCCCTGTTTAGAATCTCAAACTCCTGTCTAATAATGTAGGGGTTAATGGTCACTGCTTAGATCTCAAACTCCTGTGTGGTAATGTAGAGGTAAATAGGTAATCTATAATCGATTCCATCTACTGTATTGGTCTGTGTCTATTTGAGTTGTTTTTTCTAAAATAAAAACTCCATATTCAGGTTAAATGATCATGTTGGCACTATGCAATAAAAAGTATTGGGTTGCAGTTTGGGCCCTCAGCCTCTATAAGGTTCGCCATCACTGGTTAAAACTGTTTTTCTAGAAAGCAATACAGTTAAAGGGAAAGTTCAGTGGGAAATATTTTTAAAATTCTTAGTTTGTATTGCATACCTAGTTATTCTACATATTCCATTTTATTTAAAAAAAAAATCCATTGAATTTATACTCCTTGCTATTCCCTGCTGTTGACATTAGTGAGTTTTAGGTGACCTTCTAGGTTCTGCGAAAAAATGGTGATCGCATGCTTAAGAAAATCGATAATGCAAGCGCAAAGCGCAACACTGTGAAAATCGCAAGTTTGAAGGATATTCCGCAATTTACATTATAACCTAAAATTGCTCTCAAAATCGCAATTTGCATGCGCAAACGCGCGGAAAACTGTCCTTCTCGTTCCCGGAATGCGCGCTACCTTGGAATGTTCCTAACAGCGATTTCTACTGATTGGCTGTTGGATGGGTCAAACATATTCTGATCTCTACTGAGCAACTTAATCAAACCAGTCGCTGGGTCAAGGGCAAGACCATAACGCTCTCTATTAGGGATCCTGCAAACAGGAAGTGAGGATTTCAGAAGCATTTATTTATACACTGACAATATGATGAATGGGCAGGTTAAGGTCATTCGGATGGAAAAATACTGCTATTTTTTTCTTAAAAGTATATGTATTTGCACTGAACTTCCCCTAAAAAGGCAAAAGCTGGTAGATATTTTTTCCCTTTTACTGCACCAACCTGCACTAGGCAGTGTTACTTGTTAAAATTGAGGGACTGATGCAATAAAAGTTGGAAAAGACTGCCTGTGCTTTTAATTGCACGCACACACACATATAGATGGGCGGGAGGCAATATTTTTGTAAAAGATGACGGCAATCTGAATTTTAAAGGTTGGTATACACCGTAATAATCTGTCACCAATGACATACAGAATCAGAAAAATTCTGTCATCTTCTGTTCTCCCTATATAAAGTATAAATAAAGGATAGGGAGAACGTTTGTGACTGCCATACTCCCTACGATTGTGAACGACTCCCCTATACTTTAATACCGGAAGCTGATCATGAACGAGGGAAATTGTTTGTTGGAAACTGCCATTCCGGCCACGCACACATAATTGAAAAGTTGCACATCCCACATTATCAGGGATGTATGTACCCAGCTTGAGTCAAATGTCATTAGCTGCAAAAGAATACGCAGGAGGGATGTGGGAGTTAAGATTTTTCATAAGCCAAGTGGAGAAAGCTAGTTTTAAATGTACTCTTGAATTCTGTGCAATAAAAATAAATATTATTGTAATATTTATGTAGTTAGCCATAGTGTTAATGTGCATTATAATGTGTGCACAGCTGAAACGAGATCTCTTTAACAGGCCCACTTTGTACTAAGGGTACATCAGTGGAAAAATAACCTTTATGATTGGAGGCTAGAAATGCAGTTCTTAACACTTTACTCTGAATTTACTGACCTATAGATGCATCTGTAGTTTCTTAGTGACCATATATCCATCTGAAGTTTTTGAAGTTAAACTGTTGGGGACCTCCATTGTTCAGCTCTATATTTGCTAAATTTCCCATGATGCTTTGTTCCTTTGGGCCCCTGAAATATTTTCAATCATTTAACCATATTTGCAACTTTTCTAATGCATGGTGCAGACTGCATTATGTTGATCAATTAAATTCACCTGAAAGTGAGCTTCTATACCCTTCAATGCATACCCTGCAACATTCTCCTTTTAATAGTTGTATGTATGTATTTGTTTAAAAATAAAGTCCCCAAGCGCCACTTGGGGACTTTATTTTTGCTATACAGTAACAAAATAAAATAGTCCTAAAAGAGTAACACATACATAGATAGTTCAGTACATAAATCTATTAATTATATAAATAAAAGTTTTAGAGCTTTGCCTCAAGAGGTAATGAAGTCCCTGCCCCATAGAGCTTACAATTTGGTTAGGTGGGTAACATACAGATACAATGGAAGGGATATAAGTGCTGGAGTGAGACAAATGCAGTGCAAATAAAACATATCATATACTATGCTGGTTACCAGATAGGTAGGATGTAAGGCTAAATTTATCATATATAGGTATATAGATATCATATACTGTGCTGGTTACCAGATAGGTAGGATGTAAGGGTAGATTTATCATATATAGATATATAGATATCATATACTGTGCAGGTTACCAGATAGGTAGGATGAAATGGTAGATTTATCATATATAGATACCATATACTGTGCTGGTTACCAGATAGGTAGGATCTAATGGTAGATTTATCGTATATAGATATCATATACTGGGCTGGTTACCAGATAGGTAGGATGTAAGGCTAGATTTATCATATATAGATATCATATACTGTGATGGTTACCAGATAGGTAAGATGTAAGGCTAGATTTATCATATATAGATATCCTATACTGTGATGGTTACCAGATAGGTAGGATGTAAGGCTAGATTTATCATATATAGATATCATATACTGTGCTGGGTACCAGATAGGTAGGATGTAAGGCTAGATTTATCATATATAGATATCATATACTGTGCTGGGTACCAGATAGGTAGGATGTAATGGTAGATTTATCATATATAGATATCTTATGCTGTGCTGGTTACCAGATAGGTAGGATGTAATCGTAGATTTATCATATATAGATATCATATACTGTGCTGGTTACCAGTTAGGTAGGATGTAATGGTAGATTTATCATATAAAAATATTAGCAAAAGTGTGCCTGTCAGAGCACAGTGGGAAATATATGGGTGTATGTTTAGCTATATGTGGATACAGATGATATAAAATCTTTATACACACTACTATAAAATTTAGGGATTTGTACAAAAAAAAAATAAAGACAAGACTTTAAAAATAAAAGAAATCCTATGAAATTTTGGTTCTATTCGTTTCGCATCCCCGAAATGTTATAGTTCAGTAGAAACACCACTGTGAAATACAATTTTTGTGCAGAGCTTGAATCAATCTTCCCCCTTAAATTTCCAACCAATATTAGATCAATAGGAGATCCATTGGATCATTCTATAATTAAAGTTATCAAACTGTCTTTCAATACTCACCCTCCCTATTAACTCACAGCTGTCACCAGGGATCCTGTTAGAGAGGGATCGCTATTGGTCAATGTGTTAGAGAGGGATCACTATTGGTCAGTGTGTTAGAGAGGGACCACTATTGGTCAGATCACTATTGGTCAATGTGTTAGAGAGGGACCACTATTGGTCAGTGTGTTAGAGAGGGACCACTATTGGTCAATGTGTTAGAAAGCGGGACACAATATTTGGTCAATGTGTTAGAGAGGGATCACTATTGGTAAATGTGAGGTCCTATAAAGAACCCAGACTATCCTGTCATGTTTCAGTCTTATTACATTTATCAGTTCAGGACACAGGTTCATGGCTTCTATGGGGTCTATTGGTTAAATAATGTAATAAACCATTAACAAACTCACTTCATTGTCTCAGAGAAATGGGCATGGAGATGTTTTTCTTCAGTCCCCCTATAATAGATATCCCTCCCTGTCCAGCAATAAGCAGCTCTCCTTTTTGTCTATTGAGAGGGGTGGGGTGGAGTTAGGTGAGAGGGGGAAGAATGTTTTTACTAAGACTGTCACATGTTTTACAAAGGAACTGACATATAAGTCTTGCAACTTCCTACTAACAATTCCAACTTCCCTACTAACACTTAAAATGTTTTGATTGGCTAACCTTGCTGTCAATCTAATAATAAGCACACCTTGGATACAACACCTAATAGGGAAGTGAGAAATATGTTCCTATGTAAGCTTCCATTGCCTCCCTGTAAAACGTCCTGGGGGTGTTCTTAACAGTCCATTTTGAAAATACCATTACAACTAATGGTTGGGGTGGGGACTACTAAGTACTTTTATTTATTTATATATTTTGCCTTATTTACTATTATCTATTAATTCTATATACTTTAATGTCATTACTACATACTTGTAATATTGATATAACTATTTATTTAGCGCTTAAACAAGACATAAACACTGTCCCTATGTATATTACTTTACCCACCCCCACCAACATAGTACCTCCCAAAAACCCAGTGTATTCCCCATAAAATTATACATTTATTTATATAATATAAGGTATATAGATATCTATACTGTGCTGGTTACCAGATAGGTAGGATGTAAGGGTAGATTATCATATATATAGATATCATCTTACGTGCTGGTTACCAGTTTGGTAGGATGTAAGGGTAGATTTATCATATATAGATATATAGAGATCATATACTGTGCTGGTTACCAGATAGGTCGGAGTTAATGGTAGATTTATCATATATAGATATCATAACTGTGCTGGTTACCAGATGGTAGGTCCAAGAGGTGTTATAGGAACGCCCAGAGTAAGGTGTTAAAACAGCATTGTGATATGCTCTGGGCGTTCCTATACACCTCTAGCCATATCCAATCACACCCTTAACACCTGGCTGTGATATGCTAATTGGATTCCCGGGACATAATTGCCACAGATTCGTACAAGTCATTCTGAATTGAGAAAGCCAGTCGGAATGACTAGCGAAACGTCTTCAAGAACTACATTTCAAGTCCAGTTGATCTAATTGAATACAACAGATATACCATGACCTGGATGAATGAGAACCTTCACAAGCAGATGTAAGGGTATATTTATAATATTAGATATCATATATTGGGGTTACCAGATAGGTAGGATGAAATGGTAGATTTATCATATATAAATATCATATACTGTGCTGGTTACCAGATAGGTAGGATATAAGGGTAGATTTATCATATATAGATATATAGATTCATATACGTTGCTGGTTACCAGATAGGTAGGATGTAAGGGTAGATTTATCATATATAGATATATAGATACCATATACGTGCTGGTTACCAGATAGGTAGGATGTAAGGGTAGATTTATCATATATAGATATATAGATACCATATACTGTGCTGGGTACCAGATAGGTAGGATGTAAGGTAGAGTTTTATCATATATAGATATCATATACTGTGCTGGTTACCAGATAGGTAGGATGTAATGGTAGATTTATCATATATAGTCCATATAACTGTGCTGGTTACCAGATAGGTGGATGTAAGGGTAGATTTATATTTATAGATATATAGATATCATATACTGTGTGGTTACCAGAGTAGGATGTAAGGGTAGATTTACATAATCTAATATATAGATACACATATACTGTGCTGGTTACCAGATAGGTAGGATGTAAGGGTAGTTATCATATATAGATATCATATACTGTGCTGGTTACCAGAAGGTAGGATGTAATTGTAGATTTATCATATATAGATACCATATACTGTGCTGGTTACCAGATAGGTTGGATGTAGGGTAGATTTATATATATAGATATATAGATATCATATACTGTGCTGGTTACCAGATAGGTAGGATGTAAGGGTAGATTTATCTATATAGATATATAGATACATATACTGTGCTGGTTACCAGATAGGTAGGATGTAAGGGTAGATTTATCATATATAGATATTAGATACCATATACTGTGCTGGTTACCAGAAGGTAGGATGTTATGGTAGGTTTATCATATATAGATATCATATACTGTGCTGGTTACCAGATAGGTAGGATGTAATGGTAGATTATCATATATAGATATATAGATACCATTTACTGTGCTGGTTACCAGATAGGTAAGATGTAAGGTAGATTATCAGTATATATATATAGATATCATATACTGTGCTGGTTACCAGATAGGTAGGAGTAATGGTAGATTTATCATATATAGATATATAGATATCATATACTGTGCTGGTTACCAGATAGGTAGGATGTAATGGTAGATTTATCATATATAGATATATAGATACCATATACTGTGCTGGTTACCAGATAGGTAAGATGTAAGGCTAGATTTAGGCTGAGGCCACACTGCAGCGCACAGGAATCGCGCACAGAATCGCAAACGTTTTCGCACGCGATTGTGTGCACGATTCTTGTACGTTTTGCGCACCAAAAATGGTGAACCCATTCGTTGCCAAAACGCTAACGGATGCGCAGTCGCACGCGCATCGGAAATCGCAGGAATTTCCGTGTTTCCGGGATTTCCATTTATGCGAAAACACAGGCACAATGCGCGAAACCTGTGCTAGTGTGGCCTAGCCCTTAAACCTGGTAATTGAGATTCTTGATGTAGAGAGGGGAGAATAGAATTCCAGAGGATGGGAGCCACGAGAGAAAAAGGTTTAAAGGGCAAGTCCAGCCCCAAAATGAAAATTTACATACAATAGTTTGAAATGTGAAATATATAAGTCTAACCTGAAATCCTGCACAAGTCTGTTGCCCCGGTTTCTGCTTCCTGGTTCTTCCAGTATCAACATACTTAAAGAGGCCATTTTTTCTAAAAGATGTTATTATGAGGGTGGAGTTTTCCTTTAAGGTGAAAGACATCTTATACGAATTTTGTATGTCACTCTTTCTACCCACTCATTATAGAACGTCTAGTGCTTGTGTTTCTTTCTGCTATTTTGTGTTTACCCGTATAGTTTTTCTGTTAATGCGACTTTGCAGAGATCAAAAGGGCCTTTTCCTACTGGAACATGCAGAGTTTGAAGAACTAATGAACAGGAATCGAACAATCTCTAGAAGTGCTCTATCTAATGCTGTGTGCAGGGCATCTTCAGGTAATTGACTTCATTTTTAGATGCATTTAGAGAAACCCAGTTATCAATGGCAATATTTAGAAATTATAAAGTACATAGTTTTGCATTTCTCAAGGCCAGTGTTTTTTTCTTTTAATATAATTATTAAATAACCATAATAGGAATGAAAAGTTAACACTTATTAGGAAGGGTAAGTGAGAGAGGGAAATAGAGGGGGTAAGTCAGAGAGTGTGAGCTGTATATAAAGCATATCAGCCTGTAAATATTATCAGGAAGTTTATTTGGAATAGACGAACACTAAAAATGTTCTAATGTTTATGGCAAATTAAATATCCTCTGCTTTCATTAGCTGTAAGATTGAGCGGACCCCCAAGTAATCCTATCCTCAGGGCTTAATTTGTCTTGACTTATGGGTTTGCTTGAGATTGGGTCACCTCTAGATATAAGAATTATTCCTTTAGCTTATCCTGGTTCAGGGGACCAAGCATTTTTCAGCTATAATAGATCTCACAACTGCACACTAATGATTCGTACACATGGCAATTTGGCACCGAGCAATGACCCTGATGGCGATGCATTGTGCGATACGTTACGACAGATTTTCTGTACAGCATGAATATGGCAATATTGTGACAATCTCACAACTTTGTGATGAGGACAAATGCATGGGTGTACAGCAGATATCTAGAAAGTTTACCGCAAAAGTCATGGTCCTGGTTGGCCCTGCCCCACTACTAAGCAATAGGTTTACCTATGGGAAGATGAGCTTTGAAGATGTTTGTCTTCCTCTAAGCAGTGCACCCTTGGCTTGTCAGACTAGGATAGGAGGTGGGGCTGGATCAGCAATTGTAGTTATGTATACATATTTGGAGAATATAATCCTCCGTAATGCAGGATGGGGGGGAAATTTATGGGGAACTGGAGAAAATAGGACAATCAATATGGCTTGACTCACGGCTGTGTTATGTTTTACAGCATACTCTGTCAGCTGAACATATAATTGTTATTCTCCCTTCTTTAATGTAGAATAGCTTATTAATTTTTACATTTTACATACATTACCCTTTTTTCTTCTCAGGTGATTATGAAAATGCCATAAAAACCCTGGAAACTGCTATTGCGGTGATAAGGTTCCGTGTAGCCATATGATCGCTGCCGAGTCTTGCTTACCTCCCTCAGAGACTGCTTGCATGGAATTCAGGATAAAGCCGGCTCCTCCAGGTACTAAACATAGCATAAAATGCATAGGCAAGAGCGGATTATTACTTAAAGGGTGAGTCAAACCCCAAATCAAATTTTTCTAAATTTTTTCAAACCCCAAAACTGCAATAGTTAGAAAGCAGGGAGATGCAAGTCTAACTGAAATGCTGCCCGATATTCTGTTGCCTCTCTTCTGCTTCTGGTTAGTACTGTCCATCTTGTATATGGAGTTGATATCGCAGTCAGTGACTGAATTCTATTTCTCTAGCTGCCTCCTCTGAGCACATATGCAAGTTCACCTTTTGAGAGGCAGAAGTTAGGGGGACAAGTACATTCAGCTGCATAAAAGGTTAGTCTTATACCTGCCAACCTTGTGCAAGTTTGGGGGGGATTTAGCTATACACAATTTTTTTAATTAATTTAACATCTCCAGGTTAAATGAAAGCCTGCAGTATTTTATAATAAACTGACAATCACATCTCTGGGTCAGCTGTTGAGAAATTATATTAGGTTAAATGTTTTTGCTTCCAGTTTTGTTGAGTGACATCCCCTGACCTCTGACCCACCGTGAAGAAGCTGCTCATTTAAGACTTAATTAATGCTGGGGGAAACGGAAAATACCTGGGAGGAAATTAACAGTTGAGAATGGGAACCTATTAGTACAGCAGAAGAAGGTCACGTGGCTGAAAAGAGGTGTTCAAGCAGGCAGGTAATATTGGTAATCCTTTTTACTTCTCACAAATTGTATCTAGAGATGTAATCAGGGCACGGCCACACTGCAACGCAAACGCAATCGCATGCGATTTCCATGTGCGATTTTTTTTTTGTTTGCGCTTGCGATTTCTTCAATAAGTATAGGAAACCGCATGCGATTGCGATTAAAAATGCAAAACGCAATTGCAATCGCAACGCACCAAAACGTGCGGTTTTTTTTCGTTGCCGCGTTTTCAATGATTTTTTTAAATAACGCAAGCGCAATCGCAAGCGCAAAAAAAGGCAGCAGTGTGGCCTAGCCCTTAGGTTATTTTTAAGGTACGATGGAAGATTTTTTATATAACCCTTACTAGTAGGGAAGAATAGAGACCACTGTTACCCTTTAATAAATCGCATATTAAAGGAGCAATAAACCCAATTTGTTATACTCCAGAATCTGAAAAAAAAACCCTTAAAAACACCAATAAGCTCTAAAATACCACTTCAGTAAATTAAATTTAAGTGCATGTCTACCCCCAAAACTAAAATGTAACCCACTACTGGCCCTCTGTGTAGTTTTAAAATAATACTTACCTTACAATTCTGCTCATTATGGTTCTCCGCAATACCTTTTCAAAGTCCAGGAAAGTGAAGAGTAGAAGCTGTCAGTGAGTCATCCGGTGCTGCTGCTTCCCTAACTCAACAAGGACTGTGACATGCGCAGGGAAGCGCCCCCCCCCCCCCCCTCCCCTCCCACCATCCGGAGCCATCCTCTGCGGCCAAGGCACCTAGTGTGAAACCCTTTGGGAATATGGTAGGTACCCTGCCCACCCCCAACCGCGGAATATTTCTTTAAAAAAAGTTTAGATTGATACTTACAGACCCTTTTCTCCGTGGCGTCAGCGTGTCTGTGATTGTCTGCAACTTCCGCAAGCAGGAGCCGGATCAGAGACTTCGCGGGAGAGAAGTGTCATAAGTAAGTATCGATCTAAACACTTTTTTAAAATAAATTTTACACTGGTTGGGGTTGGTAACTGGTGCCTACCTTATGACAAAAGATAATTTTCAGGGTGGACATGCCCTTTAAAGTAAATTTAAGCCGTTTAGAAACTGGATGTATCTGTGTGTATGTGCAGTGTCTGACCACAACTCGTGACCTCAGTCACATGTTCCTTGCTTTAGCTAATCTGTCTGTAAAAGGATTGGCTAGAGATTATTAATGGGGGTGACCAACTGTAACAAGTTCTGCCATAGTTAAGAACTGAGCATGTGCAGAACATAATGGTCTTGACAACTGTGTGATACTAGAATGCTGTGAAGTAAAGCACAAACCAAGTTATTTAAGGTAAATTCCCAGTGCCTGTATCAAAATGAGAGGTAAGACACAGATTACTGGTTTGATATCAAGGTGTTCTGTCTTCTGGTTCAGTGTTGTTCTGTGGCTTTAGTTGTCCTTTTTAACGAAAAGGTTTGGGGCTTTAGAAATGTCTTTATTCCTACAATAGGAAGCGCCACCGCTCCAGGGATAGATCTCCTAGCCGATCAAGGGAAGGTAGCAGGCGTCGTCACAGAGAATCACATGATCGATCAGATGATTATTACCAAGAACGTCACCGTGAAAAAGACAGACACCGCTAAGAGGGAACATCTAATTACAGCCTTAATATGTCCATTAGAGATTTTGAGCCTCTTGGAGAGGAAATGTGGAAAGTACAGTTCTGATAAAGGAAACATGAGGTGTGTCAGTACTTCACTGTCAGTTTCTTTTCTGTGTTTCATAATGCCAGACATTTTTATTTTCTTAATAAAGGACTCTGTTGTGCGAGCGGGATCTGGAGGGGAAGTCTACTGTTTATCTCTTTTACATTTGAGACTTCTCCTTTTGTTACCTGCAGCGTTCCAGGGACCACCCCATCTCCTTCATAAAGCACAGCTTTCCCAACAGCTTCCAGTCCAGCAAACGGGCACTCCCAGCAACGCCTTTTCTCCACATTGCTAATGGATTCTCTCGTTCATAGTGGAATGTGTTTGGAACAGTTTAAAGACTTGCTACAGGTAGTAGTCCAAAAAGATTGTGTGCACCTTATTTTTCCTTCTTCTCAGACTTTGGTGCTTACACCATAGGAGAGCTTCTCGCTTATGCTTGTGAATCCCAACAAGCTTCGTGCCACTGTATGAAAGCCCCACAAGAGGGACCTGTTGTAATTGTTTGACTATATTTCTTTGTCTTTCAAATTATGTAAAGGTAGATGAGGACATTGATGATGACTATATTCCTGGCTGAAATTGTTTTTGGCCAGAAATGCTAACCGTGTATAATGTACATTTTTTTTTCACGTGTGCCCTCTGGCCCATGTTCATTTCAAGTAGTTTGCTAGAAGGAGACGCGGCGGTCTATGAACTTTGTATTGGGGAGGTTGAAAAAGTAGATTCAATATGATGTGTTTTGTACTGTAAGAATTTTAGTTGTAGTTATTCCAAGGGGCTGCATAATAACTTGAGGGAAAGTGTCCCCCCTTATGGCGGCGAATAACTGTCTGTTGTTTGTTAAATTTCCCCGCCTGGAAATTGTGGAATAAATTGAAAATGTAAACTTTACATGACTCGTTGCTTTGTTACAAAAGAAACGTGTTTATCATGTGAGGTGCGTGCTGTATGTCAATTTCTATTAATTCTGTACTGCCAAGACTCAATGTTCCAGTTCTTAAAATGACGCTCAATAGCAGCGGTGAGGTAACTAGCTGCAGTACTGTCTTAAGTTTTTTCATGTCACAGTGGTATAAATGCAGCCCTGTACATATTTTCTTCTGTTTTATAAAAAGGCAACTGTGATCTCCACGCAAGTTAGGGTTAAATCAAATCCTGCAGTCTTACCTTGTGATCTAAGGCTCAATTTAAACATCAGTCGTCAGAAGTTACAGTGCTATAAAAGTGAACAGTTCCGCTTTCAGTTACATTTGGGGGGCAGGACATTGTTTGTCTTCCTAACTCTTCTAGCATTAAGCATGCACATCCTGGCAATAGGGGAAGAGCAGGGGGTGCAGATAATTCCATTCAAGCTAGTTGAAGCAATTAAGTTTTGATAGCCTTCAGTTAGAAATGGGATCAGGAAACTCTATATAAAACTGCAGGTAAAATAAGTTTAGCTATGGTGAGTCTGCTTGCACAGTTGTCAATGAGAAATGCTTATAACTTGGGAAGTCCAGGTTTTTACTTACCTTTCTCACTGTCAATCCGGAGATATCTTATGAACTGCTCTGGTTTATTTCCTGGGCTCTGCAGCACTCTAGTCTGCTTTGTGCTGGTGAACTTGCTTAGAGCTCACAAAGGCATAAATAGCAGAAGAGAGCAGTGAAGAACCTGAAGACTTCAAGATATTGGATGGCAGAGCCATGGGAAAGGTAAGTATTGCAAAAAGGGGTTGGGGCAGTTAATACTAAAATACGACATTTTGTTGGGGGGGCAATCATGCCCTAAAATTCAATCTAATATTAGTCAGGGGCTTTAGTTTATCTGATAAATAGAATGTTTATGTTCGAAATTCTCTGCTTTGTTAAAACAAACAATTTAAATCTACATTTGGTTAATTGTTTTCTTTTTTCACCGTTTGTTAATTTTGTTCTTGTACGGCTTTTTGGCTCCTGCCCAGTTCGCCCTACCTTGATTAACATTTGCTCAGTGTTAGGAGGAGGGACTGTGGGAGTAATTGGTTACTGCAAATAACTGTTGTACATAATTCAACAAATAATGTCTAAATGCATGTTGGGTTTCTATTTTTTTTTATTTCTATTGTAATTAAAGATTAAAAAGAATCTGAATATGCCATGGTCGAATGGTGATGTCCTACATAGTCGACTGTGGCACAATAGGCAACGCAGCCTACCTGTGTTCTCTTGTGTGATTCTCTGTAGAATGTGTAGAACTTCATATGTAAACTTAGCATTGTTTTTGGCGACTGACTTTAAAGATTAAAATGTATTCCGTGTAGGTGATACACAATCCCGAATGTTTAAATAATATAAAAATGTTTAGTTTATAGTAACGCATAACAAAAAGGAAAATCAGACTGACAAATGTATTGCTTAGCAGCACACTTCATTATGGCGAACATTGAACCCTGTAACACTCGGTGCTTTTTTTGGGCACACAGGAGATGGAGATGTATGTGGGTAACTGCAATTCTACTTCATTGCATGTTCAATGTATATCTAACCCAATAAACTGTAAAACATCGCTCTACAGTGTGGATAAGTGTGCTAATTGCATGTAATCTTGGTGATGTTAACATAATATTCTATAATTAAAGTGGAAGGCTGTAAAAAAGATCTCCTATAATACGATGGACAGCATTGAGATGACTCGTCTTTCCAAAAACAAGATTATAAGGAACAGCTTGGGAACCAGAGATTTTGCACCTATCTAGATGCTGCTGTTAACAAATGTAACTTTTTGTGATAGTTACTGGTTTCCTCACATTCGTAACAAGATGTAATGTATATAATGTAAGATCTTGCAAGAGCAATAACAAATATTTGGAACAGAATTACTTTGATGATCCTGCTTTAGAACCTGTGTGCAATTGACCTTCTCTGTTCCTGGACACAATCTTGCCAGAATGAATTGTATGTAAGAAATGTGCTCTGCTGTCAGTAGGAGATTTCAATAATATGTGTTAATGTCTAATTGTTCTAATTCGTATTGTCAGTTGTGATACAGACAAATAAAAGCTTGATATAATTCATTGAACATTGTTTTTTTCATTGTTGAAAGTATTTTGATAACTTCACTATATAACCGGTTCCACCCAATAATAGAATAACTTAAGAATACAAAGAAGGCAATAATAATTGTATGGGTTTTTCTGTAATTATCAGCTGGGGCTCCTTCCATGCATTAATGTAGCTAAACAATCTTCTACTCTCCACTAAAGGTTTGTACACAGTGCAATCGCGGGTCCGACCCGCGACGCACAATGTGTACGACCGTTCGTTTGGAGATCCGCCAAGTCGGTCGTTCCCACCAAACGGACGATAAACGGCCCCCACATGGGGCGATTGCCACCCGAAACAAACGGCCGTAAGCGTCGATCGCACGTGTGTACACGAACATTAGGAATGCAACAGTCTGCCTTTTTTCCACATGACCCCATTAATTGAGTGGCTGTTGTAGGAAATTACAATAGCGGGTCAGCTATGTTAAACTTTTTCTTGTATGTAGTAATCCGAGAACAGTTCCATAAGTCTGCCACCTGTTCTATTATTGGAATATTGGAAAAAAAGTTTAGACACTCACCTGTTCATAAATGTATTAGGCGTGCATTATATAAGGGATAATGCGCCCTTACAGTATATATAAGGATATTACGCCACCGAGGAGTTCCCTGACCATATAGAAGCACAAGGCCGTAGGCTAAGTGGCTTATACAGGGCAGAGAACTCCGAGGTGTGTGTAATGTCCTTATATTATAATGTGAAGGAGCACATTATTTCATAATACATAAGTTTGATTCCTTCAGCCCATTCACATTTTAAATTCTAGCTGTCCCTATTCCAACCTTAATTTAAACCCCCAAGCTACCTTCTGTAACTTAAACCCAGTAGAAAGGAACATCCCAGCCCAGCATCTATGCGGTTAAACAAATCTTGTGGCAGAGAGAGACATTGGTTATGCAGTGCAGGAAGCAGCTTCAGCAGGTTCCCTAGGGAAGGTAACACTGCAAAAAGTCATTGTCCAGGCATGACACGGAATGGCGGAGTAGTGGGATATAAGAAATGAGTCACTTAGTGACATAGCTGAGTGATTTTTATAAGGATATATTACTACTGCAGCTCCCATTATTAAATATCACACTTATGTATTATATAATGGATAATATGCATCTTACAGTGTAATATAAGGATATTATATCACCAAGGAGTTCCCTGTCAGGGCAAGGAACTTAATATCCATATTTAATAATGTGAAAGGGGCCATTATTTCTTATGGTGCATCTGGTTTAGATATTTATTTCTTAAGGGCAAGTCCAGCCCTGAAATGAAAAACTTACTACAGGTAAATCACCCCCAAAACCCTAACGGTAATAGTTTGAAATGTGGAAATATTAAGTCTAACCTGAATACTGCACAATGTCCTGTTTCCCCTGTTTCTGCTTCCTGGTTCTTCCGTTAGTAACGTCAGTTTAGATTTGACAGTGACATCACAGTCAGTGACTGAATGTTATCCCCTGTCTGCGTCTTCTGAGCATGCGCAGGCCTCAGTACAGTTTCTAAAATGCTCAGTTTCAAGAGGCATCCAGAAGCATAGCAGGCATACAATAATGAATTCATAGGACAAAGTATGATATTCAAAACATATTTTAAAGGGGCCATTGTAATGTAATAAACCATTAACAAACTCACTTCATTGTCTCAGAGAAATGGGCATGGAGATGTTTTTCTTTCAGTCCCCCTATTATATAGATATCCCTCCCTGTCCAGCAATAAGCAGCTCTCCTTTTTGTCTATTGAGAGGGGTGGGGTGGAGTTAGGTGAGAGGGGGAAGAATGTTTTTACTAAGACTGTCACATGTTTTACAAAGGAACTGACATATAAGTCTTGCAACTTCCTACTAACAATTCCAACTTCCCTACTAACACTCTAAAATGTTTTGATTGGCTAACCTTGCTGTCAATCTAATAATAAGCACACCATTGGATACAACACCTAATAGGGAAGTGAGAAATATGTTCCTATGTAAGCTTCCATTGCCTCCCTGTAAAACGTCCTGGGGTGTGTCTTAACAGTCCATTTTGAAAATACCATTACAACTAATGGTTGGGGTGGGGACTACTAAGTACTTTTATTTATTTATATATTTTGCCTTATTTACTATTATACTATTTATTATTCTATATACTTTAATGTCATTACTACATACTTGTTAATATTGATATAACTATTTATTTAGCGCTTAAACAAGACATAAACACTGTCCCTATGTATATTACTTTTACCCACCCCCACCAACATAGTACCTCCCAAAAACCCAGTGTATTCCCCATAAAATTATACATTTATTTATATAATATAAGGGATATAGATATCCTATACTGTGCTGGTTACCAGATAGGTAGGATGTAAGGGTAGATTTATCATATATATAGATATCATAACATATCATTACTATGCTGGTTACCAGATAGGTAGGATGTAAGGCTAAATTTATCATATATAGGTATATAGATATCATATACTGTGCTGGTTACCAGATAGGTAGGATGTAAGGGTAGATTTATCATATATAGATATATGATATCATATAGTGCAGGTTACACGATAGGTAGGATGAAATGGTAGATTATATATATAGATACCATATACTGTGCTGGTTACCAGATAGGTAGGATCTAATGGTAGATTTATCGTATATAGATATCATATACTGTGCTGGTTACCAGATAGGTAGGATGTAAGGCTAGATTTATCATATATAGATATCATATACTGTGCTGGTTACCAGATTGGTAACCAGCACAGTATATGGTATCTATATATCTATATATGAAATCTACCATTACATCCTACCTATCTGATAACCAGCACAGTATATGAAATCTATATACGATAAATCTACCATTACATCCTACCTATCTGGTAACCAGCACAGTATATGGTATCTATATATCTATATATGATAAATCTACCATTACATCCTACCTGATAGGTAGGATGTAATGGTAGATTTATCGTATATAGATATCATATACTGTGCTGGTTATCGAAGGTAGGAGATGTAAGGGTAGATATCATATATAGATACATATACGGGCTGGTTACCAGATAGGTAGGATGTAAGGCTAGATTTATCATATATAGATATCATTTACGTGATGGTTACCAGATAGGTAAGATGTAAGGCTAGATTTATCATATTAGATACCTTACTGTGATGGTTACCAGATAGGTAGGATTTAAGGCAGATTTATCATATATAGATATCATATACTGTGCTGGGTACCAGATAGGTAGGATGTAAGGCTAGATTTACATATATAGATATCATATAATGTGCTGGGTACCAGATAGGTAGGATGTAATGGTAGATTTATCATATATAGATATCTTATGTGTGCTGGTTACCAGATAGGTAGGATGTAATCGTAGATTATCATATATAGATATCATATACTGTGCTGGTTACCAGTTAGGTAGGATGTAATGGTAGATTATCATATAAAAATTAGCAAAAGTGTGCCTGTCAGAGCACAGTGGGAAATATATGGGTGTATGTTTAGTATATGTGGATACAGATGATATAAAATCTTTATACACACTATATAAAATTTAGGGATTTGTACAAAAAAAAATAAAGACAAGACTTTAAAAATAAAAGAAATCATGAAATTTTGGTTCTATTCGTTTCGCATCCCCGAAATGTTATAGTTCAGTAGAAACACCACTGGGAAATACAATTTGTGAGAGCTTGAATCAATCTTCCCCCTAAATTTCCAACCAATATTAGATCAATAGGAGATCCATTGGATCATTCTATAATTAAAGTTATCAAACTGTCTTTCAATACTCACCCTCCCTATTAACTCACAGTGTCACCAGGGATCCTGTTAGAGAGGGATCGCTATGGTCATGTGTTAGAGGGATCACTATTGGTCAGTGTGTTAGAGAGGGACCACTATTGGTCGATCACTATTGGTCAATGTGTTAGAGAGGGACCTATTGGTCAGTGTGTTAGAGAGGGACCAATTGGTCAATGTAGAGAGGGACCATATGGTCAAGTGTTAGAGAGGGACCACTATTGGTCAATGTGTTAGAGGGGACCACTATTGGTCAATGTGTTAGAGAGGGACCACTATGGTCAATGTGTAGAGAGGGACACTATGGTCAAGTGTTAGAGAGGGCCACTATTGGTAAAGTGAGTCCTATAAAGAACCCAGACTATCCTGTCATGTTTCAGTCTTATTACATTTATCAGTTCAGGACACAGGTTCATGGCTTCTATGGGGTATTGGTTAAATAATGTAATAAACCATTAACAAACTCACTTCATTGTCTCAGAGAAATGGCATGGAGATGTTTTTTTTCAGTCCCCCTATATATAGATATCCCTCCCTGTCCAGCAATAAGCAGCTCTCCTTTTTGTCTATTGAGAGGGGTGGGGTGGAGTTAGGTGAGAGGGGGAGGAAGATGTTTTTTCTAAGCTGTCACATGTTTTACAAAGGAACTGACATATAAGTCTTGCAACTTCCTACTAACAATTCCAACTTCCCTACAACACTCTAAAATGTTTTGATTGTAACCTTGCTGTCAATCTAATAATAAGCACACCATTGGATACAACACCTAATAGGGAAGTGAGAAATATGTTCCTATGTAAGCTTCCATTGCTCCCTGTAAAACGTCCTGGGGTGTGTCTTAACAGTCCATTTTGAAAATACCATTACAACTAATGGTTGGGGTGGGGACTACTAAGTACTTTTATTATTTATATATTTTGCCTTATTTTACTATTTACTATTTATTCTATATACTTTAATGTCATTACTACTACTTGTTAATATTGATAATATTTATTTAGCGCTTAAACAAGACATAAACACTTGTCCTATGTATATACTTTTACCACCCCCCCAAAAGTACCTCCCAAAAACCCAGTGTATTCCCCATAAAATTATACATTTATTTATAATATAAGGGATATAGTATCCTATACTGTGCTGGTTACCAGATAGTAGGAGTAAGGGTAGATTTTCATATATATAGATATCATAAACTGTGCTGGTTACAGATAGGTAGGATGTAGGGTAGATTTATCATATAATAGATATCATATACTGTGCTGGTTACCAGTTAGGTAGGATGTAAGGGTAGATTTATATATATATATATAGAGTCATATACTGTGCTGGTTACCAGATAGGTCGGATGTAATGGTGATTTATCTATATAGATATATAGATATCATATACTGTGCTGGTTACCAGTTAGGTAGGATGTAAGGGTAGATTTATCATATATAGATATATAGAGATCATATACTGTGCTGGTTACCAGATAGGTCGGATGTAATGGTAGATTTATCATATATAGATATCATATACTGTGCTGGTTACCAGATAGGTAGGTCCAAGAGGTGTTATAGGAACGCCCAGAGTAAGGTGTTAAAACAGCATTGTATATGCTCTGGGCGTTCCTATAACACCTCTTAGCACTATCCAATCACACCCTTAACACCTGGCTGTGATATGCTAATTGGGATTTTCCAGGGTACAATTGCCACAGATTCTGTACAAGTCATTCTGAATTGAGAAAGCCAGTCGGATGACTAGCGAAACGTCTTCAAGAACTACATTTCAAGTCCAGTTGATCTAATTGATACAACAGATATACGATGACCTGGATGAATGAGAACCTTCACAAGCAGATGTAAGGGTATATTTATCATATAGATATCATAACTGGGTGGTTACCAGTAGTAGGATGAAATGGTAGATGTATCATATATAAATATATATACTGTGCTGGTTACCAGATAGGTAGGATATAAGGTGTAGATTTATCATATTAGATATATAGATATCATATACTGTGCTGGTTACCAGATAGGTAGGATGTAAGGGTAGATTTATATATATAGATATATAGATATCCATATACTGTGCTGGTTACCAGATAGGTAGGATGTAAGGGTAGATTATCATATTAGATATATAGATACCATATACTGTGCTGGTACCAGATAGGTAGGATGTAAGGGTAGATTTATCATATATAGATATAGATCCATATACTGTGCTGGTTACCAGATAGGTAGGATGTAATGTTGTTTTATCATATATAGATATCTATATACTGTGCTGGTTACCAGATAGGTAGGATGTAATGGTAGATTTATCATATATAGATACCATATACTGTGCTGGTTACCAGATAAGTAAGATGTAAGGCTAGTATTTTATCATATATAGATATATAGAGATCATTATACTGCTGGTTACCAGATAGTCGGATGTAAGTAGTAGTATAGTTTAGATCATAACTATATGTGCTGTTATCTTTAACTAGATAGGTCAGAATAGGTAGTGTTCCAATAGGTGGTTAGGTAGGTCCAAGAGGTGTTATAGGAACGCCCAGAGTAAGGTGTTTTAAAACAGCATTGTATATGCTCTGGGGTTCCTATAACACCCTTAGCCAATATCCAATCACCACCTTAACACCTGGCTGTGAGATGCTAATTGGGATTTTCCAGGGTACATAATTGCCACAGATTCTTGTACAAGTCATTCTGAATTGAGAAAGCCAGTCGGAGACTAGCGAAACGTTTCAAGAACTAAACTTCAAGTCCAGTTGATCTAATGAATACAACAGATATACGATGACCTGGATGAATGAGAACCTTCACAAGCAGATGTAAGGGTATATTTATACATATAGATATCATATACTGGGCTGGTTACCAGATAGGTAGGATAATGGTAGATGTATACATATTAAATATCATTACTGTGCTGGTTACCAGATAGGTAGGATATAAGGTAGATTTATCATATATAGATATATGAGTATCATATACGTGCTGGTTACAGATAGGTAGGATGTAGGGTAGATTGATTCATAAAGATATATGATATCATACTGTGCGGTTACCAGATAGGTAGGATGTATGTAGGGTTAGATTTATCATATATAGATATTAGATACCATATACTGTGCTGGTTACCAGATAGGTAGGATGGAAGGGTAGATTTATCAATATAGATATATAGATATCATATACTGTGCTGGTTACCAGATAGGTAAGATGTTAAGGGTAGATATCATAATAGATATATAGATACCATATACGTGCTGGTTACCAGATAGGTAGGATGTAATGGTTAGTTTATCATATATAGATATCATATACTGTGCTGGTACCAGATAGGTAGGATGAATGGTAGATTTATCATATAAGATAAGATATATCATATACTGTGCTGGTTACCAGATAGGTAGGATGTAATGGTAGATTTATCATATATAGACCATATTACTGTGCTGGTTACCAGATAAGTAAGATGTAAGGCTAGATTTAGGCTGAGGCCACACTGCAGGTGTCGCGCACAGAATCAGCGCGATAAATCTACCCTTACATCCTACCTATCTGGTAACCAGCACAGTATATGATATCTATATATCTATATATGATAAATCTACCCTTATATCCTACCTATCTGGTAACCAGCACAGTATATGATATTTATATATGATACATCTACCATTTCATCCTACCTATCTGGTAACCAGCCCAGTATATGATATCTATATATGATAAATATACCCTTACATCTGCTTGTGAAGGTTCTCATTCATCCAGGTCATCGTATATCTGTTGTATTCAATTAGATCAACTGGACTTGAAATGTAGTTCTACCTATTCTGGTACCAAAATCAACAGTATATGATATCTATATCTATATATGATAAATCTACCCTTACATCCACCTATCTGGTACCAGCACAGTATATGGTATCTATATATCTATATATGATAAATCACCCTTACATCCTACCTATCTGGTAACCCAGCACAGTATATGATATCTATATATCTATATATGATAATCTACCCTTACATCCTACCTATCTGGTAACCAGCACAGTATTTGATATCCTATTATCTATATATGAAAATCTACCCTATATCCTACCTATCTGGTAACCAGCACAGTATATGATTTTTATATATGATACATCTACCATTTCATCCTACCTATCTGTAACCAGCCCAGTATGATATCTATATAGATAAATATCCCTTACATCTGCTTGTGAGGTTCTCATTCATCCAGTCATCGTATATCTGTTTGTATTCAATTAGATCAACTGGACTTGAAGTTTAGTTCTTGAAGACGTTTCGCTAGTCATCCGACGGCTTTCTCAATCGAATGACTTGCAGATCTGTGGCAATTATGTACCCTGGAAAATCCCAATTAGCATATCACAGCATGGTTAAGGGTGTGATTGGATGTGGCTAAGAGTGTTATAGGAACGCCCAGAGCATATACAATGCTGTTTTAACACCTTACTCTGGGCGTTCCTATAACACCTCTTGGACCTACCTATCTGGTAACCAGCACAGTATATGATATCTATATATGATAACTACCATTACTACCTCCCTATCTGGTAACCAGCACAGTATATGATCTCTATATATCTATATATGATAAATCTAGCTTACATCTTACTTATCTGGTAACCAGCACAGTATATGGTTCTATATATGAATAATAACATTACATTACATCCTACCTATCTGGTAACCAGCACAGTATATATATCTATATATGATAAAACTACCATTACATCCTACCTATCTGGTAACCAGCACAGTATATGGTATCTATATATCTTATATTAATCTACCCTTACATCCTACCTATCTGGTAACCAGCACAGTATATGGTATCTATATATCTAATATGATAAATCTACCCTTACATCCTACCTATCTGGTAACCAGCACAGTATATGATATCTATATATCTATATATGATAAATCTACCCTTACATCCTACCTATCTGGTAACCAGCACAGTATATGATTCTATATATCTATATATGATAAATCTACCCTTATATCCTACCTATCTGGTAACCAGCACAGTATATGATATTTATATATGATATCTACCATTTCATCCTACCTATCTGGTAACCAGCCCAGTATATGATATCTATATATGATAAATATACCCTTACATCTGCTTGTGAATTTCTCATTCATCCAGGTCATCGTATATCTGTTGTTTCAATTAGATCAACTGGACTTGAAATGAGTTCTTGAAGACGTTTCGCTAGTCATCCGACTGGCTTTCTCAATTCAGAATGACTGTACAAGAATCTGTGGAATTATGTACCCTGGAAAATCCAATTAATAATCACAGCCAGGTGTTAAGGGTGTGATTGGATAGTGGCTAAGAGTGTTTATAGGACGCCCAGAGCATATACAATGCTGTTTTAACACTACTCTGGGCGTTCCTATAACCCTCTTGGACCTACCTATCTGGTAACCAGCACAGTATATGATTCTATATATGATAAATCTACCATTACATCCGACCTCTGGTAACCAGCACAGTATATGATCTCTATATCTATATATGATAAATCTACCCTTACATCCTACCTATCTGGTAACCAGCACGTATATGATATCTATATATCTTTATGATAAATCTACCATTACATCCGACCTATCGGTAACCAGCACAGTTTGATCTCTATATCATATATGATAATATCTACCTTACATCCTACCTAACTGGTAACCGCACAGTATATGATATCTATATATATGAAATCTACCCTTACATCCTACCTATCTGGTAACCAGCACAGTTTATGATATCTATATATATGATAAATCTACCCTTACATCCTACCTATCTGGTAACCAGCACAGTATAGGATATCTATATCCCTTATATTATATAAATAAATGTATAATTTTATGGGGAATACACTGGTTTTTGGGAGGTACTATGTTGGTGGGGGTGGGTAAAAGTATATACATAGGGACTGTTTATGTCTTGTTAAGCGCTAATAAATAGTTATATCAATATTAACAAGTATGTAGTAATGACATTAAAGTATATAGAATAATAATATAATAGTAAATAAGGCAAAATATATAAATAAATAAAATACTTAGTAGTCCCCACCCCAACCATTAGTTGTATGTGTTTTTCAAAATGGACTGTTAAGACACACCCCAGGACGTTTTACAGGGAGGCAATGGAAGCTTACATAGGAACATATTTCTCACTTCCCTATTAGGTGTTTTATCCAATGGTGTGCTTATTATTAATTGACAGCAAGGTTAGCCAATCAAAAAATTTTAGAGTGTTAGTAGGGAAGTTGGAATTGTTAGTAGGAAGTTGCAAGACTTATAGTCAGTTCTCTTGTAAAAACATGTGACAGTCTTAGTAAAACATTCTTCCCCTCTCACCTAACTCCACCCCACCCCTCTCAATAGACAAAAGGAGGCTGCTTATTGCTGGACAGGGAGGGAATTCTAATAATAGGGGGACTGAAAGAAAAACATCTCCATGCCCATTTCTCTGAGACAATGATGAGTTTGTTAATGGTTTATTACATTATTAACCAATAGACCCCATAGAAGCCTGAACCTGTGTCCTGACTGATAAATGTATAAGACTGAAACATGACAGGATAGTCTGGGTTCTTTATAGGACCTCACATTTACCAATAGTGATCCCTCTCTAACACATTGCCAATAGTGGTCCCTCCTACCACATTGACCAATAGTGGTCCCTCTCTAACACATTGACCAATAGTGGTCCCTCTCTAACACATTGACCAATAGTGGTCCCTCTCTAACACATTGACCAATAGTGGTCCCTCTCTAACACATTGACCAATATGGTCCTCTCTAACACACTGACCATAGTGGTCCCTCTCTAACACATGACCATATGATCTGACCAATAGTGGTCCCTCCTAACACACTGACAATAGTGATCCTCTCTAACACATTGACCAATAGCGATCTCTACAGGATCCCTGGTGACAGCTGTGAGTTATAGGGAGGGTGAGTATTGAAAGACAGTTTTGATAACTTTAATTATAGAATGATCCAATGGATCTCCTATGATCTAATATTGGTTGGAAATTTAGGGGGAAGATTGATTCAAGCTCTGCACAAAAATTGTATTTCACAGTGGTGTTTCTCTGAACTATAACATTTCGGGGATGCGAAACGAATGAACCAAATTTCATAGGATTTCTTTTATTTTTAAAGTCTTGTCTTTATTTTTTTTTGTACAAATCCCTAAATTTTATAGTAGTGTGTATAAAGATTTTATATCATCTGTATCCACTAAGCTAAACATACACCCATATATTTCCCACTGTCTCTGACAGGCACACTTTTGCTAATATTTTTATATGATAAATCTACCATTACATCCTACCTAACTGGTAACCAGCCACGTATATGATATCTATATATGAATAATCTACGATTACATCCTACCTATCTGGTAACCAGCACAGCATAAGATATCTATATTGATAAATCTACCATTACATCCTACCTATCTGGTACCCAGCACAGTATATGATATCTATATATGATAATCTAGCCTTACATCCTACCTATCTGGTACCCAGCACATGTATAGGATATCTATTATGATAAATCTAGCCTTACATCCTACCTATCTGGTAACCATCACAGTATAGGATATCTATATATGATAAATCTAGCCTTACATCTTACCTATCTGGTAACCATCACAGTATATATATCTATATATGAATAATCTAGCTTACATCCTACCTATCTGGTAACCAGCCCAGTATATGATATCTATATATGATAAATCTACCCTTACATCCTACCTATCGGATAACCAGCACAGTATATGATATCTATATACGATAAATCTACCATTACATCCTACCTATCAGTGTATGTAATGGTAGATTTATCATATATAGATTATAGATACCATATACTGTGCTGGTTACCAGATAGGTAGGATGTAATGGTAGATTTATCGATATAGATATCATATACTGTGCTGGTTTCAGATAGGTAGGATGTATGTAGATTTATCTAATAGATATATAGATACCAATACTGTGCTGGTTACCAATCTGGTACCAGCACAGTATATGATATCTATATATGATAAATCTAGCCTTACATCCTCCCTATCTGGTAACCAGCACAGTATATGATCTATATACGATAAATCTACCATTAGATCCTACCTATCTGGTAACCAGCACAGTATATGGTATCTATATATGATAAATCTACCATTTCATCCTACCTATCTGGTAACCTGCACAGTAATATATTCTATATATTAATATGATAAATCTACCCTTACATCCTACCTATCTGTAACCAGCACAGTAATATATCTATATACTATATATGATAATTAGCCTTACATCCTACCTATCTGGTAACCAGCATAGTATATGATATGTTTTATTTGCACTGCATTTGTCTCACTCCAGCACTTATATCCCTTCCATTGTATCTGTATGTTACCCACCTAACCAAATTGTAAGCTCTATGGGGCAGGGACTTCATTACCTCTTGAGGCAAAGCTCTAAAACTTTTATTTATAATTATAGATTTATGTACTGAACTACTATGTATGTGTTACTCTTTTAGGACTATTTTATTTTGTTACTGTATAGCAAAAATAAAGTCCCCAAGTGGCGCTTGGGACTTTATTTTTAAAACAAATATACATACACTATTAAAGGAGAATGTTGCAGGTATGCATTGAAGGGTATAGAAGCTCACTTTCAGGTGAATTTATTGATCAACATATGCAGTCTGCACCATGCATTAGAAAAGTTGCAAATATGGTTAAATAATGAATATTTCAGGGGCCCAAAGGAACAAAGCATCATGGGAAATTTAGCAAATATAGAGCTGAACAATGGAGGTCCCCAACAGTTTAACTTCAAAAACTTCAGATGGATATATGGTCCCTAAGAAACTACAGATGCATCTATAGGTCGTAAATTCAGAGTAAAGTGTTAAGAACTGCATTTCTAGCCTCCAATCATAAAGGTTTATTTTCCACTGATGTACCCTTAGTACAAAGTGGGCCTGTTAAAGAGATCTCGTTTCAGCTGTGCACACTTATATGCACATTAACTATGGCTAACTACTAAATATTACAATAATATTTATTTTATTGCACAGAATTCAAGAGTACATTTAAAACTAGCTTTCTCCACTTGGCTTATGAAAATCTTAACTCCCCATCCCTCCTGCGTATTCTTTTGCAGCTAATGACATTTGACTCAAGCTGGGTACATACATCCCTGATAATGTGGGATGTGCAACTTTTCAATTATGTGTGCGTGGCCGGAATGGCAGTTTCCAACAAACAATTTCCCTCGTTCATGATCAGCTTCCGGTATTAAAGTATAGGGAGTCGTTCACAATCGTAGGAGTATGGCAGTCCACAACGTTCTCCCTATCCTTTTTTATACTTTATATGGGAGAACAGAATGGACAGAATTTCTGATTCTGTATTTCATTGGTGACAATTATTACGGTGTATACCAACCTTTAAAATTCAGATTGCCGTCATCTTTTACAAAAATATTGCCTCCCACCCATCTATATGTGTGTGTGCGTGCAATTAAAAGCACAGGCAGTCTTTTCCAACTTTTATTGCATCAGTCCCTCATTTTAACAAGTAACACTGCCTAGTGCAGGTTGGTGCAGTAAAAGGGAAAAAATATCTACCAGCTTTGCCTTTTTAGGGGAAGTTCAGTGCAAATACATATACTTTTAAGAAAAAATAGCAGTATTTTTCCATCCGAATGACCTTACCTGCCCATTCATCATATTGTCATTGTATAAATAAATGCTTCTGAAATCCTCCCTTCCTGTTTGCAGGATCCCTAATAGAGAGCGTTATGGTCTTGCCCTTGACCCAGCGACTGGTTTGATTAAGTTGCTCAGTAGAATATCAGAATATGTTGACCCATCCAACAGCCAATCAGTAGAAATCGCTGTTAGGAACATTCCAAGGTAGCGCGCATTCCGGGAACGAGAAGGACAGTTTTCCGCGCGTTTGCGCATGCAAATTGCGATTTTGAGAGCAATTTTAGGTTTAATGTAAATTGCGGAATATCCTTCAAACTTGCGATTTTCACAGTGTTGCGCTTTGCGCTTGCATTTCTTTTCTTAAGCATGCGATCACCATTTTTTCGCAGAACCTAGAAGGTCACCTAAAACTCACTAATGTCACCAGCAGGGAATAGCAAGGGTATAAATTCAATGGATTTTTTTTTTTAAATAAAATGGAATATGTAGAAAACTAGGTATGCAATACAAACTAAGAATTTTAAAAATATTTCCCACTGGAACTTTCCCTTTAACTGTATTGCTTTCTAGAAAAACAGTTTTAACCATGATGGCAACCTTATAGAGGCTGAGGGCCCAAACTGCAACCCAATACTTTTTATTGCATAGTGCCAACATGATCATTTAACCTGAATATGGAGTTTTTATTTTAGAAAAAACAACTCAAATAGACACAGACCAATCCAGTAGATGGAATCGATTATAGATTACCTATTTACCTCTACTTACCACACAGGAGTTTGAGATCTAAGCAGTGACCATTACCCCTACATTATTAGACAGGGTTTGAGATTCTAAACAGGGACTCAAAGCAGAGCTGAATGTTATAGCATGTGACCTCGCTCTGCTACAGACAGCTGGTACACGTCTCTCTGCTTTCTGGTAAAAAAAACTCTGAACTCTGCTGTGAATGAGTGCCCACAGAGAGGGCTCAAGTGCCACCTCTAGCACTATTTTCACCCCCACTGGTTTAAACAATAGCATTTTATCACCCAAAAAGTGTAAACTAGCCCAATAACTGTCAGTCTTGTACAATCGTAATAAGTTGCACATATTATACAAAGCATTTAATAATCACTCACCGTCCATGCATGTGTAAGGGTTGGGAATTTTCTTGAAAGGATCCGGAAAAGGAGGAAAATAGTATGTGGAGGGGGGAAAAAAGCAGATTTAGATGTAGTGCAGGGGGCATTCCACCAGGTGGAGGCATTCCCAAAGGGCGGAAGCCTTGCAGGGGGTGGCATTAGATGTGCTAATGTAGCGGGGAATTGGAGGTGGCTGATATGCAGCAGGCATAGACATTGGTGCAGGAGGAGGGGGAGGAGGAAGGGCATTAAGGTCGTTGAAGTGTCATGACAGGGATGCGAGATGGGGCTTCCGTAAAGGTGTGTGCTGGGAAGTATCGGCATGGCCTTCTTAGTCATTTCTGCATTAGTTGATGTCTCTGCAGTCAGTGGGTGTTGAAGGTCCATCTGCGGAGTCCAAGAGTTCTTTGAATTAGCTCGAGGGAATCTCTGTGAGAGAAGAGCTGTATTACAGCTAGACAGGGAATCATAGGGTGCATTATTTTTTTTATTTTTTAATTGCCACGACTTTCAGGGGATTTTTTATAAAATTTTAATAAATGGCAGAATTACAATAAGTATGAAGGTGGCCAATGCACCTCACAAAGAACTTTGTAAATATGAAGGACAACTAAAGTAAAAAAAAAAACACAAAAAAACAGAACCTGAACAAATTGCTACGACTAAAATCTATACTTAACTTGTTTGTGAAGGTTCTCATTTATCCAGGTCATGGTAAACTTCTGGGGGCCCAGCTTCAGACAGTAACAATATTACAGTCTATACAATATGTACAAAAAAGGGGCCCTAAATGATGGCCCTGCCTTGGGCCCCATAGATCTTAATACATCTCTGATTCGTGGAATCAACTGGACGTGGAGTGTAGTTCTTGAAGATGTTTTTAGAACTAAACTCCCAGTACAGTTTTCTAACTGAATACAACAGATATACTTGCCCACCCCCACCATAAACTCTATACGTAACATTCCCCCCCCATTCCCTGAGATTGTTAAACTTTCCTCTCCATCTCGTCCACACTTTTTTATCTAGTGCTTACCTCCTCTGCAAGCTCAATGAGCTCCTACAAAGCATATGCACAGCAACAGAGGCATGACAGTATGCAGTTGTAAGTCATTGGTCGTGACATCACTTTGATGGCTGTGACTGACGATGCAACCAGAAATACCCAGCCCGTGGAAGACCTCAGCAAAGATCAAAGGTGTAAGAGGAAATTCAAGGATCCATGGGGAGGTAAGTATAACAATCTAAGGGATTGGGGTGGGAAAGTTAAGTATAGGTTTAGTGGTGGGGGTTACATGCCCTTTAATGAATATTGACTTGTTTCATCTGTGTGTCAATAAGATATAAAGAAGGCGATTGCTACCTTTATGGTACAAGACTATATGTAGTCCTGCCCCTCAGAACTACATATGCTTCATGCATCAGCTGCAACAGATGCGAACACGGGTTGCTTGGCTGTTAGCATGGGAAGATGAAACAGAGCTCATGTTGCAGTGAATACTCTGACTGAAATTATATATATGAAGTGTTATTTGGAGGAAGTATTTTTGATTGAAGGAGAACTATACTGCGTATTAACTTTTTTCAAAAACAGTTAAATGAACAGCAGGGAGTTAGGATTGGTACTTTTATCTCCATATATAATTTCTATAAGGAGCAGCAGCACGATGAAAACTGTTTCTGCCAGGCATCCTGGGTTATTTTAATACAGGAGGGCCTAGTGCCAACCGTCAAATGAAAACTGTATGGTCTGTAGCTCTTAGTTGTCCTTAAAGTAATTTGTGCCTCTATTGATTAATATGTAATAAGAGGGATTCTCACTTTTGCGTGAAAGTGCTTCAAAGAAGGAAAGGTTCTGTCGGTTGGCTGGTCGGACATCCAGTTTCACCCCATTCACATTTTTCTGAGGCAGCTGCTCGAATGAGATTCATCGCAGACTCTGAGGAGACTATTACTTCCGCATACTTTCAGTGTACAAATGACAACATATTAAAAATCATATTAATATTATTGAGACATCCTAAATCAAGCACTTAAAGGGCATGTTCACCCTTAAAACAAAAAATGGTCAATTGTCAAACTCCCCCAACTGATATATTTTTTACAGTTTATTACATGCATTTGTAACCAGTTATTTAAGGATTTATTGTCCCCATTGAAGCGAGTAAGCTGGCCCTCCCCCGTACAGTCAATCAGGCGTGCTCCGATACTCAAATAAATGACTTAATTGGTTGTGCCCTCTCCACACTCAATCATATAAAAAGCTTTTTGGGCAGAGGGAGGAAGACACCTTTTCCAGAAAGGAAAAACGTAATATCTGGTTACAAACGCATGTAATAACCAGTTATTTAAGGATTATTATTGTCCCCATTGTAGCAGAGTAAGCTGGCCCCTCCCTCCGTACAGTCAATCAAGGCTGTGACTGCCGATATCTCAAATGACTTAATTGGTTGTGCCTCCTCTACACATGCTCAATCATATAAAAAGCTTTTTGGGCAGAGGGAGGAGGAAGACACCTTTTCCAGAAAGGAAAAACGTAATATCTGGTTACAAACGCATGTAATAAACTGGGAAATATAGCAGTTGGGGTTGAGGGCAGAAAAAAGCCAAGTTAACAGTTTTTAGGGATATGAGTAGAGGAAGGGTTAAAAGCAAAAAAATAATAGGTTAGATCAAGATTCTGTAAAAATCAGTTAAATGACATTCCATATATTAAAAGTCTTAAAACTCTCACTTATGCCTATCCACCACTAGGAGGAATGCAGGCTTTATTCTGTCTGTTCTGATGCTTGCTTGGTCTGTAATCTCCAAACCTCTGCACATAGGAATAAGGTGCCAACAAACTTTATTATAGCAATTAAAAACACGAAACAAAACTTTACAGAAACAGTCCATTAGTAGTTGTTAATTTGCACCTCTCTTATGGTGTGGTCCCATGTGAGGGGGTCTTGTGGTAAGGTTATCCACTTGGTGATGGCTTTGAGGTAGTTCCAAATAAACCGCTAATGGACTGTTTCTGCAATTTTTTGTGTTTTAATTGCTAAAATAAAGTTTGCGGACAACCTTCTTCCTGTGTGCAGAGGTTTTTGGGAGCTATACAGACCAACAAGCATCAGAACATTACATAATAAAACCTGCATTACCTCTAGTGGTGGATAGGCATAAGTGAGTGTTAAAAATTTAAAAGGGCATGTTCACTCTAAGCAAAAACTGCCCAAACCCCGATATCGAAGGATAATTATTATCCCCATTCTGGGACCCCTCCCTGCAGTCAATCAAGACAGACTGCTGACATCAAAACCACCGATTGACAGCTGATTCTCTGCTACCTCCTCTGCACTTGCACACACTTATAAAAAAGCTCTGTGAGCCTAGGGTGGAGGCAGATACCTTTGCCATAACAGAAAAACAATGATTAAATATCTGGTTACAAATGCACGTAGTAACTGGTAAAGTTACAGTTGGGGTTCGGGCAGATATTGACAAGTCCCTAGATTTTTGTTTTTAGGGTGGACATTCCCTTTAATATAGGAGGGTCATTATAATTTTTTTTTTAAGGATCTATTTTTCTTTTTTTTTTTTTGCTTTTAACCCTACCCACACTGCCAACAAGAAACTTTTAAAGATGTTATACAAAATTCAGTGGACAACTTGCAGTGCAGCCACCCCACTTAACTAAACATTCCCTTCACACCAGTGTGTCGAAGTAACCCCTTCTACTAAAAACTAGAATTATGTCTCTAGTTGTAGTCAATCCAAAGTTATACGCTTGTAATCTTTTACTTCCAGTATGCACTTTGTGAAAGGCATGCAGAGGCTGTGTCAAAAAGCCACACCACCAAAAATCCTAAAAAATGTATAAAGCTAGTTACAGACTCGTGATCAATACGGTATATTTCTAAATACCTTAGGGAAAGAAAAAGGTTACTTTTCAATCTTGGGCTAGCTTTCAAAACAATTGTGAATTTCGGGTGTGGGCTTATGATGCAGCTGATGATGCTCTGTCCCAAGTAGGCATCACAATGGGCATGCTCAAGCCAGTGGCAAAGGTGCAGAGCATTAGAGCACAGCTCACAGTGTAAGCAGGAAGCACCCCCCTTTATACTGCTGTACAAACAACAATTTTCAGTATGCCTGCGCTGAAATTTGTAGTTTCTAAGATCATGGTTTAACATCTCTGATCTAGATGCTATCCCCTTAAAGTTTTTATAAAGCCATCTTAAAACCACTATGCCATCAAATGAATTAATATTTGTCTTTAGATGTGATCAGGAGATGAAAAACACCCGTCGCTAATGTAAACCCTAAACTCTCATAAACCAAAGTGAAATAACACACATTGAAACAAGCTAACCCAAACTAATAAACATTCAAAATGTTGACAAGACCAAAGAGAAGGTAAAAGGCATCCAATCTGTAAGGAAACATGTTTGGTGATCAATTTGATTTGGTGCAAGAGAGTATAGCACATGAATAAGCAACCAGTAGCACTCCAGATATTTGAAATCTACAACTCCCAGAATTCCCTTGTTACAGAGTGCATACAGGAGAATACTGGAAGTACTATTTTCAAGACAACTGAATGACTACTACCCATCCCTGATTGAGCGTGTTTATCCAAACAGTCTCCCTGTGAACTGATCCCCTTTTGTGTACTGGGCTTGTTTGATCGTTCTTCAGCCATATTTTACAAATTGAGATATCTTGCTTTGACAAGACATTTTGCCACAGTGAATATTGCTGACCAATGTGTCAGATTTTGAGCTTATTTACAAAAGAGGTGCAACATTTTACTGTGGCTGTTAATTTGAAGTAAAGAAGCAGATACCACACATTTTTAAGGTCAACAACAAAAAAAAAAAACATTTAGAAGAATTTGATGGTTGCTGCCGATAACACCTCAGGTGGAATTTTGCACCTCTTATTAAACAAGCCCCTTTGTGGCACAATACAGTGGTTTGTTGCACAAGCAAATAACATTTGATATTAAACACAGTTTCAATGTAGGATAAAAGACCCTGATACAGGTCATAGCTGAATCTCCAATTGCTTAACTTTAACTCATATACTCCATGTAACATCATCATGTCAACATGAACACCTACATTTTACATTTCAAAAACAATGCTATCATCAAATGTGCCTCTCTCCCTGCAATCCATTGCTCCCTTGTAGCTGGTGATACTAGCCCTATTAGATACAGCCAGCCATAAAGGGTTATCAGCATCGAGAGCTTAGATATTAGAGGGTCCTCATCCACAATGACAACAATTTTTGTATAGGTCATGATGTCAACAATGATCGTTCCTGTGTATGCCAACATCTGCAACTCGTGATCTGATTCCATCAAAATCGGATCATGAGTTTGCAAACAGGGGTTGCATGTGTATGGGCCCCTTCATTTACTTAAGTAAAGCTTTATGACCACAAATACTGCAGCTTTATCCACTCTCCCCAATTTCTTACCCCTTAGACTGTCCGTTAGCACGGTTTTCTGCAAATTTTAATTCCACACTGTCCCGGACACCAACAGAACGAATCATGGAGAGCAGCGCTGGTCTGTTGTCCACTGGAGTAAAAAGTAATTTGTCCAGGTTTTAGATGCGAAAACATTAGATGGAAATATTCTCATTAAACATAACACAATTTTCAAAAAAACAGGTCATTGACCCATTCTTTGCTCATCTGCTATTTAATGAAACGTTAAGAATTCTAGAAGAATTAAATATTTATTAAAATGATGTAAACTATTTAAATTGACAGAAAACAAGAGGAGTCACTGTTTGCCGTGCTCTTAAAAGGGGTAATGGTTCTCCATACACGTGCCCTTTATTAAAAATAGCACATTGCTACCTTTAAAATGACTCCAGGATCATACTTCAGCTGCAATCTATGGAACTTACAGCAATAAGGGTGAGGTTTCCAGAAAGTACATCACCAGCACCATGCCGCCCAGATGCCCCAAGCATGCCCAGTTGTATCCTACTGCTGTAACAGAACATCATCTGCTGCATCACAAGTCCCGACCCCAAATTTCTTAATTTTTTAAAGCTAATTGAAAAGAAAACTAGGTAGAGGAATGGACGATATGTTTGCAGGTCATTCAATAGCTTCAAAAGGTTGTGTGTTTTTTTTTGGGGGGGGGGGTCTTCTCCACACTCGGTGCTGTCCGCTTCCTTGTTTCCTGACTGTCTGAAGTAAGGTATGAGAGCACCTTTTAAATAAAGGCACTTGTATGTAGACCCCAGTTACCCTGTATCTGCATATTCCATCAGATGTTCACGTTTCCAACTTTAGTAGAACAGCAAAAAACTAGCATCTGAAGATTGCTGAACGACGAGCACAGGCAAACATTTGCACCCCTTAGTAGATAATACTCAAAAGATTAATCCATTAACGTGGTTCATTTCATTGTTCTTCAATAAACGTTCATTTTAGGTAATAATCAAGCTCACCTCCTGTAAAATCTTTTTTTTTTTTTTTAAATTCAGCAAGGCAGGTTATACTTGCGGATCTTTTTACATAGACAAACATTACAATGTTCCCATAAGGTTTCCCCATATTTCTTTTGTTGATTTCAGCACTTTCTGTTATTGTAATGTGGCTTAAGGGAAGGAACTGTGACTAGATAAAAGAAGCAAAAGAACAAAAAAAAAGGCAATATTGCAGGATAATTCTTAACTCCTTCACTGCCTCCAAATAAAGCAAACAAGAAGCTAGGAACTTTTGCAGCCAATATAAGGTAATGGGTGCGGAACTGGCATTTTAAATCCTCTCCCTGGGTACTTTATTATTGGGAGGGGAAATCAATACAATTGCCCTTTAAGTGTTTCAGTGACTATTAAGGCTCGCAAAGATGTTCCACCCACAGTGTGTTAATAGTCTGGGGAAGGACCATTCATCGGTGTTCCTCCTGGTCATGTGGTCAATTGCATTGCAATTATACATGCCTTTTCTTTTTACAATCTGTCCCACAATTGGTTCAGTAGGCAGTTAGAAGTGGCCTTCTGTGTAAACTGCAGCATACAGTAAAAACACATTAAAAAGAATGTGCTGAATATTTAACACATGTACTGCCTACCAAAACGTAAAAGGCAAATTGAAAAAAGAGGGAAATGTATTTTGGGGTCACACATAATTAAGTAATTGTTCAGCAACATTTTGAAAATAGCCCTAACCATTGTCCATTCCCATGTGCATCATTGTATTCCTTTTCCCAACCAGTCACTTACCCGGAGAAGTTTCCAATATACACAGACATTTTCTTTCTCAAAGCATTAATTGCAAACAGGGTGCGCAGAGACTTGTTGATTTGGGAAGGTTGGCTGGAGAGGTGACTGGGTGTCCAGGGCACGTTAATCCTGATTCCATCAGAGAGGGAGGAGGGAATCACCGGCACAGATAAAAACATCTCATCCAGATCTACCTGCTCAGCAGCAAACTCAGACTCCTAAGAGAAGAAATAGCTCTAATAAAAAAAAAACAGTTTGGAAGTGTAGCAGTAATTAATTACCGGCCCTTATGCAGTTTCGAATCAATTATGATAATCATAGTAATATTTTCAGTATAAAAAAGCTTGGTTTTGTACCAATAACGGGCCGTGTATGGCACGGTCGTTCTCAGGGATCATGATGATCCACCTGGTGGATTGGACGGTCCTACCCGAATGCCCATTTTGGCTGACAAAGTGCCCATACACGGCACGACTATCTGCCGTGCATACATATGTGTTGCAGGTCGGCCCCACCCTGCCAAATGTGGCTTCCGGGGCAGGGTGGGGTGAAGGGGACACGGCGTATCATGGTGACACCTAGGGGGTATGAAGGGGGCAGTGTAGGGCATGGCGTCAAAATAAGGGTAGGATCCAGTTACTTGCAGTCGCAGGAATTTGGTGTGGTCTCGCTGGTGACCAACCCAGGAGACTCTGAGGTTGTACAGGATTACATATAGTTTTTAAGAAAAGAAAGTAAACCTTTCATTTTACTTATCAGGACTATAAAAAAAACATGTTGATTTAAATTTAATCTCAGGTGTAAACCAACAACCAATATAAAAACAGATGTTTTTTCCGCTCAGTGCCTGTAGTTTAACCTCTGAAGGCTAAAAACAAAAGCATAACAAGGGATTTACAGGGTACTGTAAGCTGTGATTCACAATATAAAATGGAAATTCAAAAGACTAGTGTGCACCTCTGTCCATCTCTATGCTTGTGATATAGATTGGAATTGGAGTCCCTTGGTGGTGAACTGACTGAGGTTGCCCTGAGTGTACCTGCCAAAGCCAACACTGAAGAAGGCAGAAACCTCTACCAGAAAGGGAGGGAACAAGGTTGCAATACTTACCATAAAACTACTGGTTATTAACGCATTTTTAATAAGTGACAAATATAGCAGTTGAAGTTAGTGACAAATAAATGGCAAGTGACCAATTTATTGTTTTAAAGGTGTATGTCCACCTAAAACTATACTTTTCTATAATGTAGCTCCTCCCTCCCAACCCTAATCACATTGTCTGTTTGTAAAAAACAGAAATTTACTTACCAGCCCGGGTCGGCTTCAGTCTCCAAAGCAACTTAGGTATTGTCTACTTTTTTTTTTTTTTTTTTTTTTACAAACAGACCATGCGGTTCAGTTGGGAGCTAAATTACAGCAAAAAGTTAAAGGAGAACTAAAGTCCCAAGACAACATTGTCCCAATAGAGAGAGCACATTTACAAACGAACAACAAGCCGTGTCTCATGTCTCCCTTGCGTGCATGCTGGGATTTATGAAAATAACCTGTGTGTACTAAGGGTCAGCTCCCATAATTCACCTATCTGGGAACCACCCATCTAAGTGTCCGCCGGACACTTCACAGGAAACTGCAGTCTTGCTTCCTGGAAGCTGACAGCCAATCATGTTACAGCTCAGAGTTCCCTCCCTCTGACACAGACACAGTGCAGTTTTTGTGTAAACACATTAGAAATGCTCCTTTCCCTAACAATGATAAATTCCTATGCTTTACATACAAAAAAGAAAAGTAATCTTGCAGTGTACTTCTTTGCTAGCATGGATGTAAGAAACAAACATTTAACATTTCGACAAAAATAAAAGTAGTATGGGGAATCGACACCAGCAACCTTCATACTGTGTCTTTCCTTAGAAGAAAGCTTTCTACCACTAGGCCACAAGGGCTCACAAGTATAAACCAGTACATGAAGAGTCTTTATCTTTGGCTAGACACATAATAAAAACAAAAAAAGGGAACTGGGGAATCAAACCTGTGTCACCTAGTCTGATTTTTTTCCTAACCCAGCACTTTAGCAGAACATGCCACGGTGAACTCTCAATCGCATGAAGTAAATGCAAGTAATCAGTTCACTTTTTGTATTGCTACTGGATGACTGTCAGCAATTACGCTGGTTGGTACACTAAATAACAGAGCTGCTATATAAAAGATTGTACATATGTAGAAACTTCATATTTTTCTAGAAACATGGAAAAAAACAAACAAAAAAAAGCACTAAATTCAGGCAGTAGACCATGTTATATTGTTTCATAGTAAACTAGGGATTGAACTTATGACTTCTTGGTCTGTTTGTTCCTAAACACACAGCATTTACATGGGCGCCACCAGCAACTCTAACTGTGATCACAGGTACATTTAGAAACTTTACTTTCGCTAGAAAGAGATGCTAGAACTCTGCCCATAGAGACATGGAATGCTGGGGTCAGGGGCGTGGCTCTTTGAAGCCAACATGGGCTATGAGTTGTACTGGCAACAAGATGGAAACCTCCTTTGTTACAGAATCTATTACTTATATCTACTAAATGCAAATAACTAGAGAATATAATCTTTCAACTTAGTGTAGGTGTTCTGGGGAGAAAAACTTTCACATTAGGATCTGAAAAACTGAAGTTTAGTTCTCTTTAAATGTTGAACTAAAGTGCAGCACATATGGGTCTGGATGGTGGGATGGGGGGGGGTTAAATCGTCTCCACAGCCCATGTAACATTACCCCTTGGGGCCAGAGAAGAGACAAACCTTTTCACAGAAAGACAGATCCTACTTTTTATTTTCCTGGACTTTGGACAAGCACTGCTGGTAAGGATTTTTTTAACACTACACAGTGGGGCAGCATGGGGTTAAATATTTGTTTTGGGTGGACATGCCATTAGGGTTGACATGCCTTTTAAAGGGACACTAAACTAATGAATCATGTACTTGCCTCTGTATCTATTTTCATAGGGAGGCAAAATGGTGTTAAGGTTCGTACACACGTGGCGATCGCAGGTCCCGACACCGACGCACGTTGTGTACAAACGTTTGTTTCAGCCAATAATCGGCCCTTTATCGGCAGAAATGGCCGTTTGGTTGGGGATCGCGAACGGCCGACTTGGCGTCTCTCGAATAACGTCCGTTCGCGTACGGCCGATTATCGTCCATAACGTTTGTACACATCGTTTGTCACGGGTCGGGACCCGGGGATCGCAACTGTGTATGAACCTTTACACAGATTTACCTACGATCGCAACTGTGTACGAACCTTACACAGATAAACTAACCTACCAGCAGCTCTCCACTTTAAGCTTCCCACCAGCTGATTAGTACAATGTCCAGATCACCTCCTATGTTAATCATAGGTGCACATGCCCACATAATAGGAGCATCGTACAGTGAGCCATCTGATGGCGAAAGCTGCAAATGGAGCACAGTAGGTAAGGTTTATCAGTGTGACCCAGGCTTCTATTATTTAGAGGAGGTGGGAATAGAGTAAGGCAACTTCATGATTTCATCAGTTCAGTTTTTTTAAGGACACAAAGTTTTACACAAAACAACTAATTTTCGATGTTGAAATCTATATGGTGGTACCTCTATTCGATGAATATTTTGACTGAAGCACATTTATTTTAATCATTAAATGTACTTAATCAGCATGTTCTTAATACAAGCATACATTAAAGGAGAACTAATCCATAAATATTACATTTCAGGAAAATAAGGGAGCAATCCGCATTTGGATTACATTTTTAATTGTTGGTTTTTTTTTGTGCGTGGTTAATTTTTAATTGTCCATTTTGAAAATTATGAAGTTACTCCCTTTGTATAACACTTTTGCTCTGCACTTTAGTAAAAAAAAGTGACATTATCGAAATGCAGTCCCTCTTTTGGCACTGGTCTGTTAGGGCTGGGTAAGATACTACCCCATAAGATATTTTTGACTGACCGACCGATAGTGGCCGGTATCTGCCGAAATATCTTATGTGTGGGGGGGCGGCTGTGGACCGAGCTTGGTTGCCTTTTCATCTGTATTGGACGACCGTGCCTGTCGGTAAATGAAGGCCATTATTGGCCATGACCAACAGTCATTGTCTGACCGAGCGCTTGCTAGTAGCGAATGCTCGGTCGGGACAAACGTCCACCCATGTGTCCCCAACCTTACTGGGTAAACACACATACAATTTTTTGTGCCGATCGACCATATTTCAATGTATCGCTGATGGGGCTGAAATAATTAAATGTTTTTTTGGACTCGGGCAAACGCAGTGCTAGATTGGAATATAGATTAGAGGAGCACACTACTTAGGTGAAAACTTAATTTATTGGTGCAAAAACATAATACACAACATTTCGGGACACACTGTCCCTTCCTCAGGTATATATTCTATATTCCACTTGAATTGTGTAGCCCTGGAGTAGGGGCTGAGAGGATAGCACCTACCAACTTGTCTGGAAACCGCCAACATCAGTGTGCCATTCACCCTGGAACTTTTGCTGATAAACACAGGACTAGAAATGTCCGAAAACCACATTGATCGTGTTGGCCCCTACGGACCCGCACCATCGTCAACGGCACTATTGCCACGATAACAGTCCTCTTCCTTCTGGCTCGACCAGTCAGAATCTGAGTGGTTGTCAGGAGCAAGGATCTGCAGTCTGTACTACCCAGCTTACAGCCAGTCAAGGGAGAACTGATCTGTGCATGTCTTGCAGTGAAGTGTGACTTATTAAGGCGCAGGAACTCCTGACGTCCTACCCTTCTCCTGTGCCGAAGCTGACAAACTAAGTTCCGTAACGTTTAAATTAATATTTGCTGCCATGTTTGATACAAACATATGGGTTTTTCATTTTAACTCCTTGCTTGGAGCAGAACTAACCTTAACTGTAACTACGTGAAAGATTAATAATTTTGGTTGCAAGCCTGTGAGTATACTTTACATATTAGAATTCCATTCACACACCACAAATGTCTAAAAATCATAGAGATGCTAGGGACGACATTAAATGTGATAAGATTACATGAGATTATAAATAAATAAGATTGTTACCTGCATGGTCAGTCCTGTATTAAATAAAAAATACACACATCATATTCTAGGTATGGGCCCCGTATATTGCATCATATGGAGATTAAATGCATATGGTAATTCTGTATTGAATACAAACTACAAAATCAGATAGCAAGGTCTGTGTCCAGTATATTGATTCATGTAAATTACACAAATTAACCATATAGTTTATTCAATACTGTAATACCTCCATATGATCAGTATACTGGAAACAAACTTACAATCGGATGTATATTTCCACACAACAGCATCATATGGAGATATCCCAGCATTGTTAACTATATAGTCAGTACTGTACTGAATACAAATGACAGTGTAGGTCGGTTTCTAGTATCCTGCATCATATGGAACTTAACAACTACATTGTACATTTTGTGCCCAGTTTCATATGGAGATATAATCAGATTGTAAAACTATATAGTCTTACTGTATTGATACAAAAGACAATCAGATTGTATTGTCTTTGGTCTAGTATATTGATCTAAGAAGAATCACATCCTCAGATGGAATGTGTGTGCCCAGTTACTGCATCGTATGATATTGTACAATTAACTTAATATGTGTGCCCATATACTGCATCGTATGGAGATTGTAATGTGTGTGCCCAGTATACTGATCGTATGGGGATGGTACATTCCATGTGTTCATACGACAGCCGATAAATCATGGTCAATAATTGTCCTCTCACCTGGATACCCTCCTCCTCAGGCATAAATATCATAAGATCCGCTCCGGTCCGCCATTCCTACCCGGACCCGATAAGATTATTTCAGATGGTTGTACCCCGCACCACCCCCCCTACTCCCGGCACCCTCTTCCTCCGACCGTCTCTACACGTCTTTTTCAACCACGCTTTCAACAACCCTCGCCCGGCTTAAAGAACCATAAACTAAACAGACTTCACCGCTGCGAACCGGAACTTCCTCCCAGTCCACGCAGGTCAGAGAACCCCTTCCGTTCACAGGAAGTCAATTAAACTTCCGTCAAAGGGGTCGGTCATGCTAGGCGGTCACTTTAGGATGACATCGTAAGAGCTCTGTAGGGCCACGTGTTAGGAATGAGACTGTAGAGTCTCAGTAGTTGCTGAACTGTACATGCCCATAGCCTGGGAGACTGTGACTGCTGGTGTGTTCCTAGTGGTATGTTAGCAAGGCTTGTGTTTAAAGGGAACAAAACTACCTGCAAATCAGCAGAGATTAGTGGCTTTTCTAGAAATGGTCATTGAGCAGATCTATAGTTAACAAGCTGTCAGGTAACTAAGTGAGTTCTGCCAGTGACTAAAGACAGTAAGAAGACCAATGGATACATACTAGGAAGCTGGTGAAACCAGGAAATGCCAAAAAAACTCTGCACATCCTGACAGTCAAGTAACACACAATATAACGAAATTGGGCTATTGTACATCCATATTAAAGCGCAAAAACTGAGACCAAAAAATAATACTAGAAAACATAGAATTCTATTGCCACAATTTATAATTGCATATTGGCTTAACTACTCCATAGGTTGCTTCTAACAACAGCCTGCTAAAACCTGGATAAATAAAACAATTAGTTCAATAGTTGGCCACATTATTTTAAGCCCAGTCACCCACGTCAAGGTTGCTTTATTTAACTGGGTCCTAACCTACTGGTACCTACTGACATCATCAAGTGACCCATTAAGCTATTGGAGACTTCGGAATCCATTCAATTAGGACTATACTATGTTTAAGCTGTGACTGGGCCTGACTGGGCCTTCCTGCTTTCTCCACCAGTTCGCACCGCGCTGCATCCCAAGAAAAGATCTTAAGATCTGATGATGATCTTGAATGGATGGTTGAAACATGTTGATGATCCAGTGTATTGTGTTTGTTTTCAATTAAGTGCACCTCTCAGCCTATTTCAATATTATGATTTGTCACAGTGATTTGTAAGGCATGCAAACCATCACGTTTTTTTTAATCATGCCAAAACATGGTACATGTAGTCAGTAGAGATGCCAATTGTATCCAAATTTTCTAAGTTCATTATTTCCCGAACTATAGAACTTCGGTTTAAAAACAAACCTCATTAAAAGTCAATAGGGAAACATAGTTTGAAAAGTTCTAATTAAATACAGTTCCAAATAGCAATGGTAACTTACTATAAATGACTCTGGAAATAGTCTGGGGAACCCTACGTATCACCCAAAAACTTGTTTAACACTAACTTTCCCACGATCGGGCATTTGTTGGGTTTCCTCATAAAGATTTTGCTACTTCAAGGGTTACGCTGATTGTGTAATGAATGATACATTCGAGGGGTATCGCAGAAACGCTACATTCGGGGGGTTTATCGCCAAAATGCTACATGTGGGGTTTGGGACAAACTCAAGTTGAGCGAACGTACATTTGAGGTGTTAATCGATTCGATAATTATGCCGGAAACGCTACATTGGAGGGTTATGGACAAAATTGAGGTTGAAGCAAACGTGTACATTTGAGAGGTTATCGATTAGATAGTTATATGAGCATAAAAGAGATGTTATCAAAGCCCACACCCCCTTCATTGCTTCATCTGGGGGGAGGTGTTTATCCTCAAATGAAAGTACAAAGATGGGTTGCCCTCTGGGCATAGAGATAGGGGCTGCTCCCCTTGTGTTACGCTCCTGCATTGTACACTAATTATTCAGTTGGGTTAAAGCAATCAATTATACTCATATCTAAAATGCTGCAATATCTAATTAAAGTTCTCAAATCTTCACATAAAATCAAAGTTAACAGCCCTACCGTCGGACTATATCAACAACTTTGATTCTTATGGTGAAGCCTATGAGTGTGCCTTTCATTATGGTGAGTTGCTTTATTACAAAAGCTTCAGCCACGCGGTTTTGGATTTTAATATTTATTAGATATTATATATATATTATATATATATAATATACTATACCACTAGAGTCCACCCTTTCTCCCCACACAGGTCCCAGCACTCAACAAGTGGAAAGAAAAACAAAGTCCGAAGCTTTTATAAATCTTCCTGTTCTTCACAATAGAAAAGTTCAACGTCTTGTCAGAGCTCCTCATATCAGAACAATGTGGCACATGCAGTGCTTCAACTATATACACCAAACACAACTCTTAGTGCCGCCCCCTTCAGTGTAACCGATGTGACTGAATGTTTAACCCATTGTATGTTCATCTCATCGTTTGACTATCTCACAATTGGTGCGTCCATAGATTCAAAGTGCTGTTAGTGCAAATCCCATTTTCACAATCATAAAAAATCATCATTATACCTTACATATTACAAAATAATTACATCTATATAAACATAATATACAATATTGTCATAAATTTCATAATATCTTAAGACTCAATTGATTTGTGATAAATAATATTCATAAAAATCATTGTGACTGTTCATTCAGTTGCCAATTGTGAAAATGTACATATATATTAAATATCATCTAAAAATACAATAGTGATAAAGAGCCAATTCTAGGAGTTCAGAAATTGTGTAACTAAAAATTTCCATATATCATATGTAATAATAATATAGTGCATTATAACTATATGCTTCATATATCAGCAATCGGTTGCATACAGTTAAAATTCAACCCTACTCATTTGTTTCAACGAAAAGGTCATACATGCCTAACGATCCCTATAAACAAAAAATAAATTGTTGAAACAAATGTAATTGTTGAACTGTAATGCAAGGATGTTGATATATGAAAGCACTATATTATATGCACTAATATGATTATTAAATGGAGCAATACATAATATATAAGTGTATAGGTTGTAAGATGTATAATATTAGATCATGCATAAGGTATCTAGAGAATATATTGTACTATATGATAACCCTGATTGTGATTAGCTGTTCCGCCCCTCTTATTGATATATGGAAATATTTTAGTACACATATTCTGCTAAAAATTGGGCCTTTTCATTATCACTATTTATTTTTAGTGATACTATATATATTAGTACATTTCACACTGGACATCTGAATGAACAGGTACACAATTGATTTTTTATGATATTTATTTTCACAACTATTTGTCTTTTTTTAGCAATATTTGTGATGATTAATTTTTTTATGAAGAGAGTTGTAGGAACAACTGATTGCACTAACTACCACTTTGACGCAGGACCGCACAATGGTGAATAGTCATAGGAGATGAACATAGAAATGGGTTAAACATTCAGTCACATGGTTACACATGAAAGGGGCGGCACTAAGAGTGTGTTTTGTTGAGTAGTATGAAGTTTGAAGCACTGTGGCACCTTGTTTCGATGAAGGAGGTGCTCTGTGAAGCACGAAGAAACGTTAATAAAAGTGCTGGAACCTCTTACTTTTTCTTTTTGGTGTAATTGTATGTAAGAGGACCTGAGGCATCTGGTGTTCCCTTGACACCACCAATATATAATTAAAAGGAAGACTGAGTGCAGACATCAAACTTATTGAATCCTCTCTTCCTCTCTCGCTCTATATAACTCTATAATTATAGATCTAACTATCTTATTCGTATATCTTCGTTTTACCGCCTTTCATACCCTTATCATTACTATCCTCCTCCCTAATACATGTCACTATCTGCGTCGCACCGGCGTCTCGCCGTGTCCCGCGACCCTTTAGACTTTATATAGATTATAACTGCCCAGGGTAGGTGTATTGGAAACGTGGTCCCCCCCCCCCCAAATATGGTAGAAAGGTTTGACTTTAACGTGGAGATTCCACCCAGAGGCAGCCGAGGCTCTCATTTACGACTTGGGCAAATCTCCCGTAAGCGGGATTTACCAGAGGCCTGTTGCAATTTTTGGGGTGAATCGTCATCACGCAACATAAGGTATTTTATTGCCCAGCTATTAGTGGGTGTTTAATACTTACATGTAAGTAAGAGGCAGCGCAACCTCTGGTAATTACTTTGGAAACAGCGCACGAGTGCCTCTTCTAGGTGGGGTGTCGGGGGTACTGCGCACTGCCACGCGCAAATCGCGGGCATTAACGTTGCGCCTAAACAATCGGACCCATATAATGCTTCCCTAATCCAATAGCTAATAGCTTGGATGTAAGGGAAGGAGCAGATGATCACTTGATATGTTCCAAACCCTGTGGGTAGGAAGCGCTAATAGAACTGACTGACCGTTGGGCTTTTAATGCCTGTAAGTTAGGAATGTCTTGATTCCAGGATGTATGAAACAAGTTTTCCAGAATCCTGTGCAGTTAGGGAATGCATGGAGTTGTAAGTTTTAAAAATGTAAAGGTTCATTAAGAAGACACTAACTGCAAAACAGAGATGCTGGGATTTGGATTTGACTTTCAAACAGTGAAAAGGTACAAGCTTAGGCTGTATTTTATAGATCTAGACGATACCTTAGCTACGATATTAAGAGAAAAAACTTACTGTACAGTAGAAGCTGGGAATTCTGGTTTTCAACCACCTTCAAAGGTCACAAGTTAAACACGCCGCTCTATTCCATTGGCTGTTGTTATATCTAGACCCAATGCCTTTGCCACAGGCAATAAATAAGATACTTTGGCATGTCCCCACCCAATTTCTTTAAGTGAGAATATGTGGGTTTTTGTGTATGTTAAGGAGTATTAAGGCAATGCTTATTATATAACAGATTCTATGAGGTACCGTCTTCTTCTGATAAGAGGCTTTATAGGATTTAAGGTGGCTAAAAACATATATCCAATTTTACTTATGCCAACCAGCGCTCATGCAATATTAGTTTTGATCTTGCCCGACCACACTTTTCCATCTTCTATGCCACAGACGGGACGGTTCTTGCAGGATCGGTCTCAATGGCGGCAGGAGCACTCGGCCTGGAAGGAGTAAAATCGGATATTGTATGGATGGCTCTTTTGGTGCCACAAGATTCTGTTTAGATTGCCTGGTCAGTTCTTAACCTGCAGGTTTATTTCCACATAGACCCTAAAACTATATTAACTAGCTGGCAGGTAGTAATAGGGAAGGGAGGATAAGTGTGTGTTTGTTCATTTAATATGATGCTGCAATTATTTGGGTTTTTTTAGGACTTCAGACTAAATTTTATTATTGCATTATTGCCCTATTGGCCACCTGAGGTTCTCCTGTAGGTTCTGTGACCGCAAACTACCATAGCAAAACATATACACCATATAATTCCATGTGCACCCAACGGTACCACCTTTAATTTATTATTATTATCATTTATATTTTAAGGAACCAAACCAAAGATAGGAAAACATAACAGAAAACTTCATGTGCACTAACTGTTTAACTCCCCAACCCCCCCTTAACGTAGTAAACTTTAGTGGCAAATTACAGCTGCAGTCCCACTTAGAGAAGTTTTCTATGAGTTGCCATTCTAGATTTGCTCATGCCTCATTCATAGGCAAAGCCCTCCATGTTGGATGTTTTTTTTTGCTTGTAAACAGCAATCTTGAAGTCTGACACAACCATCTCACTGGATGAGGTCTGGCATTTTTAACACATTAAATGTTTCTTTCCCTTAAACCTCGTCGAGTATTGCTTTACTAGTATACTTTCAGGTCCTTGTCCCTCTGAAACTAAAAACTTCGTCCCAGTCTCTTCATAGGAAGCACCATCATTTTTCTCGTGTCGCAGACCACTGCTGGGACCCTGTGAAAAACATCAACACATATCCACCACACACCATTTTACTGTGGCAATGGTGTTCTTGGGGTGATGGTGATAGTTGGGTTTATGCCAGACATACGCATTTGGTCTGGTTTGCCGAAAGTTAACATTTTATCTTATCTGACCAGAGCACCTCCTCTATCAACTTCTGGGAGCAGTCACTTACAACATGGCTTTGACAACTCAAAACGTGCCTTCTTATTTTTAATGTTAAAGGGCATTGTCCACCCCCTTTTAATAATTTTATATATATATCGGTCTCCCTCCCCAGCCCCACACGCGATATAATAATTTTCCGAGCTTCCATCCTGATCGTTACTTGCCTTAACTTCTTTCTCCGGCGTACTATCCCGGCCCTTCTGGTTGCGCATGAAACTGCAAACAGGGGGTCCGGACCGGCAGCCGAGTCCCGGAATGGCTGAGAGGACAGCCAATCCGCACGTGGCTGCCGGCTGCACAGAACGCCGGGGAGAGGGGAAGAGAGTAAGATAAGTAGAGTTCGGGGGAAGTCTCTGCAAATTATAATAATTGGGCTTGGTGAGGTAGACCTCGATATACCAAAGGGAATTTATAACTAGGGGGAGAGGAGAGGGGGAAGGGGAGAGTGGAGGGCTGCAGTGCCGTTCATGTCCTAAATTTCTCCCGAGGACGAGACAGGAGGCGAGAAGTGCCTATATGGAACTCTGCTAGGCTCCTGGTGGCCACGTTTTTTGGGACCTTGGGGGGACATTGCAGGGAGCCATTTGGAGCATGGGATTTAAGGTAAGTGTAAGGATTTTAGTACACTACAGTGGGGCCAGTAACGTAAGGTGGGTGATTACATATGGTTTTGGGCAGGTGGAACATTGCCATTTAAGTAATGCTTTGTTCTCGCCCCTGTTCGCAAGTCCCCAGACTCTATGGATCCACTGTGTATGTTTGTAACTCCTGCAACTCCTTTAGGGTTGACCTGGGTCTCTGTGCCTGAATTCTCTTTGATTAATGTTTTCCTTGCCATCTGTGATTTGGTGCGCGCCCTCTAGACGGTGTGTTTTGTGGTAATATTCTTTTCCATTTGAAGATGATGATGTTTGGATGGTGCTCTAGTAGTGATCCTAAAGATTTGGATTTTTTTTTTTTTTTTTTTATAACCAAACCTGACTTGTACTTCTAAAAAACTTTGTCCCTGACTTGTTTGTTTGGGTTTTTTTTTACGACAGATCGTGGGGGATGACTACATACTGCACATGACGATTTTCAATTTAGTTTATTTAATCAATATAGTATTATATTTTTTCATTCACTCAACCACTATATTTCTCCATTCACTTCACCAACTGTAGGCTCATTTGATGCAAGATCCATCAATAAAATTGTGTTTAAAGGCCAATTATGTGAGAGAACTTGTTTTTTTTTAATTCCTTCTAATATATCTATAAGTCATACCCAACCACCAGGGTACCTTTAGTTTTCTGTAAATTTTTTATAAGTACCAGAATATAAGCATTTGAATAGCCTGATTTGTAGGAGCTGTACACCCTATCTGTCACTCACACAAGGCACACCCACACAATCCATCAAGCTCCCCTGTAGCACTGCACAGCTACTCTCACCCACCTGTAAGGTACCGCAATGTGAACACACAGATAAATGCTGTAGTGCCTAAACATAATCAATAAACCATCAACCCCGCATTCCTGAGATAACCACTATAAACAGCCCCTCCCCCCCAAAAAAATCTATCTTAATAATTACATTCAAAACCAGGACTCAAATGGAAACACTGATACCGTATACAGGACTATAACAAACAGGACCAGTACAGTGCCATCTATGATGAAATATATAGAGAGGACTAAAGCAAAAGAAATTATAGGATAACAAGCAGTGTCACTGCTCTGAGCCTAGAAGGGAGAGATATGAACTTTAGGTAAAAAATAAAAATACCATTAGCAAAGTTACGAGAAGGCAGGTTCCAGGAACTTACTTGTAAAGAATCTAGCACCCACTTGCTCTCTCCCCTCTCCCCTCACTTCAGCATATTGCTACGTTTAATCCCACAACTTGATTGCTTTGCAGTCTAGCTTCTGGAAGAGAGGGGTCAACAGGATGTCAGACTTCATTTAAAGTCCTTTCACTGACAATGGCTCGGACTCTGTATACAGCCCTTCACACTGCTTGAGGAGGAGTAGACAGAGAGGGGAGGGGACTACACCCATCTGTTGTCACAATTACTGTGCTGGTTACCAGTAGGTAGGATGTAAGGTAGTAGATTTATCATATAAGATATATAGAGATCATATACTGTGCTGGTTACCAGATAGGTTGGATGTAATGGTAGATTATTTCATATATAGATATCATATACTGTGTGGTTACCAGATAGGTAGGTCCAAGAGGTGTTATAGGAACGCCCAGTAAGGTGTTAAACAGCATGTATATGCTCTGGGCGTTCCTATAACACCTCTTAGCCAATATCCAATCACACCCTTAACACACTGGCTGTGTGATATGCTAATTGGATTCCAGGGTACATAATTGCCACAGATTTGTACAAGTCATTCTGAATTGAGAAAGCCGTCGGATGACTAGCGAAAAGTCTTCAAGAACTACATTCAAGTCCAGTTGATCTAATTGAATACAACGATATACCATGACCTGTGAATGAGAACTTCACAAGCAGATGTAAGGGTATATTTATCATATATAGATATCATATACTGGGCTGGTTACCAGATAGGTAGGAGATGAAAGGTAGTTTATCATATATAAATATCATATACTGTGCTGGTTACCAGATAGGTAGGATATAAGGGTAGATTTATCATATATAGATATATGATATCATATACTGTGCTGGTTACCAGATAGGTAGGATGTAAGGGTGATTTATCATATATAGATATATAGAAACATATACGTGACGTGGTTACCAGATAGGTAGGATGTAAGGGTAGATTTCATATAGAATATAGATACCATTATGTGCTCATGGCTGTTCCACGACTCCCCGCGTAGGACACCCCACTTAAGGGTAGTTTTATCATCAAACCTCACCACCCCTAGCATCATGCCACCCACAGATACCATATACTGTGCTGGTTACCAGATAGGTAGGATGTAATGGTAGTTTTATCATATATAGATATCATATACTGTGCTGGTTACCAGATAGGTAGGATGTAATGGTAGATTTATCATATATAGATACCATATACTGTGCTGGTTACCAGATAAGTAAGATGTAAGGCTAGATTTATCATATATAGATATATAGAGATCATATACTGTGCTGGTTACCAGATAGGTCGGATGTAATGGTAGATTTATCATATATAGATATCATATACTGTGCTGGTTACCAGATAGGTAGGTCCAAGAGGTGTTATAGGAACGCCCAGAGTAAGGTGTTTTTTAAAATAAACGGGCATTTGTAATGCTCTGGGCGTTCCTATAACACCTCTTAGCCACTATCCAATCACACCCTTAACACCTGGCTGTGATA
>CM033472.1:36527438-36771746 GCA_019447015.1 Hymenochirus boettgeri | reverse complement strand
TCGCTTGCGCAATCCGTTAGCGTTTTGGCAACGAATGGGTTCACCATTTTTGGTGCGCAAACGTACAAGAATCGTGCACACAATCGCGTGCGAAAACGTTTGCGATTCTGTGCGCGATTCCTGTGCACTGCAGTGTGGCCTCAGCCTAAATCTAGCCTTACATCTTACTTATCTGGTAACCAGCACAGTATATGGTATCTATATATGATAAATCTACCATTACATCCTACCTATCTGGTAACCAGCACAGTATATGAATCTATATATCTATATATGATAAACTACCATTACATCTACCTATCTGGTAACCAGCAAAGTATATGATATCTATATATATTAAAACTACCATTACATCCTCCTATCTGGTAACCAGCACAGTATATGGATTCTATATCATATATGATAAATCTACCCTTACATCTTACCTATCTGGTAACCAGCACAGTATATGATTAATACTATATATGATAAATCTACCCTTACATCCTACCTATCTGGTACCAGCACAGTATATGGTATCTATAATCTATATATGATAAATCTACCCTTACATCCTACTATCTGGTAACCAGCACAGTATATGATATCTAATCTATATATGATAAATCTACCCTTACATCCTACTATTGGTAACCAGCACAGTATATGATATCATATATCTATATATGATAAATCTACCCTTATATCCTACCTATCTGGTAACCCGCACAATATGATATTTATATATGATACATCTACCATTTCATCCTACCTATCTGGTAACCAGCCAGTAATTATGATATCTATATGATAAATATACCCTACATCTGCTTGTGAAGGTTCTCATTCATCCAGGTCATCGTATATCTGTTGTATTCATTAGATCAACTGGACTTGAAGTTTAGTTCTTGAAGACGTTTCGCTAGTCATCCGACTGGCTTTCTCAATTCAGAATGACTTGTACAAGAATCTGTGGCAATTATGTACCCTGGAAAATCCCAATTAGCATATCACAGCCAGGTGTTAAGGGTGTGATTGGATAGTGGCTAAGAGGTGTTATAGGAACGCCCAGAGCATATACAATGCTGTTTTAACACCTTACTCTGGGCGTTCCTATAACACCTCTTGGACCTACCTATCTGGTAACCAGCACAGTATATGATATCTATATATGATAAATCTACCATTACATCCGACCTATCTGGTAACCAGCCACAGTATATGATCTCTATATATCTATATATGATAAATCTAGCCTTAATCTTACTTATCTGGTAACCAGCACAGTTATGGTATCTATATATGATAAATCTACCATTACATCCACCTATATGGTACCAGCACAGATATGATATCTATATATGATAAAACTACCATTACATCCTACCTATCTGGTAACCAGCCACAGTATATATGGTATCTATATATCTATATATGATAATCTACCCTTACATCCTACCTATCTGGTAACCAGCACAGTAATGGTATCTATATATCTATATATGATAAATTACCCTTACATCCTACCTATCTGGTAACCAGCACAGTATATGAATCTATATATCTATATATGAAGCACAGGAATCGCGCACAGAATCGCAAACGTTTTCGCACGCGATTGTGTGCACGATTCTTGTACGTTTTGCGCACCAAAAATGGTGAACCCATTCGTTGCCAAAACGCTAACGGATGCGCAGTCGCACGCGCATCGGAAATCGCAGGAATTTCCGTGTTCCCGGGATTTCCATTTTAGCGAAAATCACAGGCACAATTGCGCGAAACCTGTGCTAGTGTGGCCTAGCCCTTAAACCTGCTAATTGAGATTTCTTGATGTAGAGAGGGGAGAATAGAATTCCAGAGGATGGGAGCCACGAGAGAAAAAGGTTTAAAGGGCAAGTCCAGCCCCAAAATGAAAATTTACATACAATAGTTTGAAATGTGAAATATATAAGTCTAACCTGAAATCCTGCACAATGTCCTGTTGCCCCGGTTTCTGCTTCCTGGTTCTTCCAGTATCAGCATACTTTAAAGAGGCCATTTTTTCTAAAAGATGTTATTATGAGGGTGGAGTTTTCCTTTAAGGTGAAAGACATCTTATACGAATATTTGTATGTCACTCTTTCTACCCACTCATTATAGAACGTCTAGTGCTTGTGTTCTCTTCTGCTATTTTGTGTTTACCCGTATAGTTTTTTTCTGTTAATGCGACTTTGCAGAGATCCAAAAGGGCCTTTTCCTACTGTGAACAATGCAGAGTTTGAAGAACTAATGAACAGGAATCGAACAATCTCTAGAAGTGCTCTATCTAATGCTGTGTGCAGGGCATCTTCAGGTAATTGACTTCATTTTTAGATGCATTTAGAGAAACCCAGTTATCAATGGCAATATTTAGAAATTATAAAGTACATAATGTTTTGCATTTCTCAAGGCCAGTGTTTTTTTCTTTTAATTATAATTATTAAATAACCATAATAGGAAATGAAAAGTTAACACTTATTAGGAAGGGTAAGTGAGGAGATGGGAAATAGAGGGGGTAAGTCAGAGAGTGTGAGCTGTATATAAAGCATATCAGCCTGTAAATATTATCAGGAAGTTTATTTGGAATACTGACGAACACTAAAAATGTTCTAATGTTTAAGGCAAATTAAATATCCTCTGCTTTCATTAGCTGTAAGTTTGAGCCGGACCCCCAAGTAATCCTATCCTCAGGGCTTAATTTGTCTTGACTTATGGGTTTGCTTGAGATTGGGTCACCTCTAGATATAAGAATTATTCCTTTAGCTATATCCTGGTTCAGGGGACCAAGCATTTTTCAGCTATAATAGATCTCACAACTGCATACACTAATGATTCGTACACACTGGCAATTTGGCACCGAGCAATGACCCTTGATGGCGATGCATTTGTGCGACAAACTACCGTTTGGGTGTACAGCAGATATCTAGAAAGTTTACCGCAAAAGTCATGGTCCTGGTTGGCCCTGCCCCACTACTAAGCGAATAGGTTTACCTATGGGAAGATGAGCTTTGCAAGATGTTTGTCTTCCTCTAAGCAGTGCACCCTTGGCTTGTCAGACTAGGATAGGAGGTGGGGCTGGATCAGCAATTGTGAGTTATGTATACTATATATTTGGAGAATATAATCCTCCGTAATGCAGGATGGGGGGGAAATTTTTATGGGGAACTGGAGAAAATAGGACAATCAATATGGCTTGACTCACGGCTGTGTTATGTTTTACAGCATACTCTGTCAGCTGAACATATAATTGTTATTCTCCCTTCTTTAATGCATAGAATTAGCTTATTAATTTTTACATTTTACATCACATTACCCTTTTTTCTTCTCAGGTGATTATGAAAATGCCATAAAAACCCTGGAAACTGCTATTGCGGTGATAAAGGATTCCCGTGTAGCCAATGATGATCGCTGCCGAGTCTTGCTTACCTCCCTCAGAGACTGCTTGCATGGAATTCAGGATAAAGCCGGCTCCTCCAGGTACTAAACATTAGCATAAAATGCATAGGCAAGAGCGGATTATTACTTAAAGGGCGAGTCAAACCCACAAATCAAATTTTTTTACAAACCCCAAAACTGCAATAGTTAGAAAGCAGGGAGATGCAAGTCTAACCTGAAATGCTGCCCGATATTCTGTTGCCTCTCTTCTGCTTCTGGTTAGTACTGTCCATCTTGTATATGGCAGTTGATATCGCAGTCAGTGACCTGAATTCTATTTCTCTAGCTGCCTCCTCTGAGCACATATGCAAGTTCACCTTTTGAGAGGCAGAAGTTAGGGGGACAAGTACATTCAGCTGCATAACAGGTTAGTCTTATACCTGCCAACCTTGTGCAAGTTTGGGGGGGATTTAGCTATACACAATTTTTTTAATTAATTTAACATCTCCAGGTTAAATGAAAGCCTGCAGTATTTTCTTTAAAATAAACTGACAATCACATCTCTGGGTCAGCCTGTGAGAAATTATATTAGGTTAAATGTTTTCTGCTTCCAGTTAGTTGAGTGACATCCCCTGACCTCTGACCCACCGTGAAGAAGCATGCTCATTTAAGACTTAATTAATGCTGGGGAAAACGGGAAATACCTGGGAGGGAAATTAACAGTTGAGAATGGGAACCTATTAGTACAGGCAGAAGAAGGTCACGTGGCTGAAAAGAAGTGTTCAAGCAGGCAGTAATATTGGTAATCCTTTTTACTTCTCACAAATTGTATCTAGAGATGTAATTCAGGGCACGGCCACACTGCAACGCAAACGCAATCGCATGCGATTTCATGTGCGATTTTTTTTTTTGCGTTTGCGCTTGCGATTTCTTCAATAAGTATAGGAAACCGCATGCGATTGCGATTAAAAATGCAAAACGCAATTGCAATCGCAACGCACCCAAAAACGTGCGGTTTTTTTTCGTTGCCGCGTTTTCAATGATTTTTTTAAATAACGCAAGCGCAATCGCAAGCGCAAAAAAAGGCAGCAGTGTGGCCTAGCCCTTAGGTTTTATTTTTAAGGTACGATGGAAGATTTTTTATATAACCCTTACTAGTAGGGAAGAATTAGAGACCACTGTTACCCTTTAATAAATCGCATATTAAAGGAGCAATAAACCCAATTTGTTATACTCCAGAATCTGAAAAAAAAACCCTTAAAAACACCAATAAGCTCTAAAATACCACTTCAGTAAATTAAATTTAAGTGCATGTCTACCCCCAAAACTAAAATGTAACCCACTACTGGCCCCTCTGTGTAGTTTTAAAATAATACTTACCTTACATTTCTGCTCATTATGGTTCTCCTGCAATACCTTTTCAAAGTCCAGGAAAGTGAAGAGTAGAAGCTGTCAGTGAGTCATCCGGTGCCTGCTGCTTCCCTAACCTCAACAAGGACTGTGACATGCGCAGGGAAGCGCCCCCCCCCCCCTCCCCTCCCTCCCACCATCCGGAGCCATCCTCTGCGGCCATGGCACCTAGTGTGAAACCCTTTGGGAATATGGTAGGTACCCCCTGCCCACCCCCAACCGCTGGAATATTTCTTTAAAAAAAGTTTAGATTGATACTTACTGACCCTTTTCTCCCGTGGCGTCAGCCGTGTCTGTGATTGTCTGCAACTTCCGCAAGCAGGGAGCCGGATCAGAGACTTCGCGGGAGAGAAGTGTCATAAGTAAGTATCGATCTAAACACTTTTTTAAAAATAAATTTTACACTGGTTGGGGGTTGGTAACTGGTGCCTACCTTATGACAAAAGATAATTTTCAGGGTGGACATGCCCTTTAAAGTAAATTTAAGCCTGTTAAGAACTGGATGTATCTGTGTGTATGTGCAGTGTCTGACCACAACTCGTGACCTCAGTCACATGCTTCCTTGCTTTAGCTAATCTGTCCTGTAAAAGGATTGGCTAGGGATTATTAATGGGTGTGACCAACTGTAACAAGTTTCTGCCATAGTTAAGAACTGAGCATGTGCAGAACATAATGGTCTTGACCAAACTGTGTGATACTAGAATGCTGTGAAGTAAAGCACAAACCAAGTTATTTAAGGTAAATTTCCCAGTGCCTGTATCAAAATGAGAGGTAAGACACAGATTACTGGTTTGATATCAAGGTGTTCTGTCTTCTGGTTCAGTGTTGTTCTGTGGCTTTAGTTGTCCTTTTTAACGAAAAGGTTTTGGGGCTTTAGAAATGTCTTTATTCCTACAATAGGAAGCGCCACCGCTCCAGGGATAGATCTCCTAGCCGATCAAGGGAAGGTAGCAGCCGTCGTCACAGAGAATCACATGATCGATCAGATGATTATTACCAAGAACGTCACCGTGAAAAAGACAGACACCGCTAAGAGGTAACATCTAATTACAGCCCTTAATATGTCCATTAGAGATTTTGAGCCTCTTGGAGAGGAAATGTGGAAAGTTACAGTTCTGATAAAGGAAACATGAGGTGTGTCAGTACTTCACTGTCAGTTTCTTTTCTAGGTTTTCATAATGCCAGACTATTTTTATTTTCTTTAAATAAAGGACTCCTGTTGTGCGAGCGTGATCTGGAGGGGAAGTCTACTGTTTCCATCTCTTTTACATTTGAGACTTCTCCTTTTGTTACCTGCAGCGTTCCAGGGACCACCCCATCTCCTTCATAAAGCACAGCTTTCCCAACAGCTTCCAGTCCAGCAAACTGGGCACTCCCAGCAACGCCTTTTCTCCACATTGCTAATCCGGATTCTCTCTGTTCATAGTGGAATTGTTTTTTTGGAACAGTTTAAAGACTTGCTACAGGTAGTAGTCCAAAAAGATTGTGTGCACCTTTTATTTTCCTTCTTCTCAGACTTTGTTGCTTACACCATAGGAGAGCTTCTCGCTTATGCTTGTGAATCCAAACAAGCTTCGTGCCACTGTATGAAAGCCCCACAAGAGGGACCTGTTGTAATTGTTTGACTATATTGTCTTTGTCTTTCAAATTATGTAAATGGTAGATGAGGACATTGATGATGTACCTATATTCCTGGCTGAAATTGTTTTTGGCCAGAAATGCTAACCGTGTATAATGTACATTTTTTTTTCACGTGTGCCCTCTGGCCCATGTTCATTTCAAGTAGTTTGCTAGAAGGAGACGCGGCGGTCTATGAACTTTGTATTGGGGAGGTTGGAAAAAGTAGATTCAATATGATTGTTTTTTGTACTGTAAGAATTTTTAGTTGTATGTTATTCCAAGGGGCTGCATAATAACTTGAGGGAAAGTGTCCCCCCTTATGGCGGCGAATAACTGTCTGTTGCTCTTGTTAAATTTCCCCGCCTGGAAATTGTGGAATAAATTGAAAATGTTAAACTTTTACATGACTCGTCTGCTTTGTATACAAAAGAAACTGTTTTATCATGTGAGGTGCGTGCTGTATGTCAATTTCTATTAATTCTGTACTGCCAAGACTCAATGTTCCAGTTCTTAAAATGACGCTCAATAGCAGCGGTGAGGTAACTAGCTGCAGTACTGTCTTAAGTTTTTTCATGTCACAGTGGTATAAATGCAGCCCTGTACATATTTTCTTTTCTGTTTTATAAAAAGGCAACTGTGATCTCCACGCAAGTTAGGGTTAAATCAAATCCTGCAGTCTTACCTTGTGATCTAAGGCTCAATTTAAACATCAGTCGTCAGAAGTTACAGTGCTATAAAAGTGAACAGTTCCTGCTTTCAGTTACTTTGGGGGGCAGGACATTGTTTGTCTTCCTAACTCTTCTAGCATTAAGCATGCTTACATCCTGGCAATAGGGGAAGAGCAGTGGGTGCAGATAATTCCATTCAAGCTAGTTGAAGCAATGTAAGTTATTGATAGCCTTCAGTTAGAAATGGGATTCAGGAAACTCTATATAAAACTGCAGGTAAAATAATGTTTAGCCTATGGTGAGTCTGCTTGCACAGTTGTCAATGAGAAATGCTTATAACTTGGTAAGTCCAGGTTTTTACTTACCTTTCTCACTGTCACTCCGGAGATATCTTACCTTGAACTGCTCTGGTTTATTTCCTGGGCTCTGCAGCACTCTAGTCTGCTTTGTGGCTGTGTGAACTTGCTTAGAGCTCACAAAGGCATAAATTAGGCAGAAGAGAGCAGTGAAGAACCTGAAGACTTCAAGATATCTGGATTGGCAGAGCCATGGGAAAGGTAAGTATTGCAAAAACTGGGGTTGGGGCAGTTAATACTAAAATACGACATTTTGTTGGGGGGGCAATCATGCCCTTAAAATTCAATCTAATATTAGTCAGGGGCTTTAGTTTATCTGATAAATAGAATGTTTATGTTCGAAATTCTCTGCTTTGTTTAAAACAAACAATTTAAATCTACATTTGGTTAATTGTGTTTCTTTTTTTTCACCGTTTGTTAATTTTGTTCTTGTACGGCTTTTTGGCTCCTGCCCCAGTTCGCCCTCCACCTTGATTAACATTTGCTCAGTGTTAGGAGGAGGGACTGTGGGAGTAATTGGTTACTGCAAATAACTGTTGTATCATTAATTCAACAAATAAAATGTCTAAATGCATGTTGGGTTTCTATTTTTTTTTATTTCTTATTGTAATTAAAGATTAAAAAGAATCTGAATATGCCATGGATCCGAATGGTGATGTCCTACATAGTCGACTGTGGCACAATAGGCAACGCAGCCTACCTGTGTTCTCTTGTGTGATTCTCTGTAGAATGTGTAGAACTTCATATGTAAACTTAGCATTGTTTTTGGCGACTGACTTTAAAGATTTAAAATGTATTCCGTGTAGGTGATACACAATCCCGAATGTTTAAATAATATAAAAATGTTTAGTTTTATAGTAACGCATAACAAAAAGGAAAATCAGACTGACAAATGTATTGCTTAGCAGCACACTTCATTTATGGCGCAACATCTGAACCCTGTAACACTCGGTGCTTTTTTTGGGCACACAGGAGATGGAGATGTATGTGGGTAACTGCAATTCTCTACTTCATTGCATGTTCAATGTATATCTAACCCAATAAACTGTAAAACATCGCTCTACAGTGTGGATAAGTGTGCTAATTGCATGTAAATCTTGGTGATGTTAACACATAATATTCTATAATTAAAGCTGGAAGGCTTGTTAAAAAAGATCTCCTATACTACGATGGACAGCATTGAGATGACTCGTCTTCTCCAAAAACAAGATTATAAGGAACAGCTTGGGAACCAGAGATTTTGCACCTATCTAGATGCTGCTGTTAACAAATGTAACTTTCTTGTTGATAGTTACTGGTTTCCTCACATTCTGTAACAAGATGTAATGTATATAATGTAAGATCTTGCAAGAGCAATAACAAATATTTGGAACAGAATTACTTTGATGATCCTGCTTTAGAACCTGTGTGCAAATTGACCTTCTCTGTCCTGGACACAATCTTGCCAGAATGAATTGTATGTAAGAAATGTGCTCTGCTGTCATGTAGGAGATTTCCAATAATATGTGTTAATGTCTAATTGTTCTAATTCGTATTGTCAGTTGTGATACAGACAAATAAAAGCTTGATATAATCTCATTGAACATTGTTTTTTTCATTGTTGAAAGTATTTTGATAACTTCACTATATAACCGGTTCCACCAAATAATAGAATAACTTAAGAATACAAAGAAGGCAATAATAATTGTATGGGTTTTTCTGTAATTATCAGCTGGGGCTCCTTCCCATGCATTTAATGTAGCTAAACAATCTTCTACTCTCCACTAAAGGTTTGTACACACGTGCAATCGCGGGTCCCGACCCGCGACGCACAATGTGTACGACCGTTCGTTTGGAGATCCGCCAAGTCGGTCGTTCCCCGACCAAACGGACGATAAACGGCCCCCACATGGGGCGATTGCCACCCGAAACAAACGGCCGTACGCGTCGATCGCACGTGTGTACACGAACATTAGGAATGCAACATGTCTGCCTTTTTTCCACTGACCCCATTAATTGAGTGGCTGTTGTAGGAAATTACAATAGCGGGTCAGCTATGTTAAATCTTTTTTCTTGTATGTTAGTAATCCGAGAACAGTTCCATAAGTCTGCCACCTGTTCTTCATTATTGGAATATTGGAAAAAAAGTTTAGACACTCACCTGTTCATAAATGTATTAGGCGTGCATTATATAAGGGATAATGCGCCCCTTACAGTATAATATAAGGATATTACGCCACCGAGGAGTTCCCTGACCATATAGAAGCACAAGGCCGTAGGCTAAGTGCTTTTATACAGGGCAGAGAACTCCGAGGTGGTGTAATGTCCTTATATTATAATGTGAAGGAGCACATTATTTCTTATAATACATAAGTTTGATTCCTTCAGCCCATTCACATTTTAAATTCTAGCTTTGTCCCTATTCCAACCTTAATTTAAACCCCCAAGCTACCTTCTGTAACTTAAACCCAGTAGAAAGGAACATCCCAGCCCAGCATCTATGCGGTTAAACAAATCTTTGTGGCAGAGAGAGACATTGGTTATGCAGTGACAGGAAGCAGCTTCAGCAGGTTCCCTTAGGGAAGTTAACACTGCAAAAAGTCATTGTCCAGGCATGAACACTGGAATGGGCGGAGTAGTGGGATATAAGAAATGAGTCACTTAGTGACATAGCTGAGTGATTTTTATAAGGATATATACTACTGCAGCTCCCATTATTAAATATCACACTTATGTATTATATAATGGATAATATGCATCTTACAGTGTAATATAAGGATATTATATCACCAAGGAGTTCCCTGTCAGGGCAAGGAACTTAATATCCATATTTAATAATGTGAAAGGGCCCATTATTTCTTATGGTGCATCTGGTTTAGATATTTAATTTTCTTAAAGGGCAAGTCCAGCCCTGAAATGAAAACTTACATACAGGTAAATCACCCCCCAAAACCCTAAACGGTAATAGTTTGAAATGTGAAATATATAAGTCTAACCTGAAATCCTGCACAATGTCCTGTTTCCCCTGTTTCTGCTTCCTGGTTCTTCCCGTTAGTAACTGTCAGTTATAGATTTGACAGTTGACATCACAGTCAGTGACTGAATGTTAATCCCCTGTCTGCGTCTTCTGAGCATGCGCAGGCTCAGTACAGGTTTCTAAATTGCTCAGTTTCCAAGAGGCATCCAGAAGCATAGCAGGCATACAATAATGAATTCATAGGACAAAGTATGATATATCAACATATTTTAAAGAGGCCATTCTTTCTAAAAGATGTTCTTATGAGGGTGGAGCCTCTTATGAGGCTGTGAACAGCTTTACAAACAGTTATTCCTATAGTATCATTGTAAACCCCCCCCCCCCGAAGTAAACTAATTAATCCTCCCAAACACAGTGATAGTCTTCACCCGGGAAGCAAAGAGGATGCAGATGCCTTTCCTCTCCGCATGCAGACTGCATTGAGGGTATAAACTGTTACTGAGTTGTGGAGGATTAATTCTGTTTGACCTGAGCTTGAGAATTTTTTAATTTGTGGGCAATTTCTTATTTATTTACTTTTAAAATAACAGCTTTACTTTTTAGAAAAAGTTATGGGGATGGAATGGTGGATGGCTTGAAGGGTATAGAAGCTGCAGTTGACAGTTTTATTATAATCACTTGATGACATAGCCGAGTGATTATTATAAGAAAATACTTCACTGATGCTTCCATAATTTGAGCCTCACTGTAAGGGGATAAATTGCCCCTTAGTGTAATATAAGGATATTACGCCACCCAGATGTTCCCATACAATATAAATTCATAAGGCTGCAGGTGTTGTAAAATCCTTATTATAGTATAAAGTGTGCATTATTACTTAAAATACATGTTTTTGATACCCTCCCCCCCCGCATTGCATTCTAGATTTTAGCCATGTCCCTCTCCCCAACTAAATTTACTATCTGCCTACTGTAACTTTAAAACAGTAAAAAGGAACATACCAGCCCAGCAGCTATCTGTTAAAAAAAAAAAATCTGTGTGAAGGAGCAGAGACGTTCATAATAAAGTGACAAAAAAAAAAACCACCAGAGGAAGGCAAAAGAAAATTCCTTCCTGGATTAACACTACTTTATGTATCAATACCAGTAACTTGCAACATTCCTTGTTTGCATAAACTCATCCAGCTTTTTTTTTTAAACTGACCAATGAACCTGCCATAGCAATGTCCACTGGAAGACAGTTCCATAGTTTTAAGGTTCTCACAGTGGAAAACCCTTTCCGAGCTAGAAGCCTAAACCTTTTTTCTTCAAGTCTTAAGGGATGTCCACGTGTCCTCTGACATGTTCTATTGGTGAACAATGCCCCAGATAGTTTATTGTATGGCCCGTTAATGTATTTATACACAGTAATCATATCCCCACGCAAGCGCCTTTTCTCCAGCGTACATAATTGTAACTTTTCCAGTCTCTCTTCATATTCAAGCTCCCCCAATCCCCTTATTAATTTATTTGCCCTTTTCTGAACCCTTTCCATTTCAAAGATGTCCTTTTTGTACACAGGATTCCATAATTGCACTGCATATTCCAAATGAGGCCTTACCAATGCTTTGTAAAGAGGGAGAATTACATTTTCCTCCCTTGAATCCATACCTCTCTTTATACAAGACAATACCATGCTGCCTCTGGCTGTTGCCGCCTGGCACTGCTTGCTACCTTTAAGTTTGTTATCCACCAAAACCTCATGATCCCTTTCCAACAGGGAGTCACTTAACACAGAGCCATTTATAGTATAAGCAGCATAAGGATTTTTAAAGAGGAACTGTGGTCCAAAAATAACCATAAATTGATAGGAGTTGCTCTCCTGAGAGTTTTTGCAATTTATTTCCATTGTTTATTTTGCATAGTTTTGAAGATATTTACATTTTTGTGTGTGATATGGCAGCAGCATCACCAGGTCCCTTGCGCTTCCTGCTTTGAAACCTGTCAGTCAATCTGCCCTGTCTCCTCCCCTTTACAGCCACCCTGGTACCTCCCACTCATGGACCCCATGGTCCCTCCAGTTGCAGGCCACCCTTGGCCCATTCCCTTACAGCCCCATGTGGCCCCGCCCACTCGCGGGTGCAGTGGCCCTGCCCACTCGCAGGTGTGGTGTTGCCCCCGCCCACTCGAGTTGCGGGTGGCTAAGCCCCACCCGCTCACAGGTGCTGTGGGTCACTGACACCCCCCCCCAACCCGAAAACTCTGGAAACAGCCTTTTCACGCAGAGTGAGAACTCTGCCTGAAAAGGCTGTTTTCACATAGTGAGAGAGAAGGGCTGTAGATTCCCTTACCTTCTCTGCAGCTGCAGATCCTTCACACAGCAGAGAGGAGGACGGACTTCCTGTCTCCCTCACACACTGAGGGAGTCTGAGGCTGTGCTCGCCAGCGGCACTGTGCAGGAGAAGCCTCAGGAATGTCACGTCAGCCTCCCACCCATTAACTTTCTGGTCAGTCATTTCCTTATACCTTGGGATGTGGAGCAGGTAGAGAGGTGGTTGATGGCTCGTTTTAAAGGTAGGAAACTGGCCTTTCATTTAAACTCAACTTGTTTGGAGACCATAGTTCCCCTTTAAGTCCAAAATGCATCACCTTACATTTCTCAACATTGAATCTCATCTGCCACTTAGCAGCCCAATGTGACAATCTATCTAGATCCCCCTGCAACAATTGCACATCCTCTGAAGTTTTTAATGGTCGACAAAGTTTTGCTTCGTAGGCAAACACAGAAACCTTGCTGACAATACCCACTTCCAAATCATTAATAAATAAATTAAATAGAAGCGGCCCCAACACAGAACCCTGTGGCACCCCATTTAGCACTTAAGTCCATAATGATAAAGCCCCATTAACAACTACTCTCTACATCATATTCATTAACCAATTTTCTATCCATGTACAAATGTGACTCCCCAGACCAACAGACCTTAGCTTATACATTAGTTACTTATGGGGGACTGTATCAAAAGGCTTTGCAGAATCCAAGTAAACTACATTTACTGCTATGCCAGAGTCTAAATTTCTACTTACTTCCTCATAAAAGCAAAGCAAGTTAGTTTGACAAGATCTATTCCTCCTAAATCCATGCTGGTTACTACTTGTAATATCAGTCCTTGAAACATACTCTAGAACATGTTCCCTTATTAAACTTTCCAGTATCTTCCCCACCACTGAAGTTAAACTTACAGGCCTATAATTACTCGGCTGTGAACGACTACCCTTTTTGAATATTGGAATAACATCAGCCTTTTTCCAGTCCAGAGGCGCACCTCCGGACATGAGGGAATCTGCAAAAATAAGAAACAATGGTCTAGATAAAACTGAACTTAGCTCCCTATGTACCCAAGGATGTATTTTATCCGGTCCAGGAGATTTATTAATATTAACCTTATTTAGTTCTTTCTGTACCATATCCTCGGTTAACCAAAGTGCACTTAAATCTTTTATACCATTATTGCTACTACACTCTATATCTGTACTTGGATCTTCTATAGTGTATACAGAGGGTAAAAAATTATTCAAGACATTCATCCATCCTCCATAACTAACTTATCCCCATTAATTAATGGTGCCACATTCTCAGTCCTCATCTTCTTACTATTAATATACTTTTAAAAAATTCAGCTATCCTAACTTCATTATTAATTTTAGCTAGTTTGATTGCTTTCTTACACTCCTTGTTACAGTTTTTATAATCCCTAAAGGCCCTTTCCGTTCCCTCTGACTTAAAGGCATTATTGTATGCGCAAGTGCAAACGCACCAAAATCGCGATAGTGTGACCTAGCCCTAAATCTGTAGGTGTTCTATTATTCACAGGGAGGTGGGAATAAGCGTTCTCACCTCCCTGTGAATAATAGAAACGGATGCAATATACTTAAAATCACAGGTTTAGTGTTCCTTTAACAGGAACTGCCATTTGCTTCTGTCTCTTCATAACCAACATATCTGTTCCTCCACAAAGATTTTTTTAAATGAGAAATATAGCGTGTATTAAGTTTTTTCATATACAGTTAAGATGAAAAGTACCTGAGGCAGGGAAGTAATATTGGTACTTTCTACCTCCCAATATCACTTCTATAAGGAGCAGCAGCAGAACAAAGAAAACTGCTTTTGCCAGGCTTCCTGAGTGCTTCAGCACTATCTTTAATACAGGAAAGCCCAGGGCCATAACATGGCAGATGAAAACTGCATGTGCTGAAGCTTCTCATTGAAACAATATTGTGAGGTGGGAATAATCAATCCTACCTCCCTGTCCCAGGTACTTTTAATTTCTAAAAAAATAAATTTTACAGTATATTTGTCCTTTAACCGAATAGCTGATGGGCTGCTATGTTCCTTTCTACTGGGTTTAAGTTATAGTAGGCAGATTAGATTGGTGGTTTTAAATTTAGGTGTGGGGAGAGGGACAAGGCTGGAATGGGAGGTGCAGTGAATTATTAGTCATTTAGCTATGTAGATTCTAAATCCGGAGCCTTATGTATTCGCCATTAGTCTTTATAATGGCGATCAGGTCATAAAAACATGTTTATTTCGAATGATGAAGGTGTCTAGGGCCCTCATCATGGTGAACTTTACATAGCGAAATCAAAAAGCAAAACGTGCAGACCTTGAAACGGTCTACCACTACTTCTTGTAAGTCTAACGCAACCAGCAATGTGGCAATAACTAGACCATTTGCTGGGATGATGTTAATTTTGTGAATTGAGTTTGTAATTGAAGCTTGTAATTCAATATGTGATTTGCGGGTGAATCTCGAAAAGGATTTATCCATAACGTGACTAGAGCGTCTGCTACTAGCTGGCATTGCAGTCACACTAAAACTATTGCAAATCACATTGGATTCTACTCAACAAAGGGTCACGCTAACCAAGTTAGGGCCAAATAATAGCCCTTCTGTCATACCTTTTAAAATGAACCCTGGAATACATCTACTTTCTGCTTTTGCCAGCTTTGTAGCCATGTGACCAATCTCTGTCGGCATTAATAAGCCTCACTTCTCAACTGGTTCATTGTTGTTTTAAAAATCTTTGCGGGTAGCGTCCTGTCTTTCCCAGCATTAAGAATCGGGGGCCAGGAACGAAGTTATAGACCTTACCTGGTATCGCGTTTGCATGCGCATACAGTACAAACTCCATTAGAACATGTTAAAAGAATAGCGGAGGTGAGCGATACCGGGTAAGTTCTGTAACTTTGTTTCTGGTTTCTGATCATATAATTGAAAGGGAGGTAAGACTCCTTTACCTCCCATTCTTCAAATTAAGATTTTTCATTAAATAACTTAGATTGTAAGCTCTTTAGGGCAGGGCCCTTATTCCTCATGTCATAGGTATACATTTCTTACATAGATATTTATGTATTTTTTGTTTATTTCTCTATATAAAATATTGCATTTTCCCCCAGCCTTCTGTACATATACATGGCTGCTAATTACATTTTCCCTTCTGCAAATCCGCAATGCAATATATTGACAGAAGGTGGCGATAAAGCAATCCTTACACCCTGTTGACCGTCTCTTGGAAACAGCCAAACATTGCTCTACCAGAAAATAATAAATACTAAAAACATGAAGCGTGCTGTCAGGAAAGAAAGGCAGCAGAAGCAACCGAAGAAACATGTAACATATAAAGAGACTTTTGTTGGAGACTTAACAGAGCCTGAAGATCCTTCAGTATCAGGTCTGATTAGTTGTCTTGACAGGTTCTGCATTCCCTGTGATTCTGTAGAATGTTTGTAGACTTGTTAATCTGATTATTTTCATATATTAAGTTATTATACAATCACTGCCATGTTGCTAGGAGGTGGATTCATCATTTTAAAGTCCTTGAAGATTTATCAATACAGACAAGAGACTTGTGGGTAATTGTTAATGTAAGGACTGATCACAATGACTGGTCTTCCCATACAAATGTGAAGTCTGTGGTTTCTAATGAGGTATTGACAGGAAGAGACACCTGTGCAACTATTGGATCTTACTGAGGAGATGATGTTAAAGGGCAAGTCCAGCCTAAAAACAAGTAACTTTTAAAATGCTTATAAACCCCCCCAACCCCCCCCCCCCCCCAAAACCTCACTTTTGCAAGGTTCCTAAAGTTCAAAGATCCACCAGAACGTACTTACCTGACTTGGGCCCTCACTGTCTATTCCATGCCCCCTGCTCCTGTTTCGGGCATGTTGCGAGCAAAAAAAACAGGAGCAGGGGACTTCTGTGCTGACAGCCACTTCTCTTCCTGGTCACAGCTGTCAGCTAACTGCCGCGGAGTAGAAGCGGCGTAACTTACTTGTTTTTAGGCTGGACATTCCCTTTAATGGTCTAGTGAAGTAAAGATAATCATTGCACATTCCTGAGCCCCATACATTATCAAATTATCTGCACACTGGCATACATTACAGTGTTTTTTTCCCCGTATACATTACTGTGATCACGTGAATGAAAAGCCTTGCAAACATGGGGTGGGTCCACTTGTTTGGGTTTAACAATAGGTCTTGGGGCAATCGATGGGAAACATTCTTAAAAAGGTTAAATTCACCCCCCACCACAAAAAAACAACCTTTTGATACAATGCTAAGTCCCTACCGAAACCTCTACCTTGTCAGATTCTTAACTTTCAAAGGAGCTGGTAAACCTACTTACCATTCCTTCTGCGTGGACATACCCTTTAATATCCACTTTGTTTAATGCTTTCTTCTTTCAATATAATGAAGAAAATGGTTGAACATTATTGTGATATCTTTAGATTACATAGAACTGTGTGAAGGTCACAAGGTTAAGGGGTAAACCACAGAGGTCATAATATTTGTGACTTTTACTTGATGCATTGGGGATGTCCCCTTAATGTGTATTTGGTGTCTTGGGCTGATATACATTAATGAACACACATTCTGGTTTCAATTTTAAAGTTAAGCTTTAAAAAAATCCTTCAATAACCGGCACTATTTTTGCAGGGGCTGAATGTGATGGTGGAGAATCCATAAATGTGGATGAGGTACGTTCCAATATGTTGTGTGAAAACTGGGATATTGTTGTGTAAAAACTGTATTGATGACCCGTCCGGTTTTATTTCAGGGCCCAGAAGTGTTTGATGGGCTATGTGATCGGATGTTGACAGCTTTGTGCCTAGTACAGACCAGTGTTTCTGAGGTAAGGGGTGTGCATAACAGTTAAAAATATTCTATGTTCTGATTATTGTTTTAACAATACTTTCCCACATTTAATAGCACGCATGGGGGGGATGAAGTCAAGGGGATAAAGTGAATGACACAATGTACACACATGACAAGTTTTGGCCAAAGTGAATAGATATTTAACATGTGTAGAGGATTCCATGTGCATTAAGTGATGATCATTCCTGGTGCTTAACTTTATCAGGGAGCTGCAGTTACTTTGTAGTGACAGATTGTTAGACTGATTGTCTAATGAATATTCTTAAAGGAGAACTAAACCAACATTTTTATATTTTACACCAGTAAATTGTAGATTACCACAGTAAATGGTGTTAAAAGTAAATGTAAACCCCTTAAGGACTGAATAAAAAAGTGCGTGCATATGCACTCTGGCCACACTGACTTAAGTCGCATGCTTCCGCTGCCTAATATGGACTGTAACAGGATTGGTTAGATACTAAGTAGGTGTGACCTGCAGTACCAAATTTCTTAGCATTAGCTTACCATTGGACATGTGCAAAGAACCCCAAGGTCAGTGACAACACTGAGATACTGGAATGCTGAGAAATACAAACTCTGTATTTTATATCCGTGCTCTGCCTTGTGATTGTGTTTTTCTGAGGTTTAGTTGTCCTTTAGCAATTAAGTCTAGGGAAAATCTAGTGTGTGCATACATAGCCTTGGACCGCTCTGCTTTTCTTTTAATCCCTGGAGTATAACAAATCTTTCTTTAAGATGTTTGCACAATTATTATACAAAACATGCTAAATTTAATTTCACTGGAAGGGAGAATGTGACTATTTTTCTTTATATTGGAGTGGGGACTCCAAAAAAATATACATAATATGTTTTGTGGTGGTTTATTATAAACATAATTTACCGGTATATTATCTCATTACATATTAATGACTGTACACACATAGAAATAGAAAGCAAAGGCTGATGTCAATGGTGTAAATGAATAAGTAGCCAGCAATATAAAGAAAGGGCTGCAGGTTGGAGGAAGCAGGGTTTAGTTTAGAGATATTAACACTTGTATAGTAAATTCTACCCCTATGTGTATTATATTTATACATGAACCATCTTGTCTTATAATACAGGTCCTAGACCTAAAAGATGAACTGATCCTTAACAACGTGCCCAGTCCTCTGCAGACACAACTGTCACTCTGCACAGCTCGGCTCTTTAGAAGGTGATTATTTGATTACCATTGCTATACTGTACTTTCCCCTTTCATATATCAGTGATGTCCCTGAATACAGACATGAACCTATCACCTGACACACAGGGTTTACGAAGTATTTGTGTAATATGTATGAAATCATTCATTCTTTCCCCAACCCTAAACGCTTGCTTGAAAACTTTAAAATCTGCCCTGGAATGTACTTCTAGGAACTGAAGAGCAGAAGGGGCTGGACCGGCAGCCGTGTCTGTGATTTTCTGTGACAGCCAATCACTGATGTGGCTGCTGGTCAGCCGAGGGAACGAGGTTGGGTAAGTACATTTTGGTACCGGGTTACACACAGAGAGGCTCCTTTTCTTCACTATCCTGGACTTTTATCAGGCTGTGCAGGACAACCATAAGGAACAGAGGAGATAGGTAAGGATTTTTTAACACTGCAGAGTGGGGCAAATTTTAGTTGGGGGTTGGACTTGCCCTTTAATCCCTTTATGCAAAGCGCCAACTTAATGTGGTCAAATTAATATTGAGCATAGTTGAGTTTGAACTATTGGTCCGGCCCTCCACTACAGTCCAAGTCTCTAATGCGGCCCCCTGGGAAAATTCATTGCCCAGCTCTCTTAAATTTGGCTAGAACTGCACCTGTACTTGTCCCTGAGAAAAATTACCCACCACTGCAGTTTACTTCCCATTTGCCCTATAAATTGCCAGTTAACCCCTAGTAGGCATTGCATCCTATGCATCTTTATTTGTATTCTGTGCATCTTTATTTCTCAAACATAAGAAATGGTCCACATGCATCATTTATTTTCAGGGTAATGCGCAGGGGGTTGTATGGTGATCACAATTTTCCCTGGGGTCAAGTACAAGTAATTAAAACTGATGCCCCAAACCCATAATATTCTATAGAAAAATTGGAGCCTGATAATTAATCACTTATGTTGCTGTGAGTAGCTGTAGAACTGTTTCCTGTTGTGTACAGCATGGTCCATGCTTATTCCAGACAAACCCCCGTTAAAACCCCCCACCTAGGATTGATTAGGTCTTTCTCTTTTATTTTCCATCAGCCTACTAGACCTTTACGTTCCCAGTACAGAGCTTGTCCGCCTGGTCCGATTGTTTGGTCCCCAGTGGGAACAGAATCTTTTAACCCTGAAACAGATGCAGGGAGAACATGAGAGGTAACAACAAGCAACTAATGTTCTCAGACTGTTCCAGTATCAAGCAGTGTCTAGTGGTAATAAGGAAGATATTAGACATTGCCAGTACATAGATCCCCTTACTATTTTGTAATTAATTTGGCTTGAAGAGCCAAATTACTGTTCTTTCTATTTCTTTTCTTTTTCCGTTTTCTTCTTCTGCTTTTTTGGACTGTATCTCCTCCCACAGTTTTTGAGCTTAAGACATGGAATTCGGTACAGACGTGCTGGGCATATAGGAGAAGTGTGCTATCTTCTAGCTAAGGAATCCGCGGAAGCGTTACAGCATTATCGGCAAATTTCGGGACATTTTTTCCCATAGACTATAATGGTAACAATCCTCAAATGTGGATATTTCAAAACAGTTTGTTTCATGGTCATAAACACAAATGCTGATACCACCAACCCCCCACACAGACCCAGGTACATCCACCTACCGACTTACCTTTCCTTTCCCATGGAAGCCATACTTAAAGGGTAACTAAAGTCAAAAAAATAGTTTTGATCAATCATCCATAAAAGTTAGTTATATGGTCGTACATGCAAAAACACATACCCCCAACCTCACACGGGTACACACACCTACTGACCTACCCTTTTATTCCTGTGGCAGCCATACTTAAAGAGTAAATACGTTAACGGAAAAAAAAAACGAATTTTGAAATATCCTCAATAAAAGTTAGTTTTATGGTTGCAAACACAAAAAAGACATACCCCAACCTCACATGGGTACACACACCTACTGACCAACCCTCCCATTCCTGTGGCAGCCTTACTTAAAGCGTAACTAAAGTCAAAAAAGCTCATTTTGAGTTATCCTCAATAAAAGAGAGTTTTATGGTTGTAAACACAAAAAAAGACATACCCCCTCAACCAAACCCAGGTACACATGCCTACTCACCTACCCTTCCATTTTCATTTCAGCCGACAGGTACAAACACCTACTTACTGTTTTTTTAACCCCCAACCCGACACAGGTAGACACACCTACTGATCTACTTATCCATTAATTTGGCAGCCATACGTAAAGGGTAACTTAAGTTAAAAAACAATTTGATCAATAATCAAAAGTGTTTTTTTTAACTGCCAACCTGATCCAGGTACACACAACTACAGACCTACCCTTCCATTTGAGTGGCAGCATACGTAAAGGGGTAAAAGTAAAAAACAACAATGTCCTCATCATTGGCATTATTGAGTATTAAAATCTGCAGCCCAAACCCACACATTCCCTTCCAAAATGCGGTCTTTCAAGCCAAATTCTTAGTTTATACTTAAACTTTCCTTTTCTAGTTGTAACATGCATTGAATTAACTGGACTTTTTTGTATGACAGGTTGCAGAGTCTCCTGTCTTTAGCCTTACGGCGTGTGCAGAATTTGGAGACTCGGGTAAGCAATATCTCCCTGTGTGTAATAGTGTGATCTCGCAGCTTGAACTCTGTAAGCACCTTCTGTTTTCTCTTAGTTACGACAAGACAATCGAGCCCAACCGTATAGGAACTGGGAAAAGCTGTTTGTAAGACTAATGGTGAGTGACTAAGTCTCATTGTCTAGCAGGTTTTTAGAAAAAAACACTTTTTAAAAATGGAAACCACAATGCCCATTAAAAAAAGAGACATTCCATATACCATATGTACATACAAGTATAATGAGTAGCAGATCTCTAGAACCCATCCATGCCCATGTCAACATGTTTGCTCCCACCTTACAGTATGCCTTATGAATACTTTCCTTGCTTTCCTCTGCAAATAGTCCATTTCTATATTTATAATTGGGATAATATAGGAGAGCACATCTCCCGGACTTTCATTTTAAAGGTTGTCTGCTCCCTTGCAGACCTTAGCATAGTGGTCAGTACTGTGGACAGTAGCTGCTCTAAAGAGTTTTTTTGCAGTTCAGTTAATACTAATATCGGTGCCAGAACAATAAGCATAAATGTAACTAGGGTCTATTAATGCCCTTGTATGGGTGGACAATTTTAAACACACTCTAAAATATTCACACTGCCACTAAAGGTTCGTACACACGATTGATTTACGAGCAAGGAACGACCCCTGATGGCCAAGCGCAACATGCGGCGAACGGCTGTTTCGGCTGAGAATGGTGCATGTGTATGTGTTCGATGGGGGGTCGTTCGCCGAGCGGCCAGGCGAGTATATATAGTCTTACCTCCCAATGGCATTCGCTTGGCAAATCAATAGAATATCTAAATAAATTCTTACCTCACAATATTCCTCTGTCTTGGCCTATTCATTTTGGAATTAAATATTGACCTCAAAATGGCCGGCCTGGCAGTTGTACGTCCGTAATATCTAGTGTTCGGCTGGTCTTACTCTGTTACAGATGTGGATAAAGCATCAGCAGTAAGGGCAAATTATAGGTGTCAAACAACCAAATTCATGCAGGAAACGATGTGCTGAGGAAAGTAGTATTAGTATTATGATTGGTATATGGGCACCAAGATGTTCTGGATCCTAAATATATTCTTTCTGCAGCGCTTGGGACCCTACAAACCTTCTAATGAAACTGCACAAGACTTTGATGTTAGAAGGTGAGAATGACAAACTGATCTCTGTAATAGATCTGATGTGATAGACAAAGTGAGGAATATTGTTGTTAGATGTGGAAAAGACAAATATTAGAATTAACTATTGCAGAATGCATTAACCCATAATATTAGGAACCAGTTATACAACTCTGCAAGCCAGCCTACCTTCTACCTTTCTTTTTTGGCAATTGGTAAACAAAGGCCCCAATTATTATGTCTTTACCCTTCAACTGGCCGTAAGGTGGGTACACTCCCTTACAATAAAGGGGCGCTACCGTTGGAACGCTCACTGGCAGCCTCACTATCGCTCAGAAATACCCAGAAATTTTCCTCGGCCGCCATTGTCTCCCTGTACCTAGAGTATATGGAGTTGGCCGTGGCTGAGGGAAATTTGCAGTCCTGAGCGTTCTCTCTATGCTTTACATATGGGTGTACAGGGATCTTTAGAAAATGACAAAATCTTGCAGAACTGTGAATGACGGCAAATAGAACAGGTTTTAATTGGCCTTGTCAATGGTTCTGAAATCATTTACTGTGTACAATTCACTAACATACATAGTGAGGTGTTTGTTGTACTATTCTGCATCTGCATCTTTATCACTAAAGGTGGCCATACATTCTAATGATAATGGACAAATCCCATTGGGGAATGACAGGATTTACCCTTTATCGTCAGTGTGTAGGGGCTGTTCCCGATAGTTGTTAGGATCGGTTGGGGAAAACGGAAAATTTCCATTGGTCAGTATTGCCTCCCTTTACTTTAGGTAAAAAGAGGCAATTCTATTGTACTGTGTATGGCCACATGGCCGACCGATCCCCATGCCGTGTATGGAGATTGGTCGGGTCTGTGTGCGGTCCTCTCATCAAATGTGCCGACAGAAACCAATGTGATCTGTCTGCACACATGCTGTGGAAATCGCACGTTTATGGCCACCTTAAACTTCTATTTTAAGTTAAACATTTTCTAACAGGTCTTTTCAGCTAAATTATCTTTTGGGAACCTTGTTTCCATTGCAACACAATGCATCAGATAATCAAGAAAATAAACTCATTTGCAAAACAGCGTTTTTAGAAATATAGGCAACATGTCGGATTTGTCCCCATTTAATATTTTTTACACGTGTTTATACAGTGTTCTGGTACAGCGTGAATGTTGTCACTGCGATTTTGTGGCTTTTATAAAGTTTAAAACTGATTATTTAATTATTTTAAAAAAAATTTCTTGCAGATTACTTGATTAGTCTTAATGCATAAAAGAAATGCGCAGGGGATCTGTGCAGAACAAGGACGAGAGGACAGAGAAAAGTGCAGAAGAGAAAGTGAGAAGTTTATGGAATAGAAGAGATCAGTCATTTTCAGCCATTGAATATCATTAAATCTGGCAAATGTCATCATACGGCTTATAGAAATACAGTCCAATGATAGTGTATTACAATAGGAAACCTTATTGATCAGCCTTTTTGTTGTTGTTTTTAATAACGAAATTAGAGTAAAAATAGCCAGTAAAGATTTTCATTAAAAATGGGGTGTATACTAGCTAGCTTGTGGCTAGCTTTAAAAATAATTTAGAAGTTGGGGGCAGGGCTTATGATGCAGCAGATGATCCTCTTACTGCATTATAACCTTTTATGCTGTTATAAATTTGGATAGATGGTAGCTAGAAGCGTAATCCTGGAATCATTTAAGATAGGAATGTGCTCTTTTTTTTTAATAAAGGGCTTTTGTATGGAGACCTCTCTCTTTCTTTCTTCTGGGTAACCACTGAGTTACCTACAGCATTAATAAAAAAAATAATATATAAGCCTAATGTATTATAAGAAATAACGGTGCATTTCCTTCCCTGTAAATATATACAGTATATGGTCAGGAAACTCCTCTTTGTCATAATACCCTTATATTAAAGGGCAACTGTGGTCTGAAAACAAGTTAGGGTTAAATGAAAGCCTGCAGTATTTCATTTAAAATGAGCCGACAATCACATCTCTTGCTGGAGCCTGTGAGACATTACATTGGGGTGAATGTTCAAACTTCCTGCTTCCAGTAGATTGAATGTTCAAACTTTTATTACATCCCAGTGAATTGTGTGTCATCCTTTGAGCTCAGATTGAGCGACGGTGAAGCCCTTTTACACCTATGAGACAGTGAACGTGGACTTGGCGAAGGGTCAGGGTCAGTTCGCACCCGGGCCAACAGTAAGGAGCAGTGAGTGCTCACTTTGTTGTATACAAGATATTGTAACGACTATAACAAGGATATTGATAGCAGTACGCCTTATATTTGGATCAGCGCATGGTTCAGGGCATATGCAGTGTTCCAACTAATTTATATGATTGTTTTAACTGGGGATTATAGCCATATAAAAGCCCATTTATCAAATTGAATGTATATACCACATGTCCTAGGGGTTATGAATGTTCAAACTTCCTGCTTTCAGTAGGTTGAGTGATATCACCTGACCTCTGCCATGCCCCTCCGCCCCGGGGGAGAAGCATGCTCAGATAAGACTTAATGCTGGGGAAACCAGGAAGTACTTGGGGGGGGGAAATTGACAGTTGAGAAGGGGAGCCTATTCCTGCAGGATGAGGCTGGTCACATGGCTGAAATCAGGAAGTGTTCAAGCAGGAAGTAATATTGCTGAACCTTTCTAGCAATAACTTCTCACAAATTTTATCTAGAGATGTGATTTAGGTTTTATTTTGAAGGTGTGATGGAAGGCTTTTTATATAATCCTTACTAGTTTGGAAGAATTTGAGACCACAGTTACCTTTTAAACAATAATGGGTACATTTTCCCTTATATTGCATGGATGATTGTGTTGTCTCTAGCTGTCTCAATGTTGTAATTCTATAAAAAGATATCTAACCAAAAGTTTATGATTCAGAATTTTGAATTAAAAATGTAATTATTGTAAGTTGAAATAAAAGTATGCTTTCACCTTATCCCGAATGCTCTGGGTACCGATGTGAAGACAGTCACTAAATCCAGCATTCTTCAAGGGACAACTGTGCAATGTCACGATAAACCACAGCAATAGAGCCTTTATTGGAATTATATTCTGCCTATTCTTGTCCATGAAAGTCAATCTTTCCATCTTTATTTTGTGACAAACTCTCTCACATGCCAGTGAAGTTAGCTAGTAGTTCTGGATTTATTTTAGTGTTAAATATATATGGCATAACCTTATTTCAATGGAGCTGGCAGTGGATTGTGCGCAAGGTAAGTATACTCACCTTCGATCCTGGTTGAGTGATTGCAGAACGGAGGCTAAGGAACTCCTATCAATCAATTGCAGATCCTGTCTGTCATCTTTCACTGATCTGTACTGTGTGTACTCAGCTTAAGTAAGGTACCACAAAAAGGGAGGGTCTGCTGCCTGTTAAGATGGCCACGAAAGGAAACCTCCAGTAAGTATTGTTAGGAGTTTACACCTTCACCTCCCGGTCTTCAATCACTATTTTGAAGGAATTATTCACTTTTTGTGTGAACTATTCCTTTAAAGGGTATGTCCAGCTTGTAAGGGTATGGCCATACTTAAAACTTACTTACCAGCCTTTGTTCCTGCAGCCACAGCTTCTAATGCTACTTCCAGAAACAGTAGCATAAGAGGTCGGACCAGCAGCCAATCATAAAGCAGCTGCCAGCTATTAAGTAAGTCTGGTAAGTAAGTTTTTTTTTTAATTTAAACCTGGCGGTTTGGGTTGGTAGAAATATAAAATCAACTGCACAGATGAGGGATCCAGACGGTGGGCTCCACTGCGCAGGCCCGAGTACTCCAGGAGGACAGGGAAGGGGAACCTTTTTACACACAAGAAGGCTCCTACTCTTCACTTTCCTGGACTTTGACTAGACCAGGGATTCTCAAAACTACAACTCCCAGCATTCCATGGGTTCCCTCTGTAGTTGAGGAATGCTGGGAGTTGTAGTTTTTAAACATCTGGAGGCACATTCCACGTAAATGTACAATCACATCCGTAAATTTACGGCCACTATCGTACATTACCGACAACGCATGGTATTGCAAACTTGCAATACCGCAGGTTTATAAATATGGCCCATAGGGCCGTGTTTATAAAGCCACGGTATAGTTTTTTTAGATTTACGGTCGCTAAATTTACGATAACGAGCTGACCGTAAATTAAAAAGCGATACTGCGCCTTTATAAATACAGCCCATAGGGTGGTAAAGTACCTTTATCTGAGTTTTCCAGTAACAATCCTTTCCCAATGTGGACATTATTTTATGATGGACAGATGTAAAAGAACTACATGGCAATATCCATCACAGCCGCAAAATAACTGCAAATTTTACACCATGGTCATAAAATAATGCCATAGTTTGGAAATTACCCAATAGCTTTGAAAATGTAATGGTTAAGCACTTTGGGAGTTACGATCTGGGAAAATCTATATGGTTATACATTCTGCAGATTCTAATGGAGCTTTATATTTTTTGGAAAAGAGCACAGTGGGACTTATGCAATAAGAGCGTGAACGTGTTTTCAATCTGCAGATTGGATGGTGTATTTGCAGGCAACCCGATCGGACTATCTAGTTTATCGAAAAATCATGACTAATCATGCGGTTCCCCATGGACCGCACAATTGGTCGCTGCAAACCAATAGTGATTTGTCCCTAGTGCCAAATTGCCGGTCGGAGCGAAAAAATTGCTGGTGTGTACCCAGCCTAACTGTAGTGGAGCTGTAAAAAGGTAACATTGGTTGAGGCAAATTAACAGCTCTGGCAAATATTTGTACCTCTTATTAACTGTAACAGAATCAACAAAAACCGGTAAGTACACAAAATTATAAAACAGTTTATTGCAGTTTTTAACCTTATATACAATTGTAGAAAAATAATCTAGCAAACATCCCTACACACAAATAAACCTACTTTCCAATTCAGTGCAAATCTCTGCTTAAAGCTGCGCTACTGCATTGGTTAGCGCTAACCTAACAACAAATTTCTGCCCAGTGCCTCTCTGTGAATGAGGCTACTTTTCTTTCTGTCTAGCTAAGTTCTCTTAATGCTGGTACACAATGGGCCATATTTTGACCCCAAACTTCGGGTTTGTTCTGTCCTGACACAATCGTTCCAGACCGATTTTAACCAGGCAAATATGTAGTTTGGGTATAATGATCAGTAGATCTTTAGGTTGTTATATTGAGCTGAAGTTGGGCTGTGCGTACTCCTCTAATGTACCTGGGCCATGGTAGAAATTGGTGTTTGTAATACTAAATGACGTATCAAACAGCCCTTCTATACATTAGTTTACTGCGATTGTATATAGAAATAACCGTCCATTACATCTCTGCAAGTCCAGCTGAACCATTAACAGTTACATATAGAGAGTAAACTCATGTTTCGAACTGCAGGAAATACTGTAGGTACAAACCAGTATAACTTAAAACAGAGATTGTAAGCAGAATTTGACAACACAGCTACAGTAAAGAATCATCTAAATCAGGGATTTCAAACCAGCAGTCCCAAAGAGGTTTTAAAAACTATAACTCCCTGTGAATTCTAGGAGTTGTGGTTTTCAAACATCTGGAGGAAAACAAGTTTAAAATCCACAAAACAATCATAGTTTACTAATGTTTTAAAACTTCTCAAGAAATTTAAAGTGAGCTTATTAAATAGAGAACAAATCGCTCACTACATGTGATACCCAGTGCAATGAATAATATTAATACCTTAATCTTGAGCTTTACAGTAACAGTAATAATACAGTTTGAGTGTTTTATCAGTCGGTCATGCAGTATGAATGTGTATTATTGCCTTATCCTTAGCTGAACTTGTGCTCTGGATCGCTGCAGGGATGTCAGTCCCACAAAGCATTCATCGCTATAGTAGAATGAGCAGTTATTTTGAATTTTAATCAGCCTCGCACACGTTCAAACTCCTTCCGCAGCCAAAGAGAATCATGGTAGAAACGAGAATCTCCCATGCTTATTGCCGTCCTCTTATAGGAGTAGAAGTATAGCACAGCAACTGTAAATGAAATGTTAAGTATATTGTTAGTGACCTCCCAAAACTCACCACTTGGGAAAAAATTATAATGTATCCTATAGATTTTATACACAACAGGGCTGATGCAATAAGAGGGGCAAAAGTTTTCCTGCTCTTATAATTTGAAGCAACCAATAAGACGTTGGCTGTTTACTGGGCTACCGCAGTTAGATAAAATCTTATTGGTTGCTGCTGATCATTAGCGCAGGAAAACTGTTGCCCAAATATTTTAATCTACAAGTGGCCCGAGGGAGTATCAGGGCGGGCAGTGTTATGGCTGGAACTGGGAAGAATTATGGCAGGCCGAGCAGGACTACATGGAGTGACCGGTCCAGCCACTAGCTTAAGCCATTAAACATATATGTACTGTACACACTTTGTTTGCTCTATTAGGGTTTAAAGGTCTATACATATGTCTAATACTTTGGATGGCGTCCAAAGCAGCTGTTCATCGTGTATGTATGCAGGCTTGGGGGTCGTTTGTATTGGGCATGTGTATGTGGCTTTAGGCTTAGTGATAATTATGTAACATCCAAACTGCAGCTCAAAACAAACATTGAGGAGGTTATGTTAATGTCCGCAATAGACCAGACTCACTCTCTGCAGGGGGCTGATCCCTTTTATGTTTTACACCTGATAAGTTGAGAGCATTGGCCAGATAGAGCGCTTCAAAGATGAATCTGTCAGTTTTTTGCGGATCCTCATGACTCCTCCAGTAAGTAAGAAAACAATGTCACTACATAATAAGCTGCTGTCACTGTAAAGCACATTTCATTTGCCCTTTACAAAAGTTTGTATGTTCACTTGCTGCCTTTCACTTTCTCCTGCTAAAATGGCAGTTAGTAATTAACCTAGGCCCAATAGCAAGCAACTAATATAAATCTTTCTTTAAGTAAACTGTTGACTCTTTCAGGGCCCTATTTATAAAAGATCGGTATCGTTATCGTAAAATACCGATCGTTATCGTAAAATAACGACCGGGTTTTTACCGATATCGGTAAATAACGATCGTTATTGGTAAAAACCCGGTCGTTATTTTACGATAACGATCGGTATTTTACAATAACGATACCGATCTTTTATAAATAGGGCCCTTAAATCTTTGTCCTACCAAGTGTCTCTTCTAAAGTTTAGAACACACGTGCGATTATGACGAACAAGTGGCTGGTCCAGCTGTCAATCGTGTGTGGCTGCTCGGTCAGCCGTTGGTTATCCATTCCGCCAGATCAATGAACTACGCCCGAGTGAGCTGCCACACATATGCATATTAGGTTTTAAAGTAGATTGGTGAAAAAATGAAACACTGGAACCTGGGGGAAAGGCACTGCCAGTAAGTCTGGGTAACATCAGCTCCTCAGACCCTCCGCAAGACATGAAAAATATGAAAAGTTCAGAAGCATTTTGCAGTGGTCCAGGGTGTTAGGTTGTTTCTGTAACTGTATAAAACCTTATGTTCTTTTTGAGAAACCTACCAAATCTCTGCAAAACAAAAAGTGCTAGCAGTCCATCAGACCAGACAAAAAGGTGTGCCCCTGTCCACCGTAGATTCTGAAAAAGAGCCACAGAGAAGAAAGATCAGTTTCAATTTCAACCGATTCAGACTCTTCCTGTAGTTAGTGAACTGCATGAAACCTGTCTTACCATGAGCCAGACGTGAAGTGAGATGCTAAGCGCTATATAGACAGCACACAGAATGACCGTGAACTGGAAACGCTGACACAGGAGGCTGACAAGTCCAGCTTGGAACACAAATGTGTTAAACAACATAAGGAACAGTACGATGGCTGCAAACAGAATTCCCACATCTTGTAATCTAAAGAAAAAAAACCAACAGAAAACAGTAATAAACTGCATACAGTTCCTTGTTGTGTTTGTTTATCACACTGTACAGACAAGGTCCCACTGTGCCTCCTGTCCAATTCATTTTATTTAGTAAGTTTAAGGGGGTGACAGAGCACTGACTATCTGATTCAAGAAGAATGGGTCTGATGCAATAAGAGGTGCAACATTTGCCTTTGCTACTAAGTCCATCCAATTAGGAGTTAGCTTTTAACTAGGTTGCTGCAGTTAAAAAAATATATGATTGGCTGTTGTAGATTAAAGGGTATGTCCACCCCCTCCAAAAAAGTTTTGATACAATGCTAAGTGCCCCCAAAACCTCGTCCTTGCTAGGTTCTTGCCTTTCAGGTGCTGGTAAACCTACTTACCAGCCTTCGTTCCCTCTGCATTCTTCTGCTTAGCTTTCGTGCCTTTTCCGTGCACGGAAGCAAACAGAAGGGGCCGGACTGACAGCGGCACCTGTGATTGGCTGAGATACAAAACTTGTAAATTGAATATAACATTTTATATTTAGGGGTCACTTTACATTATCTGAAACTACAAGTAAAATGCTGATACTCGCATATTTATCTGTGCTTGCTTTGTCATTAAATTATTAATGTTTAGTGAGTGTTCCTAATTCCCCCCACCCTCCCTTACTCACTGGCTTCTTGTAGTGTCTGCGACACTTATTAATAAGTTCTGCACAGCCTCACCATAGACCCTGCTCTGCTTACACATCTCCCCCTCCCTCCCCATTTTTTCCTTTTCTCTGCTGTTTTCTTTAATGTTGCAGAAAGTGTGCTGGCAGACAGGCAAAGAGGTCAGGCATGGGTCACATATTACAATTTCTGCTTCTGGAGTGACAGGTTTTCCCTGTAAATGCTGTGATTTCAAATGATGATTTCTCAGAATCTACTGCTCAAATATAAAATCTGGAAAGGTTTTGGATCAGTGGGATGTTGCTGTTTTTTGAAAATAAAGTCAAATATACCCTTTAACAATAGCAGAACCAGAGCAAGGTCTGGGGGTCCCAATTTTGGTGTTGGGCCCTGTTTGCCCATATGGTAACAATAACAGTAAATATCAGTATATTATGCAGAAGCCTTTTTTGCCAAATCTCCGATTCCAAAGTGCTAAAATACATAGATAGGGCACACAGCCTTTGCTTTTAAGCTGCAAATAAAATGAATATATAATTGTATTTGGTTGGTTTGAACTAGTTTGACACAAAAATTAAAACAGTATATAGTTTCTTCTATAAACAAATTTACATTCTTAGGCTGGGTACAGGCTAAGGGACTATTTGTCCCAACCGAGCGCTCGCTACGAGCAAAAGATCAATAAATCATTCCCATAGGGAACCCACAAGATCGATCGTAATTTTCCGACACGTCCAAACTAAGGAGGTCGGTCGCGGCCGTCCGCCCGCCCCACACCAGCCGAAAGTGCTGTGAATCGGTCAGTCGGACGAAAATATCGGAAAAAGATGGCTGCAATACATAATGAGTTTAGGTTGGCTATAACTAGGGTGCAGTATGGTGCAGGCTACCCCTGGTTTTGTCTAGCACTGCCTTCACGGTATATTAGCAGGCTGCTCTCTTGGCTGTCAAGCTTAGAGACCTCGATTGTAGTCATCTTGTTACCTTGGCTACAAAGCTGTTAAAAGGCTCAAATATGACATGGCTAAAGCATGTGTGCCGACAGATCACATTGGTATCTGTCGGCACAAATGCTGTGGGAACAGCACACACGGACCTGACCGACCCCCATATGCGGTATGGGGATCAGTTGGCTGTGCGGCCATACACCGCACAATAGTATCGGCTCCCTCTAAATAATGGGCAATGGAAAACAACTACGGTTGTTCTTTGGCACTCCGTTCGGTTGGGAAAAGCTCCCACACACGATAATAGGTAAATTCCATTGTTCCCCGACGGAATTTACTTATTATCGTTCATATTTATGGCCACCTTAACTGAAAAAAATACCCATACAATAGAAATGACGAACAAACCACTTACATAAAGAGAACGAGTTGGTTTACTGGGGGGTCACGCAGGAGTTCAGAGAAGGAATTGACAAAAAGATCAAAAAACAGTAGTAGGAACTGCAGTGAAAGTACCAAACTGTAATTACTGGGCTGCAACATTCTCCGGGACCTGAAGCAACAAAAGAAAAAAAACAAATATTATGAGCAAAGAGGACCACAAACTGGCAATTTCTGTACAGAAAAATAAGCATAGCTAACTACCAAAGACAAGTGCACCTGAGTCTCCTACTCGAAATGGGTGTGACCAAAGGAGACACCCTTAGGGTGAGGCCACACTGCAACACACAGGAATCGCGCACCAAACTGCGAGCGTTATCGTATGCGATTGTGTGCGCGATTCTTGTGCGGTTTGCGTATGCTTTTTCACCATTTTGTGTTCTGGAAACGCATGCATTAACGCACCAAAAATGGTGAACGCATGCGCAAACGCACGATAAACGCGCTAGTGTGGCCTCGCCCATAAGGGAATAGAAACAAAACTAATAAAATGCACTCTGACTGAGGGAGCAAAGGGGATGCAATATGAGAAATATAGAACTCACATTAAAAAAAATGTATTACAGTAAATCCATAAACCAGGTGTCATATATATACAGGCACCTGGTAAAGAATATATATTTTGGTTTAGGTGATAGGATTGTGAAGCTGGCCAGCTCAGTTTTTATATTTATGGATTTGCTGTAATAAATATTATTTTTTTGATGCGAGTTCTTATATATATCTCATATTGCATCCCCTTCGCTCCCTCATTCAGAGTGCATTTTATTAGTTCAATTTCTGTACAGGCAGCATTCTTTACAATGACCAAGTACCCAGATTTGTTTAAATAGAGAGGGAGGGGTAAGCATTACCGAGCAACCCAGCTTGTTTAAGCAATCCAACTGGATGCTTAATACAGTAGCCCCATACAGTTATAGCCAAATCCAGTACTGGGGGTAACCCCCAATTCCTTGCCACTGCAGACTACAACTCCCAGCATTAAAGAATGCTGGGAGTTGTAGTTTCCAAAACATCTGGAGTGCCAAGGAATTGGGGGTTACCGGTACTGGATTTGGCTATTACTGTATGGGTTTACTGTATGGGAATTCTGCTGTCCATTTAAAGGGCAACTTAAGCCTCAAAACAATACAGAATCAAAAGGCAGTAGTGGGAGTGGGAAAGAGATCATCTATAACAGAAGCCAGGCTATAGAATGTTCAAACAGCAAGTAACTTTAATGCGGAATACGGGGCAGGGCAAGTTGGAAGATGGGGAGATTTTTTGGGGGCAAAGAAAAGTGTCTGTTGCTATGGAAACAATGGGTTGCTAGGCAGGGCGAAGTACTTGATGAGAGAACATGTCTGCAAGGAGTTGATTGGTGGTTTAATTTGAAATAAATGTGCCAGGTGTAGAGTCAGTAAATCAGCAGAACATTGTACTTACCCACTGGGGGCTGACAACACTGACAGCGAGTGGAGCTCCCTAGGTTGTTGTGAGCTGGGAGAACAGGAAGGGGCAGGGACAGGAAGAAGCTATGTGCAGTTAGTCTAACTGGGAACCAGTGGGAGGAGACGAGGAGGAGGAGGAGGGAGGGACGGGTTACACACAGAAGATGATCTCTCTGTAACCTGACACTGTTATAGTTAACTTGTGTGCAGTGTCTGTGAACTGGCAGCAGATTACAGATTGTGGGGCTCACTGAGACATTAATAACATCTAAACAACCGGTAAGGGCTAGGCCACACTAGCGCGTTTTTTGCCCGTTCGTGCACGCATTTTGCGTTCGCACTTGCAACCGCGATTTTTGCTAACATGGAAATCGCGGGAACACTAATGTTCCTGCGATTTCCAATGCGATTGCGCATCTGTTTGCGTTTTGCGGTGAGCATTTCTTCGCACAATCGCTTGTGTTTTCGCTTTAAAAATAGTGCAAGCGCGAAAATAACGTGCGCTAACGCACATGAAAGCGTGCACGCTTGTGGCTCAGCCTAAGGGCACGGCCACACTGCAACAAAATTCCACACGGAATCGCATGCGATTTCATGTGCGATTTCGTTGCATTTGCGCATTCGGTTTTTTCATTAGGTATAGGAAAATGCATGCGATTGCAATTAAAAATGCAGAAAGCAAATCGCAATGCACCCAAAAACGCGTGTTTTCGGTGCGTTGCCGCGTTTTCAATGATTATTAAAAAAACTCAAGCGCAAACGCAGGAAAATCGCAGCAGTGTGGCCTAGCCCTAAAGGATAAAAAAAACAGAATGGCCATTCATACCACCTCATCAGGCTGATGTGGTGATATTTTTTTTCAGCCCAGATTACATTTTTTTTCCTCGCTGGCCAGTCCATTCATACAATCAGATTGTAGCGTCTATGGTCACCGGAAGTACTAATGCTAATGTCAGATTTAGGCTGGGTACACACGGGCAGGTTTTTCGGCCCAATCAACTGATACTTCCATGTTTCAGTCGATTGGGACGATAAATCTGTGCCGCTTTCGGCCACGGCCAATGTTGATCCTCCGGACATGTCAGTAAATCATGGCCGATCATGCAGTTCCCTATGGGACTGCAAGAACTGTCAACCACAGCCACTATTGCTGCGACTGACAGACATTTGTCCCAGCCAAGCTCATTGCAGATAGTCCTTTCGTGTGTACCCAACCTAACAGATATCCCACCCTGCCATTTGTGGTTTCTGGGCAGCATGGGGGGAAGGGGGTGTGGCAAAGGGATTTTACGCATATGACGTCACCCATGGATGAAGAAGCGGCAAGGGGACGTGGCGGTCAAAAGGGGGCGTGACGGGAGGATAGAAAGTCCTTTTTCTGTCACAGGGGTTTGGGGTATCCCGGGAGTGTGAGACCACCGCAGAATGCAGGGGACTCCCACAAGTCACGGGAGGGATGGGATACCTGGACTTACCTTTTTGCACCTTGCCTTCTTTTTCACTATGCTATTAAAAAGGTAAATAAAACTACAGAGGAGACTGCTATGTCGCGAGGCAGGGAAGAATAGATTAGCAATAAATTAGCTCAAATCTAAAAAAGTCTAATGCAAGTCAAAATGGAAGACATTCGCTTGTGCGTGTGGCATTTTTTTGACCACGCCCACTTTTAAAAATACATAACCACTTTTTGAGGTAACACCCACTTAGAGGTAACCATCTGGTACGCTGTAAACATAGTATAAGGTCTCGTTCACAGTAGGATGGACAAAAATGGACCAAAAACACGCAGTCCATTTTTTTTGGTACATTTTACTCTATTTTATTTTTCCGTTTTTGGCCTTTGGACACTAACAACGAATTCATCATTACCAGGGTAAAGACCGATCCTGAAGGAATATCTAATAGACCATGTCAGGAGTCGCAGGACTGCACTTTCTGTGTGATTAAGGGACAATACTGTCCTTCACACACACACCTATTTCTAAGAACCCAGGGTGAGGACCAAAACCACTAGGCATCTAACTCCTACACTTATCTCTCAAATTGCAAACGCCAGTAGGTCATCAGCTCGTAGCACGGAAGTGGAGAAAAGCGTGCCGGCAATCGCAAATTTAAGTGGTAAGTGCAGGAGTTAGACGCTTAACCCAGGAATGAGGACCAAGCGGTTTAGGTTCTCACCATGGGTTTTTTTCAAATGTGTGTGTGTGATCGTCCTTCATGATGGTTCTTTACCCTGCTAATAATGAATTCATTGTTAGTACCCAAATCCCACATTCAAAAGTACTAAAGGGCAACTATAGCAGATATACAGCTAAATAAAAAAACAGATTTCTTTCAAATCGATGGAGGACAGGATCTGGGATGAGGTGAGCAAGTTGTACTTAAATTTTAAAGGGTATCTCCACTGGAAAAAATTAAATTTGGGCTATTCAGTTTTATTGAGGACGGGAGGTAAAGGAGCGGCATCTTACCTTTCGTTCCTGTTCTTCAATTAAACTGAATAGCCCAAACAGAAAAGTTTGCAGTGATCTATGACCTGCAAACTACTTTTGTCCTAGTGAATAGGACAGCCACCTAGCAACAGCTGGTGGGCATAGGCGGCTGCCTCCCGATGCGCGGCTGAAGCAATAGGACCCAGCTCTCATTGAGGCTGCGTGAGATGTCGCGAAATATTGTGGAAATTTAGATTTTTTCCCCCCGGCCCTGGCTGCCATATATGTGAATATTGTTGGAAGGATGAGGCGGACACAATATAACGTTCAACTTGTTTATTTTAGTGAACAAGTTATTACAAGGATGACTGTGCAAATGTGAATATTGTAGAGGAATTAACTATTTCCAAGTGTAACGGCTCGCAGGATAACAATATAGTAACATCTATAACAGTCCAAATCGGGTATGAAAGATACTCTAGGTGAATAGACTTCCTGAGTATAGAACTTTCCTGAGTTCATTTCTAAGCCTCTGAAGGAGGTGCCGGGTTCTGGTGTGTCTGGAATTTCGCGCGTCCTAGAAGAAATAATATAATTAAGTAAGTTGTGTGAAGAATGTGATTGTCAATCTTATAAATCTCCCTATCCTGGCGTCTATTTGTGTATAACCTATTCTAGTTATTTATCTCAACCAGGATAACTGGGAGGGTTGGGCTTTGTTTCTAGGTGGCTGTCCTACTTCCTAGGACAAAAGTAGTTTGCAGGTTATAGATTACTGCAAACTCTTCTTTGTCCCACGGGAGGCAGCCACCTAGCAACAGCTGGTGGGCAGAGTAGCACACACCTGGTTGTCGCTCTTGCTAAGGCGAAACTCTCTGGCTCTGTTGGACACCAATAATGTTTCACGAATGTCGGGTGACCATCTGGCTGCTCTGAGGATAGTGTGTATGGCCAGCCCTTTTGATGCTGCTTTAGTAGATGCAGCCCTCTAATGGAATGAGGACGGAATACTGAGACGTCTATCCCTGCTGAAACCATAGCTTGTAGTATCCAACCTCTAATAGTTTTGGAACAGGCTGGCTAATATGGTGGCCTGGGTGTTATAAATAACTGTGAGACCTCACCCCTGTCTATGGCCGATAGCTGTAGGTACTGTTTCAGGTGGGAATCTATGCATAAGGGGGGATCTTGGGTATCACTTGGTAGATCGAACTACCAAAATTTGTGCGTAAAGTGTTTGATATAAAAGAGGGTGTGAATTTGTAGAAAAGAAACCTCTCTGTGGCCTCCAGTTCCTGTACAGTATATTCTCAACAGCCATATCTGTCCCCACACAATGTATGCTAATCAGAGACAAAGCTTTTCAGCTGTATGTAAAGAAATAGTCAGGCCTACAGAATTACAACTATTATTGCAGATTTATATAGCGCCAACATCTTCCATAGCGCTTTACAATTACATGTATACATATATCAGGCCCTGCCCCCAAAGAGCTTACAATCTAATCACTTTATTTACATAAACAACCTATCAGTATCTTTGTGATTGTGGGGGAAACCGGAGTGCCCGGAGGAAACCCATGCAAGCACGGGGAGAACATACAAACATCCTTGAAGATGTGTCCAAGGGTGGATTCGAACTCAGGACCTCAGTGCCGCAAGGCATCAGTGCTAACCACTGAGCTGGGGCGTAGCTACCAGGGGTGCAGGGGATGCGACCGCACAAGGGGGCCTATTCCTAAAAGTGGGGCCCATTTTGTGGGGTTCCAAAACTACCAGTCTGTGTGCCAACTGTTTTACCAGTGGTCTGTGTGCAAAGCATTTTTACCATTGTCTGTGTGCCAAGCATTTTACTAGCATCAGTTGGTTAGTTATTTTAGAAGGTTTGAGGATCTACGTTTAGAAATAATGTTGGAATCTGATTGAATAGTTTTGCTAAGTGTATGGGTAAAGTATGTTTGTCTGTTTTAAAATGAGTGCCTTTAAAAACAATTTTAATGATGAATTTGGATGTTTTTTTATGGAAATGATTATTTGGTTTGTGGTGCTGATTTGTGTTTGCGGCGGTGTTGGGGGGCCCATGCCCAAATTTTGCATCAGGGCCCATAAGTCTGTAGCTGCGCCACAGAGCCACCGTGCTGCCCACAGAATAGGAGGGAATTGGGTGAGCAGGACAGAAGCAAATGTGAAAGGCTGATTAACACTTTTAGTTTAGTTACTCAAATACATGGCTTTAAGAAACGTGCAAACTGAAACAGTAGAATCTTCACTATAAATAATTGTGCCAAGGCTGCAGCACTATAACAGATGGTAACATTAGTGAATAGCCACCTACTTGTAATTCACTGGCATGAGATTCTCACACGCTAAAGGATCACAAAACGCATTCCACAGTTGTGGACGAGACCTTAGGCTGCGGCAACACTTCAACACAAGTTAATGCGTGTGAAATGCGTAAATGCAGCATTTGTAATGCGATCTTCCATTATCGGAATGCAAGCCATGTACATAAAACGGTGATTGCATGTGCTCCGAAAATGGATTGCAGTGCAGCAGTTTGGCCACCCACATTGTGTTAGTCTTGCATGCATTTTTCATGCATGCAAAACATGATCAAGTGTGTGAGAAACTCAACCAGTGTGGCCTTGCCCTAAATGTTAACTTACCAGCACTAAGTTACCCAAATGTTTTAACCAGTTTTGAAAAGCAAATGTCCAAGAAAATTTCTACACAAAAGTCATGGACCTTGGAATAGAAAGCAGACATTTTCCCAGTTGAATTAATATAGACAGACTAGTTTGCCCATTGACATGAGATATCCAAGATTATAAATAGCCTGAATGATAAATCTATGGATGTGCAATTCACCTGCTCTACAGAAAGCAATAGGATGGAATGCTGTCAACACCTGATTCGCCATTGTAAATCCAATGTCTTCCTATATGTGAAATGTCTTTTTGGTTGTTTCGACAATTTTTTCCAGCACATCTCAGGTTGCAAATTGTTTTGTACTCTATGCAATCTATAGGTTTGTTATCTTTCTACTGAGCAATGTTTGTTTTCAAGAAACAAGGTTATATCACCACCTACTGCAAATAACTTGCATTGCAGTGTTGCAGCAGGATATACATGTGATGTTATAACAAGGCTAATTTGATGTTCCTTAAATAAAGCATTGTGATGCCAAATGATGCAACTTATTTGCATTATTGTGCAGAAATGGACGTATCGCACCTTAAACGCTTATGCGCATTGCCATTCCGTCATAGTGTGGCCTCAGCCTAACAGAGGGACACAATGCACTGAGATGCCAGGCAGTAGTGGCCCTTATTAGGCTTTAAACATTATATATAGTAGGGACTCCATCAACCAACAAATGGCTGTGTCTCTACACAACAACTGCGATATGACACCGCTATTGTACAATAATTATATAGTGTGTGATAACAATATTGTGGTGAGTTTTCATTCAGTGCCATAAGGGGAACGTTTTTTATTGCTATGAATATTATTGTTGCGATCGTTACAATCTTGTGGTCAATCTGGAAATGCGGGTCCATGGCATCCCTTGTAGATAATTCCACAATTTGGTATAAATTAAGACTTACCAATAACATAAATATATGTATCACTACAATGATAATAATATATAATAAAACGCTTACCTGCGTCCATGTATCCCGACAGCACTCAATGCCCATGCTTGATATTGTCCCTGCAGTTACAATTGATTTACCACTAAAGGGAGACATGCTTGTGAAGGTTCTCATTCATCCAGGTCATGGTATATCTGTTGTATTCAATTAGATCAACTGGACTTGAAATGTAGTTCTTGAACGTCTTCAAGAACTACATTTCAAGTCCAGTTGATCTAATTGAATACAACAGATAAAGGGAGACATGCACGCATGGAGGCATGGACACAGCAGTTACACAGAAAAGTGAGGATGCCGCAGTTAAGTTAGATACTGGGCTTCAGACAATGGGGGGGGGGCTCTGGACACTGGACTCAGAGGGGGGACTGTCCTTAGGACACTGAGGGGGGACTCTGGCCTTGGGACACTGGACATTGAGGGGGGAGCACTGGCCTTGGAATACTGAGGGGGGATTCTGCCCTTGGGACACTGAGGGGGGACTCTGGCCTCGGTACACTGAGGGGGGACTGGTCTTGGGACACTGGACATTGAGGGGGAGCACTGGCCTTGGGACACTGAGGAGGGAACTCTGGTCTTGGGACGCTGAGAAGGGAACTCTGGCCTTGGGACACTGAGAAGGGAACTCTGGTCTTGGGACACTGAGAAGGGAACTCTGGCTTGGGCACGAGAAGGGAAACTCATGTATGGGACACTGAGAAGGGAACTCTGGTCTTGGGACACTGAGAGGGGAACTCTGGTCTTGGGACACTGAGGGGGGGAATCTGGGTTTCTGGAACCAGTTTATGTAACGGTTTTAATGACTAGTCAATTATAAATGTGTACAACATGCACTCTAAATTGTATAAAATATGAGTAATTACACCATCAAGGCCAACATTAAAAGTAAAGATGTGCCCAGGACCAGATTTAACATTAGGCACAATAGGAACACGCCTGTGGTTCCAGAGGTAGCGGTTTATTTTATCACACTTTGTTGGCACTTTCATTTGCAGCACATCAGGTTTTTAAGGGAATCTTACGCCCTGGGAAAATGTTTCTTGCAGTTCACAATTTCAGCATATTATAGCCCAGTGATGGCGAACCTTTTAGAGGCCGAGTGCCCAAACTTCAACCCAAAACTAGTTCTAATGACGTCAAAACTAGTTCTAATGACTAGTTCTAATGCCGCATCTGTGCCAATCACAGACGTGGCTGGTGTCATGGAAAGCGCCGCGAGAACGAAGGTCTGTAAGTATAGTTAGGATTATTTTTTTTTTAAATAACACAGCGTTTAGGTCTGGGCGCGAGCCATAGTTTCACCACCACAGTTATAGCCTGTTACCCCCATAAGTATAAATAGGTGTGGATTTAGTTGAAGGGCGGGGTTAAGGATGCCTATAGGCTCCTGAGAGGTAAATCTGGCCCCGGGTGTGCCATGAGAAATAATTACACTGCCAAGTGTGCCATGGTTTGACAAAGTTTTGGAACCACTTCCTTAAATAACAACAGCTAAATAATAATCCTTAATAGGAGCAGTATTTTACAATGTGTTTTTAATACCCCTGCTTTGTAACTATGACCCTAAGCTTGAAGATTAATTAAGATAAATTATATTTTGATATATTTAATTAAAAATATATGCTTTATGTACCTGCCAGTTCATATCTGCTAACATATTTTTATCATCCCTAAAAAGACAGCTGCTGATGGTTAATTGTGTCGTTTCTTACACTAGAATAACAGCATGGGCTATACTGGGTGTCTGTTCCATTGGAGCCCTACAAAGCAGTACATTCTGTTTTAAGCTCCATATCATAGAAGCAGTTTGATACCGCCATTGCATGGGTTAACAGGTATATTTGCAGCAATAACAAGATACAGCTAACCTATAACAAGAAAAGCACAGTACGTTTGTTCTAATGGATTGCTGCAAAATGAAAACATCCTGTGCCAAATATATAAAGGCACATTACATTAAAGTAACCTATTATACAAAACTACAATCCTACAGCTCTTCATTGAACACAGCGATGTTAACAGAATTTAGAGAAACTGACTATGTATAGAGATTCCATTAAATAACCAACTTTATATTCATTATAGACCTGATCCTTTCATGCAGTGTATCTCAGTTATTTTCTTCATTACATTTACAGCTATGTTTCATAGGGAGTTTTGTAAAAATCTCTCAACAAATGAATGTTAGACATTTATCATTTATTTAAAAATTCTGCAGGAATGATTCGATAACACAGGCTCACTATGGCCTATGAAGTCGTAGCTAGTATTCCATCACTGTTTTTTATTTGTTTTGGAAGCAAGTGTACTTGCTTATTTGTATAATTCTGCAACCTGTTTCAGTGGATGAAGTAGGATATAACAAAGACGTTATGGATTATTTCTTTCATTTAAAACCAGGGCTGGAATTCTGAAAACACTAGGATTTGTGATTCCGTAAGGCTACCAACTACTGACCCCGACTTCTTTGTTACTTGTCTCCAAGACTATCATTAATGGCTTTCAAAATTGCAGCTACTGCAATGGCACCAGGATCTGGACGACTGAGCGAGGAGGATCCAATGTAACTAGCCCTTCCTGCTCCTGCTGTCATGTGGCGAGTTTCTTCTGCAGCTTTGGCTGCACCCTGAAAGATAAAACCACAGCATTGTACCATATAAACCCAACTAATACCCCGATCCAGTCTCTGTAGCAAAATAAGTCACCTCCACAGCTGATTTTAGGGTCTGCATAAAATCACAGTGTGGGTTCCGTAAAGAGACCAGGACATTCCCTGCAGCACACAGAGGATCCAGCTAGGAGGAATAGAAGATTATGATTAATATAGGAATTCATTTTGAGAGTCACTTTGCTAACCAATGTGTAGAAACTGAGAGCTACTCACCATAGTACGGTCACCAGGCTCTGCACCTCCATATCTAAAGTAGGAAAACAAAGTTTTGTCATGCCTTACTCATTGTCTACTCATGCATTATGAGCTTGACTTATGGTGTTCCTGCCACGTCAGCAGAACCAAATGAACAGGTCTTTTTTTGTCATCGACCTGCGATCGTAAAATGGGCCAGGCCGGAAATCTCACGGGAATGTTGGAAGAATAAATCACGGATTTCAGTTTGTCTGTACGCATTTGATTGGCGATCGAATGTCTAATCAAATGTATTCAAGGTGCATGGCTAGCATGAGTGTTGCATAAACACAGTTGAACAATAGTATTCCCGAATAGATAATAATAGATAAAGAGAAATTGACCATTAGCTCTGTATCATTTTAAATGGATGGTCTCTATTTTCCCCTGCAAACTATTCAATCAAAGTATTTGCATTTGAAAATTTCTAACTTGCTACAAAATGGTTGCCTCGTTACCAACGAATGGATAAATACTGTCTATTAATTCACAGCTAATATGATTTACCTATGAAAAGAAAGAAGCTACCTGGTTGTCTGTGGCTAGTTTCTATTTGAACCCTCTCTTTCGGGGTACTCTACTTCCCCTAAGAAATGTAGAATAGCTGCTGACAGCTGCATTGAAAGCATATGGGTGACTCTGTTGTATTCAATTAGATCAACTGGACTTGAAGTTTAGTTCTTGAAGACGTTTCGCTAGTCATCCGACTGGCTTTCTCAATTCAGAATGACTTGTACAAGAATCTTTAGCAATTATGTACCCTGAAAAACCCCAATTAGCATCTCAACAGTGAGAAAACGGCTAGGCCAAAACTGCACTCTTACCAGCAGAACTGACCTCAACCCAGAACAGGTGTGTTCCTAACTGGACTTGTGCCTGAATACCACCTATTTCAAATACAGGGATAAGTTCTATAAGCAAAAACACGGATGTGCCATGGGATCTCCAGTTTCACCCATTGTGGCCAACCTTTACATGGAGGAGGTAGAAAAACAGGCACTTAATACCTTTAAGGGCATAGCACCCAGCCACTGGTTCAGATATGTTGATGACACCTGGGTTAAAATCCACCAGAAGGAAGTACAAGCTTTCACAGAACACATTAATGCGGTAGACCAGAACATCAATTTTACAAGGGAAGAGTACAAAACAACAAACTGGCTTTCTTGGACTGCTTGGGAAAGTTAAGGAAAACAGTAAACTGGAAGTAGAGGTTTACAGCAAACCAACACACCACAGATCAGTATTTGATGTTTGACTCCCACCACCCTTTAGATCACAAGCTGGGTGTCATCAGAACCCTGCAACACAGAGCTGAGAACATCCCCCCTAGCACAGAGGCAAAGGCTAAAGAAATGAAACACCTCAGAGGATCCCTTAAAACTTGTGGATATCCAGACTGGGCCTTTGTCAAAAGAAGTAGAAGGAACACGAATACCAACAGTGAAGGAGAAAAGCAAGACAGGAGGAAGAACATGGTCATCTCATATGAATCAGGGGTCTCCGAGAAATTAAGAAGAATTTTCAAAAAACACCGTATCCCTGTCTGGTTTAAACCGAACAACACACTGAGGCAACAATTGGTACATCCAAAAGACCCAATACCAAAACACAAGAAAAGCGACATCATATACGCAGTGCAGTGCAGTGAAGAATGCTCTGATTTGTATGTGGGGGAGACCAAACAGCAACTGCATCAACGTATGGCCCAGCACAGAAGAGCCAATTCCTCGGGTCAGGACTCAGCCGGGTACCTGCATCTTAAGGATAAAGGACATACCTTTGAAGATTGTAATGTTAACATATTGGCAAAGGAACGGGACTGGTTCAAGAGAGATATTAAGGAGGCCATTTATGTGAAAATAAAGAAACCAAGCCTAAATAGAGGTGGGGGGGTTCGACACCAACTGTTTGCCATGTACAATGCTGTTTTGACACCTTACTCTGGGCGTTCCTATAACACCTCTTAGCCACTATCCAATCACGCCCTTAACACCTGGCTGTGATATGCTAATTGGGATTTTCCAGGGTACATAATTGCCAAAGATTCTTGTACAAGTCATTCTGAATTGAGAAAGCCAGTCGGATGACTAGCGAAACATCTTCAAGAACTAAACTTCAAGTCCAGTTGATCTAATTGAATACAACAGATATACCATGACCTGGATGAATGAGAACCTTCACAAGCATATGGGTGACATGTTTACAGAGTTCTCATTATATAAATAACTAAATTTCATTTCTTGAATTTCTCTCATTAGTAATGTGGTAAAAAATATTTTCAACACATTTCTATTTTTTTTTAATGATGAATCTTTATATCCAGCCAATGGCTATCACATTCCGATTTACCTCTTCATAGCTTTAATTCCTTCATCCATTGCAGATGCCCAAGCTGCTGACCCACATTCACTCTGTAAGGGACGTGCTGCAGCTGTAAGGAAAAGGCTATACAGCTTGGAAGGAAATGGAAAGAAACAAAATTTGAATAAATTTGTGAGCACCATAGAACTTCCGCAATGTACAAAATAATTACTGGTCATTTTGCCGACGTCTATATTATGTAAAGCAATGGCAGTTTGACCCTTTAAGAAACATTCATAATATCCTATAATCTCACCGCTCCTGATGTACCCCCCATTTTTTCCAGCAAGACTTGTGACAGGGCAATGAGGAGCTTTGCAGGGTGTGACGGAATCTGTTGCAATTTCATCCAGTCCTGGATAGCTGCAGAAAGCAAACATATGATATGATCCTACAAATATATTCAAAATAAGTATGGTAGGCTTTGAATAGTAAAACGCACCATAAGCTGCTCTGCTGTGTGTACTTCCACAGTCTCCATCACCTGCTGCTCGATCCAAATCATTAAGCTCCTCCTCTAAATTCAGAAGTGCCAGGCACACGCACCCAAGTACACGTCTATAAATTTGCACAGAAACACCTGGAACACAAGTAAGAAGATTTGAATTCCTTGCTGTTTCAAAGTTGTAAAATTACAAAGGCTTCCCTATTGTTCCCAGTACAGCCCACAGCCCATGTAGTCCCCTGACCCTGTCCCAAGTAATCACTGTCTCTATGCATCTGTATTTAATATACAGATAACTCCACACCAATATGGAAGTCCTAATAAGACTTTGTTACCCCACAGTTTATTTACCAGCTAGCAGGAATTGCATACAGCCTTCCTGGGGAAATAGAAAAAAGTGTTTCTGTTCATAGCACTTGTTGTAGAAGCCTAGGGAGAATGGTTTCACCCAGCTAAAGTGTATCATAGAAGCTGACCCTTAGTAGCCACAGGTACCAAGCAGCCACAGCTTGTTGTATGTTTGTGAATGTACTCTGTCTATTGGGACAATGTAGTCAGGGGACTTATATTCCCCTTGAAGCATCCCATAAATAGCATAACATATATGGAGCACATCCAACCAGCTGGCATGGAGTTGCTAGGTACCACTTAGTTGAGAGTGCAGAGAATGGGGGCAGGACCAAATGACAAGAAAGATCTGTTACACTTCAAAAATAAAAGGAAAAATTCATTCATTTAAACAAAATCCAAACACATGTGACTAGTCTAGGGAAAGTGCCAACTACCCAGAGAAATAATACTGATAAAACATCTTAAAATGCTCTGTGTGATATTAGCCTAAGCAGTGATTATTTTTTGACAATTTTTGTAACAAATAAAATTCCCAGCTATGTAAAACAATTACTATTTGGTTCTGGTTCTTCAGACAAAATGGTCTTTGGAGCACATGGAATGGTCTGTGTCTGACGGGTGACAGGGCATTGAGAGATTCGAGGCCAAGCAGGAGCAGTAGTTTTACAATCTAATTAAGATAATAAAGAGCCGTCATGAAGAGGTTCATAAAGACACATAAACACGAATGATCAGATAATATGACACAGAGTCTCTTACCATAAAGACGCACCAATTCTGGATAACATTTCATTATAGTGAGGGAGACTCCACTCATCTCTAAAGCTGTCATGAAAGATCCAAGCATGATGCGCTCAATATGCAGTGACCTTCCCTCTGTAGTCAAAATGTCATTAGTGCATAAACAGTAAACTGAACATATTATCCTACATAACAACAGGAACCTCATAAAAACATCTGCCATATAATTTTAATAATAATTTGCAACAAAAGAGTAGAAGCCAATAAAGTTCTCCAAGAGGTCTATCATAATCATGCCCTAAAATAACATTTTATACATAACAAAATGAAATAAAAGGTGCAAATGTTTGCCTGTACTGTAAATCTGCAGCAACCAACCAGATGTTATCTGCTGTAACCCAGTAAAAAGCTAACATCTGATTGATTGCCAAAAATCAATAGTGTGGGCAAACTTTTGTACCTCTATCTGCATCAGCCCCATTATCTTCTGAGGTCTACTGTAGATGAAACAGAACTTCTACTAACCTAAGCAGCATACAGCTGAACCAGCCACAATTTGTAGCTCCAGGCAGGACAGACCACCCAGATTATTCACCACGAGGATCACAGAATCACCTAAAACACAGAAAATACACACATAATGTGGAATACACACACTCACTTTTTGTTATTTGTTTTATATTTTAGTTTTTTTAATGATTTGCTTTTTTAATATTGGTTTATACACAGTGTTGGCTGTTATGAGCACTGTGTACACAAATGATAAATCTATGAATCGTTCCATCTGCATAGCTCATACACATCATATATAGGTTTTAATTGTTTTTGTAACTACTGGTGAGTTTATTAGAGGAATTGATTGAACATGTTATGAGCACTGCGTACACAAATTATAAATCTATGAATCGTTCCACTTGCATATTATAGCTCATACACATCATGTACAGGTTAGAGGAACTGATTGAACATGTTTGCTGGATCAAATGTGGTGGTGGCAGAAAGTCAAATGATGGCAGGAAGTGCAACCTGATCCCTGACTATATTTGAAGAGGTTTAACTTACCATTGGAGCAGCCCCTGTGGAGATGGGGGGGTGCAATTCTTTCTCCTCGTAACAGGCCACCCCAGATAGGGACATCGGCCAATAATAATTTGGGTGGGGGGCCCAGTGGTTACTAGCTATGTCTCGATTACTGAATGGAGGCCTGCTTGCCCTCTGAATCTAGCTGTGAAATATGTTCTGCTAGCAATAGTCTCATGTTTATATATGGAATATTTCTTTGGGAAAATAATTGGTTGGGAAGTGAGCTATAAGATTTAAATATGCTTGTCAGACTAAAAGGAGAACAACCCTTCCACCCTTTCCCAGAAAAATGCCTTAACCCAGAAGGATACTAGAGATAATAGAGAATTTATGGATTTGGGTTTAAGGTTAAATCATTTACTAATAGTGAAACCCTGGGGTGAGTATTTTAAAAACTGACCCTGTGGGAAATGGACATTGATAGATGCTGTTTGTTTGAACTGACCTGGCTTTACATCCACCCTTGATTGGCTAGACTGATCAGTCATGTGGTCAATCATAACTTTCACAACATCATCAGAAGTCATCATCTGACGCATTAAAAAGAGAAAATAAATGTAAATGTTTGCACAACTCCCTTTCCCCACTGACAGACACATCAAACTTGATGATATTACTAATATTTCTTAAAAGTCTTCTTCCCGCAAGCCTGATTACATAGTCTCACCATTTCTATTGTCCTGTTTTCACACCTGTTACACAAAAATGTAAAATACTGTTTTTATTGGTGGAGAATGCGGTTTTGAGGGTGGTGCTTACTAATCCTCTTCTCCACCATTTAAACAACAGACATTGCCAAGAAAGTATTGAGTTTTAATTATTACAATCATTTTACTGTGCAGCGCACCTACACATTTCTTTCATTTTGTACAATGGTAAAAGTGAGATTATAGAAGGTAAGGAGACTTACACTGTTTTTTTTAATGTGAATATAAACAATATTGTTTGTATTTGTGCCAATTCATTGTTATTTTATTGTGTTACAATGGAATCAGTTTTTTGTAAATCTACTTTCATTAAACAAATCTGTATAAAATGTATAAAGTTCAGACCTTGCCTCTACGAACACCTGCTTCTCCATGAATACCTAGAGAAAAATAGAGAAAACCAATGCAGCTAAAAGAACATGATTCAGTGGGTGATCACTTAAAAAAAACAATAACTTGAAGGCAATGCAGAGAAATCAGATTGAAATATTTTCTTTTGCAGAAGCCTGAGTAGTCCGCTGTCTACCCCTATGTAGCCCTGGCTTTATGATACACTATACTGCTTCAGCTTCAGGTTGTAAATGTCTTTAACACTTCACTATTGGAAAGAGAGAACCATAACAAAAGAAGTGAACAGTAATCAAGCAATCCTCACCAAGCCCCAGCTCTAGTTCATCTGCTGCAAGATTAAAGGTTGGACCTGAGCCCGGAACACTGCATGGTAAAAGGCTAACCCCCAGGGTCCCTGCAGATGTAAACATGTGTTACTATATGTCACAGTCAAGGTATGCAAATATCAGGTTTACTGGCAACATCTGAAGAGAAACGGAATTAACTGACCAATCATGGAAGAAGCAGATTTTACTGCATGAAGGATTTCTTTCAGGCTTTTCCCCTCTTCAGCCAGAGCCCCTGCTATCTAAGATAGAAGTGACATTAGTTGGAAATTTTAGTAGGTTTAGGTTAATATTTGCTTTGTTTCTGTTGACATTGCTGTATGTAGCCAAGAACCAGCCTAGACTAGACTGTCTCACCTTATGGACCAGTATGGTCCCACATAACCCACGACGTCCCGCTTTCTTAGGGGAAGTAAATGCACAATCGTCTCCAATCACAATTATCTCCACTTCCACTCCCTCTCCTCTTGCTTTCTCCAGTGCCAGCCCAAAATTCAGCCGATCACCTGTGTAATTCTTCACTATTAGCAGCACACCCTCTGCCCAGAGAAGAGGATTCATTAGACAGAGCATACTTTGAGATTCTACAAAAGCAATATAATGAAAAAAAAACTAGAGGAAAAGAACAGTATAAACATATATACAAAACTGATGGCACGAAAATTGTGAATAATAATGCAACAGCACAGAGCAGGAAATTCTCATTAACACAGATCAATTTTTATCTATTATTATCTTAAGAAAGAAGAATCCAAAATATAATGAACTCCTTATTGGGGAATATGCAATCTGCAAAACTCCTTGATCTACTAAATAAGCTTGGTGAGAGCTGTAGTCCAATGGAAGCATTATATGATGAAGTGCAAAGAGAAAATACAATTGTATATAATAGATACAAGTGGAAAATGTACCAGCTCCTGCATGGGCCACTGCTAGGATCGCAGCTACAATGCTGCTGACTGGAGGCGAAGTAAAGACAGGACCAGCAATGGCTCCGGTAAGCATCCCACGCCCAATATATCCTTCAAGAGACATTGTTAGAGAAGAGAAAAAAAGATACGATTTAACAAGGATTGTATGTCACCAAGTGCAAATGTACATACCTGCCTATCAGCACTGCATATATATGTATCTTCTGGGTCATTATTACCTGCATGTGCTGGTTCATGCCCAGAACCACCACCAGAAAGTAGTGCCACCTTTCCCTTGATATTCTCTAAGTCAGCCCTTAGTACAACGCGGTGTCCCTGGAGCATGTTCAGTCCAGGGTAACATAATGTGAGTCCTTGAAGAGCATCATCCACACAGCCTGGGACGGAGTTCAGGAGTTTTTTACTGACCTGGAAAAAGTAGCAGAAAAAGTGGAGTTGTGTTGATAAAGGAAGTTGAGAAAAAATAGTGTATTAATGGGGAAATGTACCGTTTAAAAACAGAGTTTAATTTCACCCCATTCAGCTTAATTACTAACTAAATCAATATGTGCCCACGGGTGCTTCCACTGCAGCATCATAAAATTAAGCATCATCCCTAGACTCATGTGACCCAAATAAATAATAATAACATAGTAACTGAGGTTGACTAAAGACATATGTTCATCAAGTCCAACCTTTTCACTCAATTTTTAACCCTACCTAACAGTTGATCCAGAGGAAGGCAAACAATATAAAATATTTATTAAAAAGAAGTTGTAGTTTCTAAACACCTGGAGTGCCAAGGTTCGACATCACTGCTCTTGAGAGATATGACTGTTATTATAAAATGAGTTGCCATAAGGACCACATAAGGAAATACATTGGAAAAAATTGCATTAAAGATCACAAACCTCCATTTTAGGCTGATAGAAGGTCTGTTGGTTTCAATGCACCCTGAAAACCAAACACACAGCAAGGTACAGTAACATGTTGTGATACAACAACACTCAATAAACAAACAGCATTGTACAGACTGTAAGAAAAGGTAACAGAAGGCTTGTTACCAATGATGCACAGTAAGAGGGTACCCAACCTGCACACAACAGACCAGAAAGATGCACAGGAACTAATGGAGCACACAAGTTTCTTAAAAATTCTCAAGGGTTATACAAGCTTACAAAACTGAATGAATGGTATTATTACTTCCTTCCAGCAGGCCATTAAAGAGAAACCGTCAGTGAACGGACTTTACACCTTGTCCTCGGTATGAAAGGCTGGTCATGTGACCATGTGAGGAAATATAGTGGAGATATTGGCTGCAAAACCTTAGGATATTTTTGCATATTTATCAGTTTTACCTCATAAAACTAATACATTCAATTACTATATAAACCAGTTATCAATAACTTACTAAAATAAACACCCCTCGGCTTATTTAATAAGTGGTGCAAAAGTGTGCACATGCTGTAACTGTTACTGGTGCAAGAAAAAAAGCTGTAGAGCTATAAAAGCTCTTCCACTTTCCCCGTTTACCTGTTCAGGATCCCCCCCCCCCCCTCCCTCTCTTCGAAACGAAAACATTACTTTCTAGATTTGTACACCAGATTAAAAATCACAAAATGCAGATAGCTTTTCACAAATGTTCATCAAATTGTAAGTTTGTTTTTTCTTTTCCTCCAAAATTAATAAGACAAAATAATGGGTGAAAATCACAAATATACTGTAATACAAGTAAGTATGAAACTAACACAATTATGAAACCCTAAATAAAACCTGAATTAAACAGTATGGACACAGACTTCGCAACAACCATCTAACTCCAAAAGGGACCAATGCATACCGTAAGTGCCAATACAAAGAAAAAATACATCCTGCTATTTTAAACAGCTTCCAGTTTTTCAAACTGAACACCCCTACATCTCAGAAATATCCCCACACGCTATAAATATTTTTGGAATCTACACACCATCAGCTACCCAACGCTTCCATTCTTTGTACAAAATTCTGGAAGCAGTTTTTGTACTGGGGGTTGTTAAATATTATTCACCAAAGTTTATTGTAGGGTGGACATGCCCTTTACTGTCCACCCTTTACTGTTTTTTTTCAGACCCCGGCTCAGATTTTCAAGGGGGGGATTCCTGAATGGGATACCACCGAACATCCCCAGAAGTTCATGACCAAATACATCCATATATTCTATTATACATGCATCATATAATAATACTAGAAAGTGAAAGTTTAAGTATGAATTTGGCTTGAAGGGCTGCATTTTAGAAGGGAATATGTGTGTTTGCTGCAGATTTTAAAACTCAATAATGGGAATGATGAGTTTGTAGTGAACGCTTGTTTGGAACAAAAAAAACTTTTGTGTGTACCCAGCCCAAAGTGGTGCTAATTTTGATCCAATCAATCAGAAAGCTAACATCTGATTGGTTAGGGCAAAATTAGCACCATTTTCAATGATAAGAACTTTTATTGAATCTCTATGTATCTTTTTGATGATTGGTCAAATTTTTTTTGACTTTAGTTACCCTTTAAGTATGGCTGCCACATTAATGGATAAGTAGATCAGTAGGTGTGTGTACCTGTGTCGGGTTGGGGGTTAAAAAAAAACAAACTTTTTTGATGATTGGTCAAAAATTTTTTTTTACTTTAGTTACCCTTTAGGTATGGCTGCAACAGTAATGGAGCGGTAGGTCAGTAGGTGTATGTAACTGTGCCACATGGGGGTTAAAAAAACAAACCTTTTTTATTATTAATCAAAATTATTTTTTTTAAATTTAGTTACCCTTTAAGTATGGCTGCCACAGTAATGGATAAGTAAATCCGTAGGTGTGTGTACCTGGTCTGGTTGAGGGGGTATGTCTTTTTTGTGTTTACAAACATAAAACGATCTTTTATTGAGAATAAATCTAAATTAGTTTTTTTTTAACTTTAGTTACCCTTTAGTATGGCTGCCACAGTAATGGAAGTAGATTAGTAGGTGTGTGTACCTGGGTCTGGTTGAGGGGGTATGTCTTTATTGTGTTTACAACTAAAACTATCTTTTATTGAGAATAAATCTAAATTAGTTTTTTTTTTAATTAGTTACCCTTTAAGTATGGCTGCCACAGTAATGGATAGTAGATTAGTAGGTGTGTGTACCTGGGTCTGGTTGAGGGGGTATGTCTTTTTTTGTGTTATAACCATAAAACTTTTATTGAGGATAAATCTAAATTAGTTTTTTTGACTTTAGTTACCCTTTAAATATGTCTGCCACCGTAATGGATAAGTAGATCAGTAGTGTGTGTCCCTGGGTCTGGTTGAGGGGGTATGTCTTTTTTGTGTTTACATACATAACTATCTTTTATTGAGAATAATCTAAATTAGTTTTTTTTTACTTTAGTTTACCCTTTAAGTATGGCTGCCACAGTAATGGATAAGTAGATTAGTAGGTGTGTGTACCTGGGTCTGGTTGAGGGGGTATGTCTTTTTTGTGTTTATAACCATAAAACTAACTTTTATTGAGGATAAATCTAAATTAGTTTTTTTGACTTTAGTTACCCTTTAAATATGGTTTTCATGGGAATGGAAAGTTAGGTCAGTAGGTGGGGGTACCTGGGTCTCTGTGGGGGTATCACCATTTGTATTTATGACCATGAAAAAAACTGTTTTGAAATATCCACATTTGAGGATTGTTACCATTATAGTCTATGGGAAAAAATGTCCTGGAAATTCACCGATAACGCTGTAACGCTTCTGCGGATTCCTTAGCTAGAAGATAGCACACTTCTCCTATATGCCCCGCACGTCTGTACTGCACGTGTCTCTAGCTCAAAAACTGTGGGAGGAGATACGGTCCAAAAAAGCGGAAGAATAAAACGGAAGAAGAAAAAGAAGAAGAAATAGAAAGAACAGTAATTTGGCTTTCTCAAGCCAAATTAATTATATATTCTGAACTTGCCATAATTATCATAGTAACATAGTAACATAGTAATTAAGGTTGAATACAGACATTCGTCCATCAAGTCCAACCTATTCCCTGGATCAACCAGATCTATATGCATTAATACCAGTAATTCTCAATATTTTTTAGTTTTAGAAACTTATCCAGGCCTTTTTTAAAGTTATTCAATGAACATGCCATTACCACCTCTGCTGGAAGACAGTTCCACAGTTTCACCGTTCTCACTGTAAAGAAACCTCTCCTAACTTGAAGATGAAACTTCTTTTCTTCCAACCTTAAAGGATGTCCACGAGTCCTCTGATATGACCTATTAGTGAACAATGCACCAGAGAGTTCACTGTATGGGCCATTAATATATTTGTATAAGGTTATCATGTCCCCACGCAACCGCCGCTTCTCCAATGTAAACAGCCCTAACTTGTCTAATCTGCCTGCATATTCAAGCCCCTCCATTCCCCTTATTAATTTAGTTGCCCTTCTCTGGACTGCTTCCATTTCCAAGATGTCCCTTTTGTATATGGGATTCCAAAACTGCACCGCATATTCCAAATAAGGCCTTACCAGTGCCTTGTAAAGAGGGAGAATAATATTTTTCTCTCTTGAATCTATTCCCCTCTTTATACAAGACAATATCTTGCTAGCTCTAGCTGTTGCTACCTGGCATTGTTTGCTACAGCTAAGTCTGTTATCTACCAGAACCCCCAAATCTTTTTCCATTTCAGATGCACCTAACACAGAGTTATTTATGGTGTAGGTGGCACAGGGATTATTAAATCCCAAATGCATCACCTTACATTTATCAACATTGAATCTCATCTGCCATTCTGCTGCCCATTTTGATAATCTATCTAGGTCTGCTTGCAGCACTTGCACATCATTGGAAGTTTCCAAAGCTCTGCATAATTTAGTGTCATCAGCAAACACAGAGACCTTGCTCTCAATGCCCCCTTCTAAGTCATTTATAAACAGATTAAACAGAAGCGGCCCCAGTACAGAACCCTGAGGAACTCCGCTTAGAACTTTAGCCCACATAGATGTAGCTCCATTAACCACCACTCTCTGTTTGCGGTCCAATAACCAGTTCTCTATCCATGAACAAATGTTTTCTTCAAGGCCAACAGTCCTCAGTTTATACATTAGTCGCCTATGTGGCACAGTATCAAAGGCTTTTGCAAAATCCAAATATACCACATCCACAGCTGTGCCTGAATCTAACTTCTTACTCACTTCTTCATAAAAACCAATTAAATTTGTCTGGCATGATCTATTTCTCATAAATCCATGCTGACTACTACTAATAAGATGATCTCTGGAGACAAAGTCAAGGATATGATCCCTTAACAAAGTTTCCATCACCTTCCCTACCACTGATGTTAGGCTTACAGGTCTATAGTTACCAGGCTGTGAACGACTACCTTTTTTGAATATTGGTATTACATTGGCTTTTTTCCAATCCAGCGGCACATCCCCAGCCAAATATCACTTTTGTTATAAAGTATCTTCATTAAGGCTGGGTACACACAAGCAGATTTTTCGGCCCAAAAGTCCGATATTTCTGTGTATCTGTTGGTTGGGCTAAAAAAGGGGATTTCGGCGGCGGTGATGTCAGTAAATCACTGCAGATTGTGCCTTTTATAGGAGACATTTGCTGTGACTAACAGTGCTTTGTCCCGGCCAACTGCTCATAGTGGCGAATGGTCAAGATGAAAAATTTGGCCATTTGTTCCCAGCCTAATGTTCTCTTTTACTGAGAAATCCCCATTTTCCCTTCAATATCATTAGTGTCCTTCAAAGTTAGAGCAGTGACCCATGACAGTGGATCTGACAGAATTTGCTGAATATTGTCGGTATCGTGACAATCGAACAATTGGATCGGACAAGACAGAAAATTTCCATTACCGGTTCCCTTTACTACAGTAGGGGGAGCTGATAACATTAGACCATGTATGGGCACATTGAACAATCATTCTGTATATGGAACAATCACTCCTGTGTATATATAATATATAAAATGAAAGGTTAATAGTCAGCTACCACCTCCAGGATTTCTTAATTCCTGCTCAATAAGCTCCATCACAGTGGGGTAAGTTCAGTAAGTAATGTATATAAACCCAGTATCAGCAATCAACTTCAGCAGCTGCAGGGTTAATATTGATACAGTTTTGTATCAATTATGAGTAGTTATGCTGCTGTCAATCACAGCGCAGACTGGATACATTTTTGAAACATACAAATGCTGCTTCTAACCAGCTCAATTGACAATGTAACAATCTATGTACCAGTCTATGGGCACCAGGAGTGGTAGAACAGCAGCATGCACTGAGCATTCAGACAGGGGGGATTCCTGGTAGAACAGCAGCCTGCACTGAGCAGACAGAAAGGGGGGATTCCAGGCACCAGAAATCCTCCCCTAAACATGCCCCTGCATACTGGACACTGCAGGGTAGACCCCCAGTCACTGCCATGACACATAATATCACAGCCAATGACTTGTGCGTCTAACCGGAGTGGGGGGTGTTGTCCATTCAGGGCAGCAAAAGCTAAGTAGAGTATGCGCTGCACTGATGGAGACCAAGAGTTTGCCAGTATCTATCTTTAAGAATACCTCACTTTAGGAACTGTTCTTGGGTCTGTAAGTAAAACTGTGACATGGTGTGGGACGGTTGCTACAGGAAACCTAAAATCTTGTTTTGGGGGTGGACATGCGCTTTATATATTTGAGTTTCGCCACCATATATTTTTAGCCGCTCAATCACAGCCGCAGCTGCCGGTCCAGCCACTGTTTGCATCTTCTGGCGAACAGAGGGCCGGATCAAAGCGCCGCAGGAGCAGTTGGGGGTGGACGGGGTGCCCTACATTATATAAAACAAACTATTTAGAAGGTGGAGATACCCTTTAATTCTCTGCATTGGGATTTCCCGATGTAACAACAGAAGGTAAGAAAAGAAATCTAATTTGCTAAACTGGAATAAAACATTGTTCTATATATGACAATAACTTAGACTATTTTGGTTCCTATTTATAAAACAACTAGACATTATGCCTGTTACAATAACAGGCGCTAGAAGCCCAGAGTGCCTCCATCCTCCATGTCCCAAGGCCCCAGTTCCCTCTAAGTGTCCCAGACCCAGGGTCCCCCCTCTGTCCCAGACCTAGGGCCCCCCCTCTGCCCCAAACCCAGGGCCCCCCCTCTGTCCCAGACCCAGTGCCCCCCCTCTCTGTCCCAGACCCAGGGTCCCCCACTCTGTCACAGATCCAGAGTCCCCTCCCTCTGTCCCAAACCCAGGGTTCCCCATCTGTCCCAGACCCAGGGCCCCTCCTCTGCCCCAGACCCAGACCCCCCTCTGTCCCAGACCCAGGGCCCCCCCTCTGTCCCAGACCGAGGGCCCCCCTCTGTCCCAGACCCAGCCCCCTCTCTCCCGACACCAGGGTCCCCCCCTCTCCCAGACCCAGGTCCCACCCCCTCTGTCCCAGACCCCCCGTCTGTCACAGATCCAGAGTCCCCCCCTCTGTCCCAGCCCCCCCTCTGTCCCAGACTCAGGGCCCCCCATCTGTCCCAGCCCCCCCTCTGTCCCAGACCCAGGGCCCCCCATATGTCCCAGACCCAGGGCCCCATTGTCCAGACCAGGTCCTTCCTCTGTCCCAGACCCAGTCCCTCCTCTGTCCCAGACCCAGGGCCCTTCCTCTGTCCCAGACCCAGGTTCCCTACTCTGTCACAGACCCAGGGCCCCCCACTCTGTCCCAGACCCAAGTCACACCACCTCTGTCCCAGACCCAGGCCCCCCCTCTGTCACAGATCCAGAGTCCCCCGTCTGTCCCAGACCCAGGGTCCCTCCTCTGCCCCAGACCCAAGGCCACCCGCTGTCCCAGACCCAGGGTCCCCCACTCTGTCCCAGACCCCTTCTCTCTGTCCCAGACCCAGGGCCCCCCTCTGTCCCAAACCCAGGGTCCCCCTCTGTCACAGATCCAGAGTCCCCCGTCTGTCCCAGACCCAGGGCCCCTCCTCTGCCCAGACCCAAGGCCACCCTCTGTCCCAGACCCAGGGTCCCCCACTCTGTCCCAGACCCAGGGCCCCTCCCTCTGTCCCAGACCCCCCCTCTGTCCCAGACCCAGGGCCCCCCACTCTGTCCCAGACCCAGAGTCCCCGTCTGTCCCAGAACCAGGGCCCCTCGCTGCCCCAGACACCAGGGCCCCCCCTGTCCCAGACCCCCCCACTCTGTCCCGACCCAGGTCACACCACCTCTGTCCAGACCCAGCCCCCCCTCTGTCACAGATCCAGAGTCCCTGTCTGTCCCAGACCCATGGCCCCTCCTCTGCCCTAGATCAGGGCCGCCCTCTGTCCCAGACCCGGGTATCCCACTCTGTCCCAGACCCAGGGCCCCCCTCTGTCCCAAACCCCCTCTCTGTCCCAGACCCGGTCCCCCACTTTGTCCCAGACCCAGGGCCCCCCTCTGTCCCAGACCCATGGCCCCTCCTCTGCCTAGACTCAGGGCCGCCCTCTGTCCCAGACCCAGGGTATCCCACTCTGTCCCAGACCCAGGGCCCCCCTCTGTCCCAGACCCCCTCTCTGTCCCAGACCCAGGGTCCCCCACTTTGTCCCAGACTCATGGCCCCTCCTCTGCCCTAGACTCAGGGCCGCCCTCTGTCCCAGACCCAGGGTATCCCACTCTGTCCCAGACCCCCTCTCTGTCCCAGACCCCTCTCTGTCCCAGACCCACGGTCCCCCACTTTGTCCCAGACCCAGGGCCACCCTCTGTCCCAGACCCAGGGTCTCCCCCTCTGTCCCAGACCCAGGGCTCCCCTCTGTCCCAGACCCAGGGCCCCCCCTGTCCCAGACCCAGGGTCCCCATTTGTCCCAGACACAGGGTCCCCCCTTGTCCCAGCAGCCCCCTCTGTCCCAGACCTAGGGCCCCCCTCTGTCCCAGACCCAGGGCCCCCGTCTGTCCAGACCAGGGCCCCTCTCTGCCCAGACCCAGTAATGCAGCATGGACAGGGTCACAGACCCAGGGCCACCCTCTAGTGCAACCCTCTCCCTCACAGCCTCCCACAGACACATGATTAATATCATTGGGGTCCAGGACAAACACACACCCCACCAGCTACCCCCTGCCTCACTGTCCCCCACCCAGAGATCTTAGAACATAACTGGTGTGTGTACAGTTTATTGGTGTCAGACCCAGTAATGCAGCATGGACAGGAATTTTCACACTGTGAAGAGTTAACTTAAGAAATCAACCCACACAGAGCAGCCAGCAGTCTGTGGTCCCGCCCCTTAATGCAAACTTGTGATCCGATTGGCTGTTCTGCTCTGAAGGGAAAAGAAGCAGCCAATCAGGTAGATTGGCTGCTTCTTTTACTCCAGAGCAGCCACACACACACTGATACAGGGACGCACACTTGCATTTTATTATATAGGATGGTATTGTGGAAAGAATTTTCCTTTTAAAGGAGAACTATACTCACTGGCCTGGCAGTCTGTAGAACTCAGGGTGAGGACCTGAACAGCCAGGTCCTCACCACTGGGATTACCTTCTATCCTCTGTAATACTTGCTTGAAGTTTGGTTTTCAGCTCTGGCTCCACTTACGCGATCCCGAACAATGAGAAGACACACTTCTACAAAGCGCATCTTCTCATTGGTCGAAGTCGCCGACTGAGTGGATGATGGAGCCACAGAGCGAAATTCAAGTAAGTATTACAGAGGATAGGTGATCCCAGTGGTGAGGACCTGGCAGTTTAGGTCCTCACCCTGGGTACTACACATTGGTGGACAGTGGTTTAGGTGAGATGTGTAAAATTTATTTTTTACAGAAAATAACCTTTCCCCTCAGATTAATCTATCTTTATAAAAAGACTTAAAGGGAATGTTGACCATTAAAACAAAAAACGAGTCAAATGTCCGTTACTTGCCCCAACCCTAATTTATATATTTAACACTTTATTACCTGCATTACTAATCAGATATTTAAAAAATTATTATTGTCCCCAATCTGGCAGAGAAAGCTAGCCCCTCCCTCCATTCAGTTAATCAAAGCTGTGACTCTTTGAGTAGAGGGAGGAGGCAGATACCTTTGTTAGAAAGGAATAGAAGCTAGCATTAAATATCTAGTTACAAATGCATGTAATACTGGGGGCAGATACAGTAACGACTAGTCAATCATTTTTTGTTTTAAGGATAGGCATGCCCTTTAATACCCATACATTTATTTACAGGACAATTTTGGGTAGTTAAAGGGCATGTCCAGCCATGAAATTAAATGTTAGATATAGGTTCACATTTTTACATTATTGATCACCATTGCCCCTTTTACTTACGAACCCAGGAACCAGAGAAAAGAAGCGCAGACATCCCACCCAGCCCCTTCAGGCTTCCGGGCAGTGTGGGAAATGGGGGCATGGTGAGGGGGCGTGACGTCACGTGGGGAGCGTGGCCAGTGTTCTAGAATGAGGGAGACTTCTGGACAATCCGGGAGGGGTGGGATACCTGGAAGCACAGCAGAGCTGCAAAGGATGGTGTCTGGTAAGTCTCTTCAGGGGCATCTCTTTGAAAATAATGTAAAAATTAGGTTTGGGGGTAGGGTGGGGTGTTGAACCTATATCTGAAATTGTCTGGACATGCCTTTTAATATCCAATCCGATAAATCAAATATTAACTGCAGGATAAAAATTGTTACTAATCTGCTTTCATTTTCTCAATTTAACAGGATCAGACATTAGCTTCCTCAGTGCTACAATCAACACCTATGACCAGTTTTCAAATGAAAGTCAAATAAGGCTCAACAAGTTTATGAACAAAACCATTGAAATCGCCTCTGTAGTGTATAAGTACATGATATACGGTATTGCTGGCAGCATGGGTGTATATAGGTATGTTACTTAAAGCACTATACACCATATTACCGTTACTGTTACATTTAAATGATTATTAAAAGAAATCCAACTTGACATTTATTTCTTGTTTGCCTTGCAATAGGAGTAAGCCTGAAGATATTTAAATAGCTAAAGGAGAAGATTAGGAAGAAGACAATGAGGATTTAAAGTAAGTTGTGGTGGTTTCAGAAGGTAAATGCCATTTTAAATTAGGTCTGATGCACCTGCTGTTTTAAAACAGATTAACTGATGTCAATGTACTATTTTTGATCTCCTGGCTGTTGGTGAGTTGTTCGCTAATAATAAATAAGGGGTGGGTGCTTTAAATCAGGCTGCCAAAACCATTTCAACTAAAATGGAAATAATTTGTAAAAGCCAAATCAGGAGCATGGTTTATTTTGTCCTATGCTTGAAAGTAATAATAAAAATAATGTGAATTAACAGAAAAAGTAAAGGGATTTGCTTTTTATAATTCAGGAGTGTAAAATGCCATCACTAAACAGGGAGAGAAAGGAAACAGCAACATGCAAAAGGTACAGAGGCAACATACATTAAAACCTCGACTAAAGACAAAACATCACGAGTGGAGTAGAGGAAAGTGGAGGAATTAACGCAAATTCAGGAAAACTAAAAACATAAAATGCAATCGCACAACAGGCCGGGTCACTGTTCTTCTACGCCCAGGCAGCAAGAAATGATTTAACTAATACCTTCTCAACATAAGTGGTTCTGAGCAAGGAGAACTTCCATGGTAAATAGGCGAACATCTCAAAATGAGACATCAGCTCTCAATCATAACCTTTCTGCAGAGACTGCAATCACACTGTAGAGCCACCAAGTATAGAGCCAGAAACTGGACTGGACGAGGACTTTTTACAGCCGATATCTTGCTTTAGTATGTTCATTGCAGAGGTAAACGTAATGCTGTTTAGGTTGCCTATCTGGGTATAGTTGACTGGGTGTGTAGAGTTAAACCATTTAATCCTCCTTTGACTTGCGAGATAAAACCTATTTATTTGGACAGAGCAGCAGCTAGCCTGTCAGAGGTTTCCCCCATGGTTATATGGGGGAAAACATATATAATGCTTATATTATAAGCTCCTCTGAGCAGGGCCTGATGTGAATTTATAAACAAAAAGGAAATTACAGTGCTAAAACTATCTCTTGCAGTTCTCCACACCTTCAATATACGGATATTAAAAGTCACACTATCATTCAATGATCTGTATGGCAGCCTGGTCTCTCATGGAACTGTTCCTCCAGCAATTTTGCCACTATGAACAGATACTTACATTGTGAAAAGTTCTACAGTACAATGTTGAGTTTGTCCAATTTGTTAAGTTTATTTTTTTATTGAGAATGTGTTTGGATTTGTCTGTTGTTCTAAAGACACACACTGTCTAAAATGCCTTTTATTCCCTCATTTGTAAATATATCCCATTAAACTGCGAGGTTTAATATTAAAGGACATCTATACCTAAAAAAAAAGGTTATTTTAAATTGCCCATTACTGGAAACTATAATTCTTCGCAAGCACCACTGTACCATTTTTTTTGTTGATCTTTCCCCTATTTCTTTAGATATCCAATCTAAAACATCTTACATTTCAGCTGTCAATCAAGTTCCTTGATTTCAAAAACTATTCTTCGGTGAACAGTTTTGCTGTAGCTGAAATGGTGACAGAATTTTGACAGTTGGAATGCTGTATGTTGTGTGCAGACTTGACAGTTGGTTTGTGGGAAAAAAGTCAGGTTGGATGGAAGTGGGGGTGGTTAAAAGAGGGAGGGGGGATACTGCTCCTAAACAAAATGTGTGCTGGATTGAACATGCAGCACCACACACACCTCAGAGTAAGCGCTACTTACATGTATTAAATTATAGATTAAAGGGCATTTCCACCCCAAAACTATAATCCCCCCCCCCCACTACTGGCCCCATTGTGTAGTGTAGTTTAATCCTTACCTCAAATCCCAGCTCCATATGGTTCTCCTGTAGTCCCCCCCCAAAGTCCCAAAAACTGCCCACCAGGAGGACAGCAGAGTACATATAGGACTCTGCCTCCTACCTGACCTCCGGGAGAAGTTTGGCATGCGTACTGCAGCCCTTCTCCCCCTCCCTCCCTCTCCCTCCCGATTAGGATTCCCTCCCCCTACCATAAAACCCTTTTTACCAAACATTCCCCCTGTCCCCCCAGCCCCAACTGCTCTATTAGTATTATCAGAAAATGCCCAAACATTACTTACCTTCCCTCTTGCCTCAGCCGCACTGAACTCCCGGCAGCCACGTCTGTGATTGGCTGCCGCTCAGCCAATCACAGACGCGACTGCCGGTCCCGCCCCTCTGATTGCACTTTCTCGCAAGCAGAGGGCCTGGCAGCGTGGCGGAGGAAAGAGGGAAGGTAAGTAAAGTTTTGGGCATTTTCTGATAATACTAATATAGCGGTTGGGGCTGGGGGGACATTGGGAATGTTTGGTAAAAATTTTTTTTGAAGGGTGGACATACCCTTTAAGATGAGGCAAAGCCATTATTTCACTATAGTGTCCCTTTAAGGACATCAATGTGTGCAAAGATGACATTCTAAATAAGTATTAACAGAACACACAGAAAAGCTGAAATGAATGAATATATATTTAAATGAAAATGTATGTTAATAGGATAATGTAGGAAAGTCCTGAAAGTTTACAATCTTGAATTTACTACAGTGCTGAAGTTTTCAGGGGATTTGTGATCCCAACATTAAAGACTTTTACAGTTCTGTTTGATACCTTTAAAATGATTCTTCAATGACCTTCCTGGGTTCTAACTATGAAATTGGTGATAAGGTTTACAGAAACTCTTCCTGGGCACAGAGCAGGTTTGCCACCATCCCTATTTGAGCGGGATTTCCCTGACTGCAGGGGCAAAATTCTGAGTCCCGCAGTCAGGGCCTAAGTCCTGGCAGCCCCGTCCTGTCCCATTATGCCCACTCCCTGACCCATTAGACACACCCTGCCCATTAAGTCCTGTAACCCTGCTTTCGCTCCGCCCCCAGCCTGCCTACCGTGAAATCACGGTGACGTCTCTGCCCTGTCCCCTCCCTCTCTGATGTGGACAAAATATGGTGTGTGCAAGCCTTTTTTTTTATGATGCTAGTGCTGGGGCTATTATATTTGGATCTCTGCACTGAATTACTAATTTGAGTGTTTAGGGGGCATCCTCCCTACATCAAATGAAGTCGCCCTCTCAGAGAAAGCTGCAAGGGGATTTCCTTTCCACTGCTAGTCTGCTCTGTGCAGACTCTTTTGATTGTATCTGCAATAGTAAACAAGCATTAAGCTGTCAAAGATGCCACCTGTCCTTGGCTGACAGCTTCTCCTTGTCAACTGCCATTACTTTCTTCCCATCTGTAACATAACCATGCATGCATACTATGCTAGTGAGGGAGGCAGATAGACAGCTCACCTCTTGTCTATAAGCAGAAAAGGGTGTACAAGTATTCGCTTGCAAATAAAGATTTTAAAGTTCAACACAAAAACATATATTTCAAAGACAAAAGTGAGCATTTTCTAATTTGAATTATCCTAATGTGCCCATCCAGCTCAGTGCATAAATGTTTCCAAAGTACTGACTCCTGTTTGCAGGACCCCTAGTACTGTCCTTTATGGTCTCAGTTTCTGAGTTGATTCAGTTGCTCCATAGAAATGTGAGCATCCTGCCATTGCAGAACCTGAAATGGCAACTCACTACTGACCATCTTTCAAAATATGCAGACAATATGCAGAACACCTAGGTATATGTAACATAGATAAATAATTCAAATAATGTTTTTTTCCCACAGAACTTCCCTTCTAAAATCCCACAGTTAGGTTAACGTTGTATTAGGCAAGCGCTATTATTTGCAGGGATGTGGGAATAAACTATCCTACCTCCCTGTGAATTATAGATCCAGTTAGGGCTAGGGGACACAGTGTGCTTTTAAGCAGGATCTGATCATGCTTTTAAAAAGTGGACACTAGTGTGGCCCAATTGGAGTGGCTACACTAGGTGCATTGTGGCCATTTGCGCTGCGATCCCTTGATCGGAGTGTATGTGACGACCACTTTTGGTCCAATTCACATGCACTCCAATCCCCGAAAATGACAGGGAAGTTATGTTTTGCACTAACTTTGCTTATATGGAATAGGCTATGCCACATTATTCCCAAAAAGGTTTGGAAACGACATTGGCAGGGCAAAAACTAACGCTATCCCAATAATACATTGTGCACTGTGGCTTTAACACGGATTTCCCCTGGCGGCCATTATGGCATCGCCGTGTTAATTTTCTATATGACCTGTTTTAAAGGGAAAAGGTGGAAACCCCAGTGAAGCCTGGAGCCTGGGCTAAATATCTACACAGGATATAACAGGGATAAGCAACCAGTAGATCTCCAGATGTTTGAAAACTTCAATTCCCAGAATCCCCTAACTACAGATTGCTTTCAGAGGAATGTTGAGAGTTGCAGTCTTACAACATCTGGAGATCTACTGGTTGTCTATACCTAGTGTATAATATTTTGCATTGGAATGAATACAGCGCATTTCCAGCCCTGCTAACTAATCACATTACCCAGTTTCTAACATCACATAATATAAGGATCCACTCACATTAAATGTTCCCACAACAAGCCCACTTCCTGCGCTACCTCAATGTCGCCTTCACAACAGAGGCGCTCTAGGACGTTTCCGCTTCTACTCTATGGTACAGACTCCAAGTCCATTGCCTTTCTGGCCGCATGTTCTAGTCTCTATGATACCCAATAGACCGTCTGCACAACCCGTTTCCTCTCTCGGTGGTTTGAAGACTTCCGGTCCTGTTTTGGTCCGCTGTCCCTTATCGCTGTCTTTTTTTCCCGCCTGTTGCTCCAGAGATTGGAGCGAGGTCCAGCGGAACCATGTCCTACAACTATGTGGTGACAGCTCAGAAGCCCACAGCGGTCAACGCTTGTGTAACAGGTTGGGATAATGGCAGATTGTGTGTATGGGGGTTATCACATGAAGTAACTATAACAGGAGGGGTCTGCAATCTATGGCTCCCCAGTGGCTAAGAAGCTGCTATTCACGTGCTTACTATAACCCCACAGGGTATTGTGGGAATTGTAGGCTAGGTATACATAAGCAGATAATTTGTGGTGACCGATTAATATTTGCGTATTTCAGCCGAATATCTGCGACCACGGGCAACCAATGACGGTCGTCCTTCCATATCAGACACATCTGTAAACCACAGCCAATCGTTTGGTCTCCTATGGACCACACAATCGTTAGCGGTGACTGGTCGATAGTGGTAAACCGCTGACCTAATTATCTGTATGTGGGCACGCTTTGTGCTGTATAACTACAGGAAACTGATGGGGGTCTGGCAGGTCCATCTTGCCTGGTTTTACATACAGGGTTTATGTGTAATCTAATAAGAGGTGCAAATCTTTGTCTGTGCTATTAAAGGTGAACTGTGGGCTCCACACAACTTCCACACAACTTTTAAAGGTTCCTACCTTTAAAATGAGCCATCAACCACCTCTCTATGTGCTGCACAGACCAATATATTAAGAAATCAATGATTAGGAAGTTAGGGGGTGGAAGGTTTTGAATCTGCGGTCAAATACTAGTTCCTCCTTCTAATATGCGGTTGGCACATGCTCAGTGCATGAGAAAGCAGAATAAACCAGGAGGAGATCGAGTTACAGTGACTGATGAGGACTGAAAGCGCGGCGGCGGCGGCGGCGGCGTGCGGGGGGGGGGGGGGAAATAACAATAATTATGTTTAAGGAAAGAGTTATAGCCAAAGAAATGTGATTAGAAAAAAACTTTATTTGGTTTGTGAGCAGCTTGCAAACTTTGTAAGGCCAATAGAAAAAAAGTATGGTATTACTATTTTTAACTTTGAGTGCAATATTTGAGTTAAAGTTCTGGTAAAGCAAAGGTGTGTGATTTTTTTTAAATCAGGAACATCATTCAACAACTTTAAAGCTGTTGCTAAACTACGCCTTCTAGCAACCCGCAATCTCTTCAGCTATCTCATGTTTACAGTGATACCGTTTTTCGTATGTTTCACCTGATATCAACTTTAAACATGGTGAACACAAGATGTACCGTATATACTCGAGTATAAGTCGATCCGAGTATAAGCCGCGGTACCTATTTTTACCTGAAAAATGTATAAAAACTGATTGACTCGTATAAGCCGAGGGAAAAAATTATTACCACTACTTCTTTCTGATTTAATATTGTTTTGTGGCTTAAGGTGCCCTTTAAATGGACAGCAGAATTCCCATACATGAATCCCATACAGTAATAGCCAAATCCAGTACCATTAACCCCCAATTCCTTGGCACTCCAGATGTTTGCAAACTACAACTCCCAGCATGCTTTGTTGCTGGGAGTTGCAGTTTCTAAACATGTGGAGTGGCAAGGTTCAGTAATCTTTTAATTAAGCTTACCATCATTTACAATTCTCCTGACCCCCATATAGTAAAGGGCCCTCTTACCCCATATAGTAAAGGGCACTCTGACCCCAATATAGTAAAGGACTCTCTGACCCCAATAGTTAAAAATGTCACCTGAGATTTGTAGTTCCATGCTGTCACTTGCATTGAACTAGCAGCCATTTTGCCCCAAACTGAGGAGACCCATCGGATTTACAGCATCCAGATGAACATTGACAGTGCTGAGTGATTCCAGCAGCCAGACTACAGGAAGCCAGAAGTGTAAAGGCAGATCAGCTCCTGTAACTTTCTATGCAGGCTAACACAGCGCCACCTACTGGTTACTATCTGCAATTGCAGAGTTTGGATCTTAGGACTTGACCCGAGTATAAGTCGAAGTTAGGTTTTCAAGCTAACTTTAAAACCTGAAAAATTCGACTTAAACTCGAGTATATACGGTAATTTGACATAGATTCCAACAGTCAAAATAACAAAATCATAACTTTAGGTATAAAGACTGATAGCAAGGTGACGTTTGTGTAATATCAGAAAAATCGTTAGAGCACACTTCTAAATATTCATAATCCAATGTTTATTATGTTGATAAGCTGACACACAAACCCACAATGCTTCAGGTGTGAGGAAGGACCCCGAAACATTGTGGGTTTGTGTGTCAGCTTATCAATATTATAAACATGGAATTGTGAATATATAGAAGTACCCTTCCACTTTTTATCTAATATTTTGTTTCCAGAGTGGCACTGTCTGTAGGAAGCCCATTTGATTATGCACTTTACCCCGGAAGACTGGATAATGCAGTGACGTGCAAAACCAAGATCAAACCAGTGTATTTGTATAAAATGGCAATGTAAATGTTGTGGTCATAAAAGTAGATTTCATGGCTAATGCATTCAATGTTTGTTTTATAGTTTCATCTAATACTGTTAACAGGCATGTCCACCCCCTAACTGAAATTCGCCCTAAAATTTAGCAGACTGTGTAGTGTTAAATGAACCTTACCGCTGCTGTTCCTTACACTACCTTTTAAAAAATGATCATCTTGAATGCCCCATGCCTAGCTAGATTAAACAGTGCCAATTTGGATTCTAAATATACTTACCAGCCTTCATCCCATCACTTTCCTTCTGCTGCTTTTTCCAATCACAGCAACAGAAGAAGGGGCGGACAAGAGTCTCAGCATTTCAAACATGATCCTTATTTTGGGTGGAGATGCCCTTTAATTTTATTAATTACATTAATCACAATAAAACCAATGTTCTACCTTAGTTATAAAAAGTGACCGCGTTGAAACATCATTAAGCTTTACAGCCAAAGAGGATATAATATTTTGGCGCACTGGCTCTATAGATATATCCAGTGGTGTGGCTTACATGTTTTTCTTCCCTCCGTGTATGTCTTTAGTGTCCATAAAGTGGAGATTGACCAGAAAATGTTTTTGTCTTGCTCCTTTTCTGTTATTCCCTGTGGTTCTTTGTTCCTTGTGGGTCACACAGCGGCAAGGCAAACACAGGATTTCCAATGGAGGGGGGTCCTGAAAGGGTTATGAAAAGTTGTGAGCTTAGCACTGTCCTCTTTTAAAGGCCACTGCCATGTTAAAGTATACCTTCATTATATTTCCTTACCACTAGAAGTTTTTCTGCATGAATATGCTTCTAGTATAGATATGTTTACAGTATCTTAAACTTGAAACATTATTTTAATGTTTAAAAAAACAGCATTCCTCAGCTTCATAGGGAACCCGGGGGAATGCTGGGATTTGTTTTTTCCAATAATTTGGTAGAGAGTCGTAATTTGAGGATCCCTGGTCTGTTATCAGTCTCACACCTGTCCCCAAACAAGTAACACTTTATATCTGCATGTTGGCTTGTTTTAATTCCCTTTCAGAATGACACATCCTGCGCTTTCTGATGGTGCGACAACTCCAGGTAACAGCAGAAAGGAAGTTTACTGGGCAACAGTAATACCCCCTAAAATCGGCAAAGAGTACAGGCTATACTGCTATAGGGTGTGGAAGTATTAAGACCAGAAGCTGCCTGTGTTTCAGATTCAAGAAGGTTTTGAGGAAATGGCATGCAAACTATATGCAGGACTTTATTTATCACAAGTCTCTGCTTTAATTATGCTTATACAATGTGGAAATCAGCAAATTATGGGGAACAAATTGTAAATGGTATAGGAGCAGGTCAGAATGAAGAATAATTGTATATAAAGTTAAAATCACTACCTTGATCAAACACAAAAATAATTTTAGCATTGGGACCTACAGAAATTTTTGTATTGACCGAATTCTGTGACTGACATGATCCATGTTCTTCAGCCACTGAGTTTGCAGTTTTTGTGCGACATACGCATCTAATAATCTGATAATCCCATAAAATCGGACTGGATTTGCCTATTATCAGGCCTTGTGTATGGCTATTTTAAGACATAGCTCACTTACACTAGAAAATGTTACCATTGTTTGGGAAAGCTTCTGCTAAATATATGGAGTTGTATCAGGAAACAAAATAATTTCATGCCTGAACAAAATAATTTCATGCCTAAACAAGATTGTAGTCTGTTGTACAAAATAGAAGAATTTCCATAACCACTACGATAACCGTGCATCATGTTCAGGGTCATTTAGGATCTGGTTTTAGAGTATCTTTTTAAAAAAAAAAATTTTTTTTAAATGCCCAGTTCAACACAAACTGTTTGATATACTGTATGTCTGGCTAAAATGGATTGAAGGACCTAGTGGGCCGTTCCGGATGAACCAAAATGAATCTTGCATCTTAATATGTAAAATTAGTTTTTACTAAAAAAAATGTTAGCAATTCGAAACCAATTTGCGCTAATCTTCATTCCCGCCTGTTTTTATTTTATGAGCATGCTAGATTAGGACATGCTGCTAAAAAAATTACATTGATGGGATTAGCAACAATGTTGGGATATTGTGGCATTAAGTGCCAAGTGTGCAGTTTTGTTTCAGTACATGCTTTCATAATTGTTTTGTGTTCTTTTGGTCATGCTGTTGCACTATGCTGTAACACAGACTATGTACTTATCTTGACATTTTGTATACTGCTGGTATCAGGGCAACACATTATTGGTATTAGAAAACCTTACAGAAGCAGTTGTACAGCTTCCAATTATCTAATTTATGTGGAACACTAAGCACTTATAACAATTATATTTTAATTATAAGGAAGTTAAATACAGAGGTTGTTAAATATATGAAAATTGGGCAAAGAAACTCACCAAACAGTATTTAGCTGTGTGTGACCTTTTCTTTTTGGAAAATGTATTGTTTAGATTTCTTGAAGAACAGGCAGTAAAGGAGTTGTCTTACCTTCCGTTCTTCAGTAACCATTGCAGGAAGCGGGGGGGAAGATTCGGAGCTTACCCGATCTCTTGCTCCTTCCGCCGCATCCTCTGATATTTCCTGGCAGACTTCGTACCCTATGCCCATGCGCATCGCGCCTGACCCATTCATTTTGTGAAAGCATGTTGGTCACAAAAAAGAATGGGCTAGGCAGTTCATGAATAATTGCTCGAATTGTGCGGGATTGGTCGGTAGTTCTAATGATAAGAACAAGGCAGCAATCCAAGGTAATTGATAGCTGGATTATCTACCCAATTTGCAATATTTTAATCAGCTCCACAGCACATGTCACTTTTCTCCCGGAGGCTACAGGAGAGGCAGAAACCTTTACATAGGAAGACCGGCTCCTACTATTCACTTTGCTGGACTTTGAACAAGCACTGCAGAGGAACCATTTGGAGCAGAGCTGGTATTTTTTAACACCAAACACTGGGACCAGCAAGGAGTTAAATTGTAATTTTGGGGGTGGGTATGCCCTTTAATTTAATCGGTGATTTACTGGCTTCCAACACAAGTTCAAATAAATCAGTATTTATTTGAGCAAAGGACGGGATGAAAGTATTTTTTCTGTCTGTAGATTGCACTAGCTCCCTTTAATAACTTAAGTCTTGCATACTGCAATATTGATAGTAGATATATTTGATAAACATATTCCAACACAGCAAAAGCACCACATGCTTGGATAACATATTGTAGCCTTTCTAGTAATGTGCACACTGCATAATCCGATCAAACTGTGTAAAGCAGATAAGTACTTGAATCTAAGGTCTGGTATACATGGGCACATTTCTGCCCAATATTCAGACTCAACAGATTTCCCACCAGTAAATCAATTGGTAGATCTGACGGTAAGAATAAAAGTGTACCATCGGATATTTCAGCTGGGCTGTTTGTGCAGAATATTGAAGACCACATGATTGGCTGTGATATGCCAACATGTCAGATTGCTTGGTCTAAAAATTGGTCTGGAATGATCACTTGTGCCTATAAGTCATTGATCATCAACACCCAATTGTTCCAAGTTCATTCTTGCCAGATACTTTGTTTCCATGAAATTAAATTTGAAAGAGAATGTCAGGAAGCTTGAAGAAAAGAGTGCACTATGTGGTTATAGGAGCTACTTAACTGGTAATAATCATGATTGGCTGAGAAATCGCATCTCAGCCAATTACTGATGCCGCTGCTGGCCCAGCCCAAGGAAATGAGGGACAATTAAGTATATTTAGAAATTTTGGGGGGATGACCATTCCCTTTAATCTGATTCATCTTGCATTGCACTGTAGTACTAAACATATTCTGAAGAGCTTTACAGTCTAGTTTACAACAGCAGGCCACATGCTGTTCGAAAGAGTAATTTTGCAGTTCTTGGAAATCATAGAAGGGGCAGGGTTACCAATGACTATTCTTCAGCAGTTTGCATGTCTTTTAAATTGTGTGGGAAAACTCAAGCAAATGTAGCTTAAGGTGTATTTAAATCCTAAGAGCTTAGGGCTGTGAGTAAACAATGCTACCCCAGTGTTCTCCCTAGGGTCTTTTAGCCGGGCGGCCCACCCGGCTACTTTTTCATGCCACCCGGCTGGAAAAAGTTTCTTGACAGAACACTTGTGATTTAAAAGAATTTAGATATAGGTTTAATAGGTGCCAATAGATCAGTTAAAACTCCAGCCAACACTGCCGAATCCAGACCCCTTCTTTACACTTGCAAGATTATTATTGCAAGATCCCTAATGCCACAAAATGGTGGCACATGTGCTTGTGCTGCCATATTACATCTGGGTTACCTTCAGATGTTACCAAACTACAACTCCCTACAGATGTTTCTGAACTACAACTCCCTGCCGATATTATCGAACTACAACTCCCTGCAGATGTTGCTGAACTACAACTCTCTGGGAGTCATAGTTTTCAAACATCTAGTGGGACAAAGTTAGACATCTCTGACCTATATAATGAGCATAATGCAGTGCACATTTTTCCACACCCGGCTACTTTTTCATGCCACCCGGCTGGAAAAACATTCTGGGGAGAACACTGCTACCCAGTAAGCTACTATGTATTGTCCTGGGCTGGTAAATTAGACTATTCTAATAATAATGTGCTAACTTAAAAATCTTTTTTTTTTTTCTAGGACACTTTACATCTGAAGATGACTTGAACCTGTTGATTGCCAAAAATACCAGATTAGAGATCTATGTGGTGACTGCAGAGGGACTGAGACCTGTTAAGGAAGTTGGAATGTATGGCAAAATAGCTGTCATGGAGCTTTTCAGACCTAAGGTAGTTTTAAATAATAATAAAGTACCTGTTCACCATTAGTTTTATGTTGGTGAATGTAACTTTTACTTGATATGTTTGGTGTTCCTGTCCGTTATTCGAACACATGTGGTCTGAAGTCCTGAGTTTGATTCCAACCTTGGACACATCTGCAAGGGGTTTGTATGTTCTCCCCGTGCTTGCGTGGGTTTCCTCCGGGCACTCTGGTTTCCCCCACAAAAATAAGGACATACTGATAGGTGGTATGTTTCAAATAAATGTGCTTAGAGTGTAAGCTCTTCAGGGCAGGGCCTGATGTGAATACATGCAATTGTAAAACGCTACAGAAGATGTTGGCGCTATATAAATCCTCAATAATAATAATGTGGTCGCCATTTTTGGCACATATCGCATGCATTTCGGTATTCGGATATGCAGTCTTTACATCAGGAATCACCTTCGTTAAAGGTTTGCTGTGGTGCAATGAGACTTCTTAATATACATGCATTATAACCCTGAATATTTATTTATTTAAAACTCTCTGCTGCTGAAATTATTTAACTATTGATATTTTTCAATAACATTGGCATATTTGCATGCAAGAAAGACCTGCTTTATACTCGGCCTACCATGAAGGGGCCACTTCAGCATGTTTTCCCCTCAGTCCAAAAGTTCCTAGTCCTCCCCACTTTACAAGCTCATTACAAGCACAAAAACTATGCTGTACTCAAGCTCTATATTGAGTATGCACAGGACAGACATCCCCAGGTACCCTTGTTGACGTCTGCATCACTGCCATGATTGAAGGGGCAAAGGGGTGTGGACAAGGCTGATCATTGGTGCAATAAAGGAAAGGTCGATGGTTTTCTATGGTTATGGAGAAGGTTGGTAATTTTTGCTGAACATTAACTTAAAATAGACTTTAAACTTATCCAATGCAAAGTGAAACTTACTCGCAGGTGCTCCGTTCCCAGCTACTGAACAGCTGATTGGCACACTGTCCAAACCGGCTTTCTATCTTTCCTATAGGCCGTATGGGGAAGATAGGAGGCAGATTGTGAAAGGAGCACCATTGGCTGTTTAGAAGCTGCGAGTGAAGCGCTGGCAAGTAAGTTTAACCTTACATCAGGTGAGTTCTGTTATTCACAGGGAGTTGGGAATAAGCTTTGCTGCTTCCTTGTGAATTAAATATCCACCTGACAGCTATTCAAAATTGTCAGTATAGTGTCCCTTTAAATTATTTTCAGAATAAATATGTGATTATTACATGATAACTTCTTAGAAATATTAATTGGCCTTTTTCTCTGGAAGGTTTGTAAAATTAAATTATCTGTGTTTTGGTACACCCTCCTGTTACCCAGTAACTATACTTGAATCTAGTATTACCTGTTGCACTTAGAAAAGGTGCGTAATTAAAATGTTCGGAAATATATTAAAAAAACATAGGTTAGGGATTTACTTTCTGCTTCCATTGCCTCCTTTGAAACAATACAGCTCATTTATAAATAGGAACCTAGAGGTGTTGGTTAATGGGCAAGGTCACCCCACCACCACCAGAGGGCTCCATTATGCAGCAAAAGTAACTAAATGGTAAAAACAAAACAAACACTTGTATATTATAAGACGGGTGGTGGGGGGAAGATTAGTTTTGGGAGTCATTAAGGAAACTCTAGGAGCCAATCTAGCACTTTTGTGTAGCTGGTCCCATAGACATCAGTAGAAAAACTTTCAAAAAGTTTTATACCAAGTGTAAATTTCTAAGCATGTTGACTACCTGTCACTTGGAATTTATTTAGCTCTGTAAAAAGAAATAATTGGGGCGATTTACGCTGGGCAGATATTTTGAGTTAGTCACGCTAAGCGGTTCGCTTATTGTGGGTTACGTAAAGACCCACTCGCATATCTGGCACTCATGATTCAATATCGCATTTGCACTACATTTAGCGCAAAATTTTAACCCCAGCAATCAGCTGTGGGAAGTCATTTGCAAGATTTATCTGGGTAAATCGTCCTGTATGAACCCTTACTGTAAAATGTAAATGAACCTCTCTGATTTTTAATATTTTTATTTTAACCAATGATAAGCTGTGTATTATTACCAATATGTTACATGGATGTTAAATAACACATTTGTAACATTTTATAGGGTGCATTATAATACATTTGAAATAGGGTAAAATAACAATTGTGCTAGATGCAAACAAATGTTTTTCTTTCGCTGTTACTTGCAGGGGGAGAGTAAGGATTTGCTGTTTGTGCTAACAGCCAAATACAGTGCCTGCATTCTGGAGTACAAGCAGAATGGGGACAGCATTGATATTATAACACGTGCACACGGCAATGTACAGGTGCGTGTGTTGACATCGCATATATCGCTGTCTATAATTGTCTGTTTTATGCCTCAGTATTTCAGACCCTTATTTCTCTTCTTTTCTCAGGATCGCATTGGTCGCCCTTCTGAAACTGGTGTCATTGGGATTATTGACCCGGACTGCAGGATGATTGGTCTGCGCCTTTATGATGGTTTATTCAAAGTGATTCCACTCGAGAGAGACAACAAAGAGTTAAAGGCCTTTAACATCCGATTAGAGGAGTTGCATGTCATAGACGTTAAGTTTCTTTATAGCTGTCAGGCACCCACTATCTGCTTTGTGTATCAGGACCCCCAAGGTAGACATGTAAAGACATATGAGGTGTCTCTAAGGGAAAAGGAATTCAACAAGGGGCCCTGGAAGCAGGAGAATGTAGAAGCAGAAGCATCTATGGTTATTGCAGGTAAAGAGCCCATTCATCTGAGTGTTAGAGACACCCTGCACTTGAAATTTGACTGTGAGGGTTAAATTGATTTTTTATTTTCAGTTCCAGAGCCTTTTGGAGGGGCAATTATAATTGGTCAAGAGTCCATTACTTATCACAACGGAGACAAGTACCTTGCAATTGCGCCTCCAATAATCAAGGTGCGTTTTATCTGTCTGGAAATGGGAATCTAATATACTGAACATGCCAACCAAATGTGGAGCGTTCGCATGGCACATGAGGAAATCAGGAACCTGCATTTTATTTACGATTTTACAAATGTCCCGTTTATTCACAGCAAAGCACCATTGTCTGCCATAACAGAGTGGACGTGAATGGCTCGCGCTATCTGTTGGGGGATATGGAAGGAAGGCTCTTTATGTTATTGTTGGAGAAAGAGGAGCAAATGGATGGCAGTGTCAACCTCAAAGATCTTCGTGTTGAACTGTTGGGAGAGGTGAGAGACACAGAGCACATCATTTATAGCAATGGGTTTCAATGGAATCAATTTTCTATCTCTTTCTGGTATTGAGCAGTTCTTTTCAAACTTCCTTTTGTGTTTCCTCATGTCAGACTTCTATTGCTGAATGTCTCACTTACCTGGACAATGGAGTTGTGTTTGTGGGTTCTCGCCTTGGAGATTCCCAGCTGGTAAAGGTAACCGTGTATTTCATTTTAGTTTTTTATTTGCAGTTTATAATATACTATACACACTTTCATTCCTTCTTTTCTGTAGCTCACAGCAGATAGCAATGAGCAGGGATCATACGTTGTTGCAATGGAAACATTCACAAACTTGGGCCCTATTGTAGATATGTGTGTGGTGGATCTAGAGCGTCAAGGACAGGGACAGGTAGGTAGCTCTCCTCTCATGACATCACTCCATTACATGCTTCTCTAGGTTGACTATACCATCTGTTTCTTCTCCCATAGTTAGTGACCTGCTCTGGAGCCTTTAAGGAGGGTTCATTGCGAATAATCAGAAATGGAATTGGGATCCATGAGCATGCTAGTATTGACCTTCCAGGAATTAAAGGTAATGCCCAAATCTAGTACAGGAAGAAGGAGAGCATAACTTTAAACCCATGTGATAAATGATGTAGGCTTTCTGACTTTCTAAGTAATTTCTAACAAGATATAAACTTGCACCTTTGCTCAGTGTGATTCATCTGGGAGAAAAAGAGCAGCATTTTCTAAATAGCTACATTGGATCTCCCTGTGCTAAAGGGAAGGGGTGAATGTAATGTAAAGGATTTTCTGTGTTTCACACAGGGTTATCTTTGGAAAGAAAAAACAGTGAATAATGCATCTTTTTAATCAGCTGGGCTTTGAATTATGAAATATATTGACTATAAATTACAGAAAAATGTGTTTTAGACAATGGGTCTCCTTTTAGTGTTATTACTAACATTATTGTCTTTTTAGTTCACTTTTTATTATAGTGTGTTCTATGTATATTTCATTTCTTTCAGGTCTGTGGCCTCTTAGAGTTGCTGCTAATCGTGAAACAGATGACACATTAGTTCTGTCTTTTGTAGGACAGACAAGGTAAGTGATTTGCTTAATGGAAACCATCTCCTTTATCTGAAGTGCTAGTCAAAGGTCACTCCAGGTGTTTGTAAACGAAAGCATTCTGCAGCAAGGGAATGCTAGGAGTTGTAGTTTTTATACACCTGGAAGGGTACAAGTTTGACGTCCCTGGTTTAGTTGGTGCTAGCAAGTGCATATCTGCAGGAGCCAACCCCTGCAAGACTGGAGGATGGGTCCCTGACACATACCCCTCCCCAGAGGCTCCACGATCAGCTGTTTGCAGCATATACAGTAAAGACTGGAAATAAACCAGTAGAAATAAACAGCTGATTGCGCATAAATTTACTGCATACGCCCTTGGGAAGGGGATTGCATGCCCTTTAACTCCCCCTGTCATTGCAGGCCCTGCTGACACTATAGTTATGCCACTGGGTGCTAGTTTGTTTCATGTCATTTTAGGGTCCTAACGCTTTCAGGTGAAGAGGTAGAGGAAACCGAATTGGCTGGATTTGTTGATGACCAGCAAACGTTTTTCTGTGGGAACGTTGCTCATCAGCAGCTGATTCAGGTAAATGGGATGGAGATCTCCTTTCTTCATCCATTCAATAAAAATATATTGCGCCATTATTTATTCCAAACTTTTTCAATTTACCAGATCACATCGGCTTCAGTGCGGTTGGTCTCTCAAGATCCCCAAAGCCTGGTGAGTGAATGGAAAGAGCCACAGGAACGGAAAGTTAGTGTCTGCTCCTGCAACAGTCGACAGGTGCTGCTTGCTGTGGGAAGAGTTTTGTATTACTTGGAGATACACCCAGGGGAGCTGCGACAGATCAGGTGATCAAAGGAGGCTGCATACTGAGTATAATTCTATCCTCTTATTATTGCATCTGACCATCCTCTGCCCCACAGCTGCACTGAAATGGAGCATGAAGTGGCTTGCTTGGATGTCACACCTCTTGGAGGAAGCGATGCCATGTCTTCTCTCTGTGCCATCGGACTCTGGACAGACATCTCTGCACGGATCCTAAGTCTGCCAGATTTCCAACTCTTACACAAGGAGATGCTAGGCGGAGGTAAGAGGCATGGAGTTCAAGGTCAAAGGTGTTTAGAACACAAGTTTTATAAATGGGCTTATTGATCAGATATGCAAAGAACTAATGTTCTGTGCACAAAAACTGCTGTTATACAATGTATATTAAAGTTAAAACATTCTGTAAAGATAGTATTTCTTAGTAGTATAGGTTTTGTGCTTGAATAAAGACATGCGTCCATCAGGTCCAACCTACTCGGCAATACCCATGTTTCCTTCCTAACTGATGATTCCCCCACCCCTAAATTATGAAGAGGAAAAAAATCCTTTCTGACTCCCAACAATTCAATGAACCTGCCATCACCACATCCATTTAAAGTCGGTTCCATAGCTTTACCGTTTTCACAGTGAAAAATCCATTCGGAATTTGAAGACTAAACTTCTTTTCTTTCAGTCTTAAGGGATGTCCGTGTGTTCTCTGACATGTTCTATTGGTGAACAATGCCCCAGAAAGTTTATTGCATGGCCCATTAATGTAAGCGCCTTTTCTCTAGTGTGCATCATTTAACATATCCAATCTGTCTTCATATTCAACCTCCCACAGTCCCCTTATTAATTGTTTCCCTTCTCTGAACCCATTCTATTTCCAAGATGTATTTTTTGTACACAAAAAAAAAACTGCACTGCATATTCCAAATGTGGCCTTGCCAGTATTTTAAGAGGTAGATAAAATAGGTTTCTCCCTTAAATCCATACCCCTCTTTTTACAAGACAATATTGTGCTAGCTCTAGCTGTTGTCGCAGGACACTTTTCCAACAGAGATTCAATAAAATTTAGCTATTTATAGTATAAACAGCACCAGGATTTTTTAAGTCCAAAAGGGCTCCAGATAAGGCTAAAGGTTGGACTAGATGGAAGCATGTCTTTATTCAACCTCCAATACTATGTTACTTTGTAACTTTTATACAGACATTATGGGAAGGGTATAAAAGTTGGACTAGATGGACGTATGTCTTTAGTCAACCTCCAGTAATATGTAACTATGTAATTACCATTTTGAATTAAACCATAAGTCATTAACTTGAGCAGGAAGTTCCAGACTGCCCATGGTACCTTTATCCCACATTGACTTTGCACCTTTAGCACACAGTTGAGACTAACCGGGAGATTCAATAAAAGTTCTCATAAAATGGTGGTAATTTTGCCTCAACCAATCAGATGTTATATTTTCAAATGTTAAATAAGATCTGATTGGTTGTGGCAAAACTAGCACAATTTTAAACAATAAGAAATTTTATTGTATCTCCCTGTAAGGATCTCATTAAAGAAGTAAGCTTTCTCCCAAGGTTAAGCTAAGTGGACCTCCTCTACCCATTGGGTGTGGGGCAGAGCTAAACGGAAAGTGACCTAATAGCAGCAGTAAAATGTTTTATTTACATTGCTATTTTTTGGGGTATATCCCGCTTAATTATGTATGAATCACCTTTATGCTGTCAGCAGTTTCTGAGATGGAAGTCGTAAAATATCTGTGAAATGTTCTGACCAGCCCAAGTTTTAAAGGGCATGTTCATTCCTCAAATGAAAAATGATGTATGGGTAAATTTTCCCCCCCAAAACTAAAAACTACAATAGTTAAAAAAAACTGACAGACGTAGGGCTAATATGTTAGGCAGCAAAATGATGCTCTCCCCCCTTCCCAATGCCTTTCAAGTTAGGGGAAAAGCATTTAGTAATTGGCTTAGTTATTCTCTGTTGTCGGTGACTATCCACTGCTAATTGGAAGAACCAAGAAGTAGAGCAAGTTTATTCTTTCATCTCTCAACTATTGATGGGGTGATTTAGCTATAAATCATTTTTCATTTGAGGGGTGACCTTGCCCTTTTAACAATATGCACCTACCACTTGTGCTCTTTTAATTCTTTACATCTTCTTTTTTCCACAGAGATAATTCCTCGCTCCATCCTCATGACAACTTTTGAGAGCAGTCACTACCTGCTTTGTGCACTTGGAGATGGTGCCCTTTTCTACTTTAGTTTAAACACAGACACTGGTAAGGGAAGATGTTTTAATGCATGTCTACTCTGTAGATAGATCCATAAGCATTTTAAGATTTGCCTCATTATCACGTAAAAGGACTAGTAATTATGATCTAATTAATTTCAGTAACGTAATGAATAAGTTTTTGACTTGTTTAATGTGTTGGTTGTTTTAGTATGTTTTACCTTTTGTATGCATGAATTCCATTGACTAAACAGAATCTTTTTCCAAGGGTTTTTTTGCTTTCTACTTCTCAGGACTTCTTATTGACAGGAAAAAGGTTACTTTGGGCACACAGCCCACGGTTCTCAGAACATTCAGATCTCTGTCTACAACCAATGTGTTTGCTTGCTCTGATCGTCCTACTGTCATCTACAGCAGCAACCATAAACTAGTCTTCTCCAATGTCAATTTGAAGGAAGTTAACTATATGTGCCCCCTTAACTCTGAAGGTTACCCTGACAGGTATGACTTCCTATTCAAACAGGTGAACTGTGGAGATTTTTCTCCAGTTATCTGTTTTTTAACTTTGCTATTTCTACTGACATCTTAACTCCTGTCTCCCACAGCCTGGCATTGGCTAATAACAGCACTTTAACTATTGGAACCATTGATGAAATACAGAAGCTGCACATACGCACAGTGCCATTGTATGAGTCTCCCAGGTATGTGACTGATCCAGCACCAAATGTGACCTGGATGAAACACCACTCATGAATTTCAATATTTACAATGCCTCTGGTTTTTTTTTTCTGTTGCAGAAAAATATGTTATCAGGAAGTCTCACAATGCTTTGGGGTTCTGTCCAGTCGTATTGAGGTACAGGATGCTAGCGGGGGCAGCTCACCTTTAAGACCCAGTGCAAGCACACAGGTCAGTCTGGATGCCATTTTCTATACAATAAGCTCATTCTTTGAAATGTGTTTTATTTGAGAAACAAGAAAAGATCCATTTTAATCTTACCTTAATCCAACGCTCCCATGCTGAGATATACTCTTTTACCTTAGCTGATCCCTTGATGAACGTTCCACCAACTTCCTCCTTCCAGGTATGAACTGTCATACCCGGATTCCTAGTTGTGCCTCTGCCTGGACATACTGTTTAAAATTACATGCCCCCCAGTCCGATAATTTGATAAGATTGTCCAGGGGAACAATATGAAATTTACCACCGGACAAATCATTACTGACTTTTTCCATCTTCACACCTGCGAATGATCAAATGTTCTGCAAAATCTTAATTTCTCTTACAGCCTCAGGGGGACCCAGGTCAACGTAGGGGTTAACCCTTCTCCAGGAGCGGTACACTTTAAGAACTGTAAGACTGAGGCTCCAGTGCTCCTCCCCTCAGTACAATACACAGAGCACCGGAAGCCTCCTCCAGTTTTTAAGTGTCTGCTTCAGGAGTAGGACCTCTCTCCCTACCTTACCTGGATGGTTTGGAGCCGGTGTTTTCCAGACTCCCACCGGCTCCCTCCGTGGGATCAGCAGCCAGCAGAGGCCTCCCTCGTGCGACTGCCGCTGGAGGGCGGCCCATCATGGCACGCGGGCCTAAAATGGGCCGATCCCCCCTCCCGCATGTTGCGGGCAACCGGCGGTCTCCGCCGCTTCCCGCTCCCTCAGCACTACAGATACCATGCTGAGGGAGCTCACTGGACCGGCTGATGGGGGCGGGCTTCCCTTCTCCTGCAAGCCAGCCATTACCGGGCCTTTTCGGGGGCGGGACTTCCGTTTTTCTCCTTACCGGGCTTTTTCGGTGGCGGGACTTCCTGTCTTCGGCCTTTTCTGCTGCAGATCAAGTACATACCAGTCCGGAGCCTCCTCCTGCTTGCCTACAATTTCCAACAGATCAGATAAGTCGATCCTTTTCCTGCTCTACTGTGTTTTCCGTTCTTCCTTCTGATTTCTTACTATCTTCTGCCCTCGGCCAGTCCCGGTTCCTTTTTTTAAGAAAAAAAAAAAAAAACACATTTATTTTTTTCTCCTTTTCTTGCCTGCTGTCTTGTCAAAATCCATCATGTCCAACAAGGAGAAGCCCGCTCCCAAACCTAAATCAGCCAAATCGGTCCAAGTGATATCCTATGTCTGCGCATTATGCCAGAATAAGTTGCCTGCCGGCCTATCTGGGCCCCTATGCGGGTCATGCAACGCAAACCAAGACCCTAGTCAGACTGTTTCGGACAGTCAGGAACCCGAGTGGGCAAAATCCCTTCGGGCTTCCATTGATTCTCTACAGAATCCACCTGCGGGGTCGGCCTTGTCCCGAGTATCTCCGGGGGCCCCCCACCAGGAGTCTGAACCAGCCTGGGCAAAATCATTAGCAGATTCCATGTCGATATTGTCGACATCCCTTTCGCAGGTTCTGCAGTCAGCTAATTCCTCTGGAACGGAGGCCAGACCATTACGGGCCACCAGACCATCAGATATCCCAGTAGTCCCTTCAGTGGAAGAGATCTCTGAGGAGGAAAGAGAGGAATCGGAAGAGGGAGAACTAGACTCCTTAACTTCTGAACATGAATTCCAGACTACTTTCACACCTGAGACTATAGACGATCTTATCAGATCTGTTCTACAGGTGCTTAACATTCGAGATCCGGTCGAACCAACGGATCCATCTAAGACTTTGTTCAGCCACCCTAAGAAGACGGCGGCAGTTTTTCCATCCTATGATCAATTGGAACAGATCGTGTTAGAAGAGTGGGCGTCTCCGGAAAATAAATTTCATTTGTCACGAAATTTTCAAACGATGTTCCCTTTTCCTAAGTCGGATGTGGAAAGGTGGTCCCTACCACCGGCGGTCGACCCACCAGTGGCGAGACTTTCCAGGGCCACAGCCATCCCTTTAGCCGAGGTAGCCACTTTCAAGGACCCGACAGATAGACGACTGGAGGGGTTCCTGAGAACAGCATTCGCAGCAGCTGGCGCAGCTCTGCGTCCTACCTTCGCCTGCGCGTGGGTGGCCAAAGCAATGGAAGCATGGCTAGGACAACTTTACCACTCTGTGGTCAAGGAATCCTCAGATAGCCACCTGGTGGATATCATACAACAGCTATCTGATGCAGCTACTCGATATTCCTAGCTCTGTCTCACTGGACAGTCTTCCTGACGGGCAAGAATGTTCGAATACAGTCGGACAACGCCACGGCTGTGGCGTACATAAATCATCAAGGGGGCACGAGAAGCGATCTGGCAATGACAGAAGCGCATCGAATACTAACCTGGGCAGAGTTCTACATACCGGCGATATCGGCAATATACATACCGGGAGTCCTCAATACGAAGGCAGATTTTCTCAGTCGGGTTACACTCGATCCGGGAGAATGGGCTCTCCATCCGGAGGTGTTCGATCAACTGACACAGAGATGGGGGACTCCGGACATCGACCTGATGGCCTCTCGAACCAACCGCAATTCCGAATCCGTCTTCTTCCAAGGAGCGCGATTTGCACTGTCTGGACATAGTGAGAGCCCTGAGGATCTACGTGGCTCGCACGGAAGGTTTCCGTTCTTCCCCGGCTCTGTTCATTCTCCTGGCGGGGCCCCGTTGGGGGTCCAGGGCTTCTCCACAAACTCTGGCTAGGTGGATTAGATCTACTATCGTTCGCTGCTATTTGGCAGTTGGGGCCGTTCCTCCCTTGCGGGTTACGGCCCACTCTACTAGGGCGGTTGGAGCCTCTTGGGCGGCGCGACATGGCGCTTCGGTGGACCAGATATGCCGAGCAGCAACTTGGTCGTCTATCTCCACCTTTATCAAATTTTATCACCTCCAAGTTTTTGCAGACAAGGATACTGCCTTGGGCACCTCCATCCTTAGAACTGCGGAGATCTAAGTCGGATTCTTAGTTTATGATTACCCACCCTTCAATTCGGGACTTTGGGACGTCCCCTACGTTGACCTGGGTCCCCCTGAGGCTGTAAGAGAAAAGAGGATTTTTATGTCAGACTCACCTGTAAAATCCTTTTCTCTTAAGCGTAAGGGGGACCCAGGTACTACCCTCCCTGTTGTTGACATGATTGTTTTTTTGGCATGTTTTTTCGCCTGTTTATTTGTTATTTCCTTGTTACTGGACTATCTCCTTTTTCAATATTTGGCTTACGCTTCCTCTTTGGGACCAACTGGAGGAGGCTTCCGGTGCTCTGTGTATTGTACTGAGGGGAGGAGCACTGGAGCCTCAGTCTTACAGTTCTTAAAGTGTCCGCTCCTGGAGAAAGGGGGCTTAACCCCTACGTTGACCTGGGTCCCCCTTACGGCTTAAGAGAAAAGGATTTTACAGGTGAGTCTGACATAAAAATCCTCTTTTTTTTAATATCTTTCTATGTAGCCAATGATGGGTCCTTATGATAGTTACCAGGCCTATTTTATCTAGTCTTTATTAATTTTTTGGCCTTGATTAGCATTGCTCACTGCAGATTCCCTGGTGCCTCTGTGGCCAGTAGTTAAGCGTGCATGTTTTGTATTTATACCTGGTAACTGTCTTTCAGGCACTGTCCAGCAGTGTAAGCTGCAGTAAATTGTTTTCTGGAAGTACGTCACCCCATGAAACGACTTTCGGAGAAGAAGTGGAAGTTCACAATTTACTAATCATCGATCAGCACACATTTGAGGGTAAAAAAGTTTGCAATAATTAAATAAAACTTATCTTCTGTTGTGGATGGCATGTGTAGTGAATTCACCTTACCATGTATTTCTCTCTCAGTGCTACACACACATCAGTTCCTGCAGAATGAGTACACTCTGAGTTTAGTTTCCTGCAAATTGGGAAAAGATCCAACCACTTACTTCCTGGTGGGTACTGCCATGGTTTATCCAGATGAACCCGAACCAAAGCAGGGAAGGATTGTGGTTTTCCAGTACAGTGATGGTGAGAGACTAAATGGAACAGTTTATGTATTGGGTAGAATTGGGTCAGGATCTTGATTGTGGTGCGGATGCAATTGACGTGTTTTCTTTGTGCAGGTAAGCTTCAGACGGTGGCAGAAAAAGAAGTGAAAGGAGCAGTTTACTCAATGGTGGAGTTTAATGGCAAGCTGCTAGCAAGTATCAACAGCACGGTAAGCCAGAAGTAAAAGGAAGCCTGAGCTATTCTATAGAAAATGTTACACTGTGGGTTTGATGCAATGATAGCAGTAACCAAGTAAAAAGTAAAAGTTTGTAAAGTTAATAGTTAAGGGTGGGGCCTTGTTATCTAAGGCTTTATATACAAGTGTGTACAACAGCTTCTTCCCACAATTATCGGGCAATTGCTGCATCGACTTTTGCTCGGGGCTGACTCGATCTATCGCACGTGTGTACGAGACTTCACCCTATTCACTGGTAATGAAATGGCCAATTATGCTTAAGCAATTACTGCTCTAACTATGCTGGTTAAGCACTGCTTAGACATTAAATAGATTTGACTATCAACTGCCGATTCTATTAAATGTTTAAAAAGAAACGTACCTGGGAGTAGTTTTACCCTCCAGTGTTTCTGTAACATTCCCCGTCTGGCCCATCCATTTTGCAGTGTTGAAGGCACGTTTCCATAGTATGGTACTCTTAAAGGATAATGGTATTGCCTTAATGCATTTTTTTTATTGCTTTAAAAAAGAGTAAAGGTATGCAGACCTCCCCATAACCTTTTTTCTGAATCCGAGCATCTGTCTGCCTTCAATTAGCTGTGCTGTGAAGGGGTTGTAACCATTCCATCTGCCTCATAACTAGCAATTGAGAAAACACTCCTCCCACCCTGTCTGCTTGATTATGTAGGCTGCAACAGGACACTTGTTTGACTGGCGGAGGAGGAGAGAGGTTGTAACTGACATTCCTATCAGCCAATGACAAGTACTGTGTTAACCTTGTCCCTGGGCCGGGTGGGAGGCGGGCTTTTAGCACACATTTTGCTGTGTGATATCTAAGGGTGGGCAGTACGGTTTTAAATGTGAGTAAGCGATTTCAGCTGCTGGAAGTGTCGACATGTAATGTGGGTGATGTTGTTTTTTTTTTTTATTGTTGTCCTTTAAGGTAAATACACGACGTACCTTTGCACCCAATGAAGCAGCCATTGAACAATGATTTGGCCAACAATCGTACATGTGCGTCTGCTTCAGTCACCATTGTAATATATTTGTCTTGATGGAGTATTAAACAGTACAGATGTGACCTGCCACACATGCGTGCAATTTTTGGCCAAAACATGTGGTGTATCTCCCTGCTGTGAAATGGTGGCAGGTGTTATAGTGTGTGGGGGGGTGTAAGCTTTTGCATTTATTCTGGCCTGTGCTTTGAATTCATTTAAATGATTGAAACCTTTCTAAAGGTTTATGATTATTTTCCCCTCTTCCTCCCCATTTAGGTGCGGCTTTATGAGTGGACGGCAGAAAAAGAGTTGAGGACAGAATGCAATCACTACAACAATATCATGGCCCTTTACCTGAAAACAAAGGGAGATTTTATACTAGTGGGAGACTTAATGCGTTCTGTGCTTCTACTTGCTTATAAACCAATGGAGGGAAACTTCGAGGAGGTAAAGTTCCTAGAGGGTGGTAGCTTTCAGCTTTCTAGGGAAGTTGTGAGTAGAACTGAAACAGACTTGTTTCTCCATTAACTGTATCCTTGTAAAAATAATACAGGGTCATTTAGAGCTTAGAATTAGATGAATCATGGTTAGCAGACGGGAGAGATGAAAGAACAAAGAACATAAATAAGGATTTAAGGCTTGGAGATAAAACAGGTGCTTTTGATTTTATCTGGCTATTTTTCTTCGGGTGTTATGGTTTGTATACTTATGATCCAGCTCTTAACCTAAGAGAAAGCTTAATTTCTCTGCAGATTGCACGTGATTTCAACCCCAACTGGATGAGCGCAGTGGAGATTTTAGATGACGATAATTTTCTCGGAGCTGAGAATGCTTTCAATTTATTTGTATGTCAGAAAGACAGGTAATTATATTCAGATGGCTGGCCACCATAGCTTATGAAATATTCCTACTTCCACATATACCATGTGTGCCAGATTGAGTTTTATTTTTTAATACAATAATTTGATTTTAAAAATGATGCTTTTAGATTGGCATGCCCACCTTCAAAATCAAAATTTATATTCAATGTAGCTCCCCCCAACCTAGGTTTCATAATTTATCCTCTGACACTTAAGGGACATCTACACTGTAAACATGAACTTTTTAAAAATGAAAAGTAGGTAGGGTTGATTATTCCTACCTCCCAATATTATTTTGGTTAGCAGTACCAGCACGTACATTTTTCATCCGCCTGGTTAGTGCCCTGGACTTTCCTGTATTAAAGATAGTTTTGAAGCACAGAGAGAGCCTGGCAGAAGCAGTTTTCTTTTTTCTGACACTCTACACAGAAAAAAAAAATGGGAGGTAGGAATTACAAACACTGCCCCAGTGTGCACTATATGGACTATAGTTCTCCATTAAGGTGTCCATGCATTCATCGTGGCCAATAATATCGCACATATTGGTCCAATAACAACAACAACCCATACATACAAGGGGCCACGGTAATATCGCAATATGTATGGTCATTGTTTCTTACAAATACCGATCACTCACCGCAGATTTCCCAGTTCAGCCTTTCCAGTTCTTTCATCTAATAGCCGCCAGTCAAGAAAGTGATATTGGCGTTACGACCTGTTGCTGATGGCTGCTACTGAGAAAAACTTTCAGTGTGAATGTGCCAGCAGGAGGATGGGTAATAGTAAAGTAGGTTTAGGGTCGTCAGAACGTATTGCCTTTTTAATGTAACATGTGCATGTCTCACTGTAACAATTTTTGTACACTTAAGTGATTGGGGGACAGTAATTAAACCTTTTTACCATACAGTTCTTGAGCACACAGACACGACTGCAGTGGTAACAATCCTAATGTGCCCAGAGCAGCTATGCTGATGTAAAGTTTTTTTTTTAGGTTTAAACTTTTAAATTGTTTTTGCTTTTCTAGTGCTGCTACAACTGATGAGGAGCGACAGCATTTGCAGGAAGTTGGCCTTTTCCACTTGGGAGAATTTGTAAATGTCTTCTGTCACGGATCTTTGGTGATGCAGAATCTAGGAGAGACATCCCCACCTACTCAGGGCTCTGTACTCTTTGGGACAGTCAATGGGATGATCGGTAACACTTTGCTGTCCATGTTTTTTTGTGTTTTTTTTTTTTTTTTTCTCACAGGTCTTGTAATATCTCTCTCTCTCTCTCCCTCTCTCCCTCTCTCCCTCTCTCTCTCTCTCTCTCTCTCAGGCCTTGTTACATCAGTTTCTGAAAGCTGGTACAATCTTCTTCTTGATGTTCAGAACAGACTCAACAAAGTGATTAAGAGCGTTGGCAAAATTGAACACTCCTTATATCCTTTCCATTGAAATCAGAGCATTTTTATATATTTATAAAGATTTGTTATTGGCAATCGGAGAAAAAATACTGCTAGTAGCGAAGGTTTTTCCAATGGCAAAAAATAATAGGGTGGCTGCAAAGCAATATCGCCTTTGGGGAAATACGACACGATTTGTGTTAATTAGTGATATTGATAGTGCTAAACTGTCATGAAATCTATAATAAACATTGCTTTCTGTGCTTTGGTAAATTTTACCTTTAGAATCTAAACATCCTCCTCCTTCTGAAAAACAAAAGTTTCAAATTTAATCTGTGGTGAAGATCAGGCAACAGTCAAGCATTTCCAAAACACCGGGTTCTTCCCTTGGAACTGGGTATGTGGTGTCATAAGGCTGGCAGCACATGAACCCTATTCACTGGAGCTGGCTAAATTGATGCATTATCTATGTTTCTACATCTAAAAGCTTTAGTCTTTACCTTAACTAATTTTGTCACTTGGAGGTCTTTCCACACAGAGCGAAAGACTGAACCAGCCACAGGATTTATAGATGGAGATCTGATTGAAAGCTTCCTTGACATTAGTCGGCCAAAAATGCAAGAGGTGGTAGCAAATTTACAGGTGAGTGACATAGGTGGCCCTGTTTATAAAGGAATTTTTGCAACAAAAACAATAAAGAAGGGGACACCAAACAGCACTGAAGTTCAAATCAAGTGCTTATTTATTGTGCGAAGTTTCAAACTATAAAAAGTTAAAAAAGTTAATTTTCATTGGATTCCGCTTAGCAGTGTCTTATAGATTTCTTTGGCTAATTTGAGCTTTTCTGCCTTACAGATTGATGATGGCAGTGGAATGAAAAGGGAGACCACCGTTGACGACTTGATAAAAATTGTGGAAGAACTGACCAGGATTCACTGATTTCTGTCTCATTTACTTGTAGGCTTTAATGGTACTCTCCCAGTGCTATTGGAGGAGGCCTTTCTTTGGCCCTGATGGACAGTGAAATCTGCTTGTATGAACTCTTAGTGCCAAGGGAGTGTATCTTGCTTTGCTGCCCTTCTCGCACTTAAATCCTTTGCTAACGGAGATGGGAGGCAAAGAACTGCAGGTCCCTCTACCAGCAAAAGGATAAATGTGGCTGTACAGATTACTCCAGTTTTCTGCTGCTTTATCTCTGTTTCATCCTGTATTCATAGGGGTGTTTTTTTTATTTTTAAATTTCTTTCATTGTTGTATTAAAACAAGGTCCTATGAGGCTGTTGGTACACTGTACATTTCCTCAACCACACTGGCTTAAACCTGCAAGGTGAATAGTGAGCTAAATCCCAATTTACAGCTAGGCCCCACCTACACAATTTGCATTGCCGATGCAGTGGAGTCGGAGTGTTCCCATTATGTAAACTGTGTTCCGATGCGTTATTGGAACAAATATATGCAAGACTTTGTGTATTGCGTGCTTTCCAATAATACAGATATGTATTGGAGTGCAGCTCACATAGCAAATAACGCATGGCAAACATTCTACTGCGTTGACGGTCATACAAGTAGGACCTAGCCCGCAATGCTCCACGCCATCGCAGCTCCTGCTAGGATATGTTGGCACAGCTTGAAAAACATAATTGTACCCTGCTGCCTTAAAGGGGAAATATACAGATATTAATTGCCTCACATGAACCATATGATTAGAAGATGTACTCGATAGGTCTGGTCTGCTGCACTGGGCTCACTGAGTCCATGACTTCTTACAGAGCACTGCTTCCTGTAGGCTAGGTCGCCAGACAGGGAAGGGCAAATCAGACCCAGCGAGCACAGCTTTGTATATCTCCTTATTTATTGACAACACAAGTGAGTACTTGGCAGTTCAGATCCTCACTCTGGGTACTGTAATGGAGGAAGAGTGGATAGATACATTTTAGTTCCTCTTTTATAACTGCTTAATAGGCAGAGTGTATCAAATAATCATGAAGGGGGAATTGTGGGTTTTACTTCATACACCGTATCTGGGTGCTTAAAGGGTCTGATTTTGCTTTCCTATTTTGGTGGATCCCCTATCAGACCCCATATCAAAAGAAGACCTGTAGGATATTTTCTCATGTTTTAAAAAAAAAAAAAAAATGAATTAGACGAGAAATGAAGAGGTTAAGTGGTTTATGATGTGTTTTTTTTTTGTTAAAAGTGTCTGTAATAAACAATACAGATTAGTGACACAAGTCCACCTAGGTGTCTGACATTGATTATATGACACGATGCATTGTAGATAAGCACTCTCCTACCTTTCAAAAAAGGTGAATGTAGCTGCTCTGTATCTCAGGTTATAGGCTTGTACAGTTAAAATTCCCAGATTGCCCTGTCTCTCTTACTGGCGTGTGTTATAAGCCCCATCCCTAAAAATCAATCTTTTCTGAAGCTAGTTACTGACCATCAACCATTCTCTGTCCTTCCCTTTACCTATGGACACCTTTAGAGAGAGAAAAAAATATTTTCAGGCTTGTAGCTAGCTTTAATAATGGCTTAGACATTTGGGGGTGGGGCTAATGATGCTCTGTCCCAGCAGTGGGCATCTTTGAGACTGAGACTTGTGGCTAGATCCCTGGAGTCATTTTAAAGGTAGGATTGTGCTATTTTAATAAAGACCACTTGTATGGAGACAACAGTTCCCCTTTATGCAAAATTATTTGTTCTGTCCAGGGAAATCAAGCAGTTATGGTCTTCTGCAAGTCGAAGGTTTACATCATAATTGACCATTTAAATGCTCCGTTTCTCATTGGGGATGTACACTAGGAGTATGTCTAGTTCATGAACTTTCTGTGTGCAAACTCTTTTGACCACCATTTATGTATTTTCCAACAAAACGGTATATAACCTAGAAATCCCACCCTACCAAATGTGGCTTCCGGGCAGGGTGGGGGAGGGGGTGTGGCATAGGCATCATTGAGGTGATGAGCTAGAGGTGGGGTTAAGGCATTATGTTTGAAAAGGGGGCGGAGTATACAGGAACTTGCTGTCAAAGGAGTTTGGGGTTGGAGCGCGGGAGACCCCAGAATCCAGGAGACTCCCGCAACTACTGGGAGCGGTGGAATCCTAAACCTCTTGGTTCAACCCCTGGATTTACCATTAATCGCTCTGAATCATTAACTGAATGTTCTGATGCCTGTCAAGTCTTGCTCTTCCCCTTCTCAATCTGGGACCAGTCCAATGGGTAGGCTTCTTGCCTATGAACCTTGCCCCATGGTCCAACATACCATAAATCCAAATTTTGGAAGTAGCATATCTAGGTAAGTTACAGCAATTAAAGGTAAAAACCAGCAGTGGGGCTGAGCAATTTAGGTCCTTACCCTGGGTAGTGGAAGTGTTGGATTTTGGACACTGTTGCTCTTTAAAGGATAACTATACTCCAAAATGTAACTTTAAAAATGGAAAGTACCTGGGACAGGGAGGTTGGCTTGATTATTCCTACCTCACAATATCACTTCGTTGAGCTACTGCACTAACCATTTTCATTTGCCAGGTTAGTCCTGGACTACTACTGTATTAAAGATAGTGCTGAAGACCTGGCAGAATCAGTTTTCTTTGGGCTGGTGCTCACAGTACCAGAAACAGTATTGTTAGGTAAAAATGACCAGGCTTATATCACTGTCCCAAGTACTTTTCATTTTAACTGTAATTCAAAAAAACATTATACGTGCAATCGTTATCCTTTAACCAATATTTTGCAACATACATCTACTTAATGTCCCGGTTTACAAAGTTTTCTTCCAATACCTCTTGTGTTTAGTAGCCCAAGGATAAAAGTTTGGGTTGCACATATAACCATCAACATTAAATCATGGTAAAGTTCAGAGGACTGAACAATTGTCCCTTCTCTTTTCTTTGTCTGTATATAACAGAAACAAAATATTGCTCAGGGCTTTCTTCTTGCAAAGAATTTGTCTCTAGATACAAATGATTGATTGGCTGATGAGTGCAACTTTAGGTATTCCCAGCTATCTAAGGTAAACCAAGGGATAAGAACCTAGCAGTTTAGGTCTTTTCTTTGTATACTTTAATGGAAGGCAAAAGTAAGTTTGTAGGGTATAATTGACCTTTAATTCTGCAGGGCCCCCTCTCTATAACTGTTCTGTGTGACCTGCCCTTGTCCTAATGTAATGAAGACGTTTAGCCTACTTTCACATGGACAATTTTTGTCTGTTTACTGACAAATCATCTAAACACTACATGTACAGGGCGATGTTATAAGTTCGTATTGTTGAAAATGGTGCTTATTTCGCCCTAACCAATCGCACATCTTTCAAATAAAAGTGAACATCTGATTGGTTGGGGAAAATCAGCACCGTTTTTAATAAGAACTTATATTACAGTGCCCTGGTAAACTTTTGCTATTGAAAGCACCAATTTTTGCTATTGAAAGCACCAAGGTACCACTCAGAAAACAGGCACGTCTGTGTGAACGTAGGCTTAAAGGAATTGTACACTAAAAAATTGACTCCTTTCAATCCTTAAATTAATTCATGTAAGCAGCGCTTACTCTGATGTGTTTGTGTTGCTGCATGACTTCAATCCAGTACTTGTTTTAATCAAGTTCAGTCCCCAGCCACACTATCTGATTTTCTGTGAGGGCAAGCATGCCCAGTAATCCCTATGAGGCAGCACTGGGAATATAGTTTCCAGTAATGGGGAAATTAGAAAGCTAATTTCACAGTGTATGAAAGATCTCCACACACAGACCCGAGAATTCTTCCTAGGTAAATCATTTTAGAGTTTTACATTTTTGCTTTAGTTCTCCTTTAACTTCAGGTTTACTTACTACAAAACAATTTCAAGGTCCAGTTAATTTGTCTTTTCTACACGACCACCTACACTATCGCAACCGCATATTGTAGTGTGGCCTCTCCCTTAGTAATGGTTTGCACACACTACCAGCATATATACATTATATATTTTTTCTATTACAGACCTGTAAATTATTCCCTAACATTATGGTAGTCATCGAGACCTATACGATTCTTGTGCACGCAAATCCTTTTGTTTTGAAAAAAAACATGGCATTGGACTGTTGAGCTGGGTGAATGAACATAATACAAATCCCTGCAACAGATCAACCATAACAAACCTTTTATTTGGGTCTTCAGGGCATGGCCACACTGCAACGCAAACACAATCGCATGCGATTTCATGTGTGATTTTGTTGCATTTGCGATTTAAAATGCGGAACGCAAATCGCAACGCACCCGAAAATGTGTGTTTTCAGTGCATTGCCGGTTTTCAACGATCTTAAAAAAACGCAAGCGCAAAAAAAATGCAGCAGTGTGGCCTAGCCCTCAATCATTCTAAGTATTGGACATGTTGATAAAAATTTATTAGAAAGTGCACAGATTGTATCAATCCAATAGGCGGTCCCAATCTGAATTTTGTGAACACATTTCAGTGTTTACTCGACTGAGAAACTGATTGTTCAGCTACAAATTGACTTGTGTGTAGCCAAGGTAGCCATACAGAGGACATTTCCCCCCCCCTTTTCAATTTATCAGTCCATGCAATTCCTTCAGTAGATTCTTTTTCAGCCATAAGTGATCAACTGTAGAATTAAGGTCCCCATAAACAGCATCAGTATTCCAATGAATTTGCCTAATTGATTAGAATATCAGAGGTATTTTTTCTGTGTTTTAGATATATCCATTAGTCTATTGAAAAAACTATGATGGGGCATGGTGGAAAATTTTCTGTCTACCCATACCCAAGTTTTCAAGCTAAAATTCACAGAAGATCAACGGGTAAAGGTGGGGAATTGCGGAAATACGATCGACAATCCATGACCTCGTGTATGGCTAGCTTTAATCTAACCTTGATTGGTCTGGTTGGGAAGTATCTTACAGGTTTTGGAGACATTTTTTTCCATTGATTCCTGTTGAATCTATTAACATTGCTGGATAATTATTAATTGGTGTAAAAGGGTAAAATTGATTCCCATGTGTGGTGCTGCAATTGATTCATTTTCAATGCCAGCCAATGGTTTTATCTGCCAAGTCAATTCAATTGTAAAAGTTATGGAATATAAGTCAACCTGGTTTGTAGCTCCCTTAGTAAGGAATGTGACAGGTCTGTGTTAGGAGCGACTGTATGACAGGTCTGTTTAGTTGGGGGAGGATCAGATTCTTTCTCCTTGGGAAGGTAGTCTGTATGTTCCAAATGGGGGTGTATGTTCCAAATGGGGGTGTATGTTCCAGTGTGCAGGGGGGATAGAGTATGTTCCAGTGTGTGCGGTGTGTTCAAATGGGGGGGTAGTGTAGGGGAAGGGTAGTGTGTGGTCTAATGTGCAGGGGGGTACGGTTTGGTTAGTGTATGTTCCAATGTGCAGGGGGGAATAGTGTATGATGGGCAGGGCCGGCCTTAGGATAAATAGCACCCTGTGCAAGATTTGTTACTGGCGCCTAACACCCCCCTGGGCACACACAAAACGCTGTTGAATGCTGCTTATCTTGGCCTGCTTCAAATCAAGTCCACCGCCTGTGCCTACTGTCTTTCAGTATTTTCAGTGCGTGCTTGTATATATATCGTGCATAGATAACGCAACACGTAACAAACTAAATGCACAGACAGAACAACACAGCATGCAGACATCTTAAATAAGGCTTACGTGTGTTGGGGCTTTGTATGTGGGGTGGTGCTGATACATATATTTGATCTGCAGGATGGGGGGTTGTGGGGGGGCTGTGGCACTGATGCACAACTTTGGCTTTCAGGTCTGTGACCCAAGATTCTTTGCTGGTGCCCCCCTTGTAATGCAACAGGTCGCCCATATCAAAGGCTGGCCCTGATGATGGGTGAGTGTTGGTGAGTGTATGTTCCAATGGGGGGAATGTTGTATGTTCCAATGGGTGGGTGTGTGCATGTTGGTTAGTGTATGTTCCAATGGGGTGGGTGGGTTACTGTGTGGTCCAATGTGCAGGGGGGGACGGTTTGGTTAGTGTATGTTTCAATGTGCGGGGGGGGGGGTAGTTTATGTTTCAAGTGTTCAATAGGGGGGTTTAGAGTAGGGGGGAGAGTGCATGTTCCAATGGGGGGGGGGGGGGGGGTTTGGTTAGTGTATTTCCAATGTGCAGGGGGGGTTGGTGTATGTTCCAATGGGGAGGTGGGGAGGGGTGGTGTAGGTTATGTTCTCATGGGGGGAGTGTATGTTCCAATGGGGGTGGGGGGGTGAGATTGGGTTAGTGTATGTTCCAATGGGGGTGTGTGTAGTGTATGTTCCCTGGAGGGGGTTATGTGTGTTAGTGTATGTGATTTGTTATGAGTTAGTTGGGTTAGTGTATGTTTTAATGGGGGAGGGGTTTATTGTATCTTGGTGTATGTTCCAATGGGGGTGTGGGGGGGTGGGATTGGTTAGTGTATGTTCCAATGGGGTGTGTGTAGTGTATTCCAATGGGGGGGTAGTGTATGTTTTAATGGGGGAGGGGTTTATTGTATGGGGTGGGGGGGGCAGGTTAGTGTATGTTCCAACTGGGGGGGGTTAGTGTTAGTGTATGTCCAATGGGGGTGTGGGTGTGTTAGTGTATGTTCCAATTGGGGGGTGTGTGGGGGGTTAGTGTATGTTCCAATGGGGTGTGTGTGTTAGTGTATATTCCAACGGGGGGGGGGGGGTTGTAGTGTATGTTCCAGTGTGTGTGGTTAGTGTATGATCCAATGGGGGGGGGGGGTTTAGTGTATGTTCCAGTGGGTGGGTGTGATGTTTCAAGGGGGGGTAGTGTATGTCCAATAGGTGTGTGTGTTAGTGTATGTTCAAATAGGGGGAGGGCTGTTGTGTATGTTCCAATGGGGGGGGGTGGGGTGTTAGTGTATGTTCCAATGTGGGAGGTGTTAGTGTATGTTCCAATGGGGGGGGTTAGTGTTAGTGTATTCGTATGGTGGGGTTTAGTGTATGTCCAATGGGTGGGTGGAGTTTAGTGTATGTTCCAAATGTGCAGGGGGGGTTGTGTTTGTTCCAATGGGGAGGGGGGGTAGGTTATGTTCCCATGGGGGGGGGGTAGTGTAGTTCCAATGGGGGGGGGGGTTTGGGATTGGTTAGTGTATGTTCCAATCGGGGGGGGGGGGGGGGGGTGTTAGTTTATGTTTTAATGGGGGAGGGGTTTATTGCATGTTCCAAGTGTGGGGTGGGGGGGGGTTTAGTGCATGTTCCAATGGGTGGGTGTGTGTGTTAGTGTATGTTCCAATTGGGGGTGTGTGGGGGGTTATTGTATGTTCCAATGGGGTGTGGTGTGTTAGTGTATGTTTCCAATGGGGGGGGTGTTAGTGTATGTTCCAGGTGTGTGTGTGTGTGTGTGTGTGTGTGTTAGTGTATGATCCAACGGGGGGGGGGGGTTAGTGTATGTTCCAGTGGGGTGTGTGTATGTATATTTCAATGGGGGGGGTAGTGTATGTTCCAATGGGGGGGATTGGGATTGGTTAGGGTATGTTCCAATCGGGGGGGGGGGGTTGTTAGTTTATGTTTTAATGGGGGAGGTGAGGGGTTTATTGCATGTTCCATGGGGGTGGGGAGGTGGGGGGGGTTAGTGTATGTTCAATGGGGGGGGTTAGTGTATGTTCCAATGGGGTGTGTGTGAGTATTAGTGTATGTTCCAATTGGGGGTGTGTGGTGGGGTTAGTATATGTTCCAATGGGGGTGTATGTGTTAGTGTATGTTCCAATGGGGGGGTGTGTGTGTGTTAGTGTATGTTCCAATGGGGGGGGTGTTGGGTTGTGTAGTTGTTCCAATGGGTGTGTGTGTGTAGTGTATGTTCCAATGGGGGGGTGTTAGTGTATGTTCCAATGGGTGGGTGGGTGTTAGTATGTTAGTGTATGTTCCAATGGGGGGGTTAGTGTATGTTCAAATAGGGGGAGGGGTGGTTTAGTGTATGTTCAAATAGGGGGAGGGGGTGGTTAGTGTATGTTCCAATGGGGGTGGTGGTGGTTTAGTGTATGTTCCAATGGGGGGGGGTTAGGGGTAGTGTATGTTCCAATGGGGGGGGTCTTAGTGTATGTTCCAATGGGGGGGTGGGGGCTTAGTGTATGTTCCTATGGGGGGGGTGTAGTGTATGTTCCAATGGGCAGGGGTGTTAGTGTATGTTCCAATGGGGGGGGGGGGTTTATTGTATGTTCCAATCGGGGGGATGTATGTAGTTCTAATGGGCAGGGGGGTGTTAGTGTATATTTCCAATGGAGGGGTGGGGGTTATTGTATGTTCAATGGGGGTGTGTGTGTTAGTGTATGTTCCAATGGGGGGGGTGTTGTGTATGTTCCAGTGTGTGTGTGTGTGTGGGTGTTAGTGTATGATCCAACGGGGGGGGGGGGTTAGTGTATGTTCCAGTGGGTGTGTGTGTATGTATATTCAATGGGGGGGTAGTGTATGTTCCAATGGGGGGGATTGGGATTGGTTAGTGTATGTTCCAATCGGGGGGGGGGGTGTTAGTTTATGTTTTAATGGGGGGGGGGGGTGAGGGTTTATTGCATGTTCCAATGGGGGTGGGGAGTGTGGGGGGGGGGGTTAGTGTATGTTCCAATGGGGGGGGGTTAGTGTAGTTCCAATGGGGGGGGGGGTAGTGATGTTCCAATGGGGTGTGTGTGAGTATTAGTGTATGTTCCAATTGGGTGTGTGTGTGGGGGATTAGTATATGTTCCAATGGGGTGTGATGTGTTAGTGTATGTTCCAATGGGGGTGTGGTGTGTGTGTTAGTGTAGTTTCCAATGGGGGGGGTGTTAGTGTATGTTCCAATGGGTGTGTGTGTGTAGTGTATGTTCCAATGGGGGGGGGTGTAGTTATGTTCCAATGGGTGGGGTGGGGTGTTAGTATGTTAGTGTATGTTCCAAGGGGGGTTAGTGTATGTTCAAATAGGGAGGGGAGGGGTGGTTAGTGTATGTTCAAATAGGGGGAGGGGTGGTTAGTGGTATGTTCCAATGGGGGTGGTGGTGGTTTAGTGTATGTTCCAATGGGGGGGGGGGGGGGGGTTAGTGTATGTTACAATGGGGGGGGTTAGTGTATGTTCCAATGGGGTGAGTGGGGTTTAGTGTATGTTCCTATGGGGGGGGGGTGTTAGTGTATGTTCCAATGGGGTGGGTGGGGCTTTAGTGTATGTTTCCTATGGGGGGGGTGTGTAGTGTATGTCCAATGGGCAGGGGGTGTTAGTGTATGTTCCAATGGGGTGGGTGGGGTTTATTGTATGTTCCAATGGGGGGGATGTAGTGTATGTTTTAATGGGCAGGGGGGTGTTAGTGTATGTTCCAATGGAGGGGTGGGGGGTTGTTAGTGTATGTTCAATGTTTTTTTTTAGTGTATTTCCAAAGGGGTGGGTAGTGTATAGTGTATGTTCCAATGGGGGTGGTGTTAGTGTATATTCTAATGTGTGGTTTAGTGTGTGTTCCAATTGGGGGGGTTTAGTGTATGTTCTAATGGGGGGTTAGTGTATGTTCCAAGGGAGGGGGTAGGGGGTAGTGTATGTTCCAATGGGGGTGTGTGTTAGTGTATGTCCAAGTGTGTGTGTGTGTGTTAGTGTGGTTCCAATTGGGGGGGGTTAGTGTATGTTCTAATGGGGGGGGTAAGTGTATGTTCCAATGGGGGGTGTGGGTGTTAGTGTATGTTCCAATGGGGGGTGTGTAAGTGTATGTTCCAATTGGGGAGGAGAATGTATGTTCCAATGGGGGGATAATCACACCTCTGCCATCCTGGTGTGGACTAATTGTTATTGGGGTTACTTGTCTTTAACTCTCCCTGGACAGGGATAGACTCAGAGGTATGAGGGCAATGTATATTCCAATGGGGGGGAGGGTTTGTTAGTGTATGTTCCAATGAGGGTGTGGGTGTTAGGTATGTTCCAATGGGGGAGGGGGGGGGGGGTTAGTGTATGTTCCAATAGGGGAAGGGGGTGTTAGGTTGTATTGTTCAATGGGGGGGGGGGGGTGTTAGTGTAGTTCCAATGGGGGAGTTAGGGTGTGTTTCCAATGGGGTGTGTGTTTAATGTATGTTCCAATGGGTGTGTGTTAGTGTATGTTCCAATGGGGGGGGTTAGTATATGTTCCAATGGGTGTGTATGTGTGTAAGTGTATGCTTCAATGGGGGGGGGGTTGTTAGTGTATGTTCCAATGGGGGGGGAGAATGTATGTTCCATTGGGGGGATAATCACACCTCTGCCCTCCTGGTGGGACTAATTTGTTACTGGGTTTACTTTGTCTTTAACTGTCCCTGACAGGATAGACTCAGAGTGTACGGGGCAATGTATGTTCCAATGGGGTGTGTGTAAGTGTATGTCCAATGGGGGGTTGGGGGCAGTGTATGTTTCAATGGGGGGTTTTAGTGTATGTTTTAGGGGGGGTAGTGTATGCTCCAATGGGGGTGGGGGGGGTTAGTGTATGCTCCAATGGGGGTGTGTGTGTGTTAGTGTATGTTCCAATGGGGGGTGTTTGTGTGTAATGTATGTTCCAATGGGGGTGTGTGTGTTAGTGTGTGTTCCAATGGGGGGGGTGTTAGTGTTATGTTTAATGGGTGGGTTAGTGTATTTTCCAATGTGTGTGTGTGTGTGTGTTAGTGTATGTTCCAATGGGTGTGGGGTGTTAGTGTATGTTCCAAATGGGGGGGGAGAGTGTATGTTCCAATGGGGGGGATAATCACACCTCTGCCCTCCCTGGTGTGAACAAGTTTGTTATTGGGGTTACTTTGTCTTTAACTCTCCCTGACAGGATGTCAGGCAATGTATGTTCCATGGGAAGGGTGTATGTGTTAGTGTATGTACCAATGGGGGAGGGGGGGTGTGTTAGGTATGTTCCAATGAGGGAGGGGGTGTGGTAGTGTATTCCAATGGGGGGGGGGGGTGTGTTAGTGTATGTTCCAATGGGGTGGGTGGGGTTAGTGTATGTTCCAATGGGGGGTTGTAGTGTATGTTCAATGAGGGAGGGGGGGTGTTAGTGTATGTTCAATGGGGGTGTGTGTGTTAGTGTATGTTCCAATTGGGTGTGTGGGGGGGGGTGTGTGGGGGGGGGTTAGTATATGTTCCAATGTGTGTGTATGTGTGTTAGTGTATGCTTCAATGGGGGGGGGGGGGGTAGTGTATGTTCCAATGGATGTGTGTGGTGTTAGTGTATGTTCCAATGGGGGGGGTTAGGGGAAGGGGTGGTTAGTGTGATGTTCCAATTTGGGGGGTGGTGGTTAGTGAATGTTTCTATGGGGGGGGTTAGTGTATGTTCCAATGGGGGGGGGGTTGTTTGTGTATGTTCCAATGGGGTGGGTGGGGTTTAGTGTATGTTTCCAATGGGGGGGTGTAGTGTATGTTCCAATGGGCAGGGGGGTGTTAGTGAGTTCCAATGGAGGGGTGGGGGTGTTAGTGTATGTTTCAATGGGGGTGGGTAGTGTAGTGATGTTCCAATGTTTTTTTTTTAGTGTATGTTCCAATGGGGGGGTAGGTAGTGATATTCCAATGAGGGGGGGGGGGTTAGTGTATGTTCCAAGGGGAGTGTGGGTAGTGGTAGTTCCGATGGGGGGGGGGGGGGGGTTAGTATATATTCCAATGAGGGGGGGGTTAGTGTATGTTTGAATAGGGGGGGGTTGTTAGTATTTCCAATGGGTGTGTGTGTTAGTGTATATTCCAATGTGTGTGTGTGTTAGTGTGTGTTCCAATGGGGGGGTGTGTAGTGTATGTTCTAATGGGGGGATAAGTGTATGTTCCAATGGGTGTGTGTGGTTTGTGTATGTTCCATTGGGGGGATAATCACACCTCTGCCCTCCCTGGTGTGGACTAATTTGTTACTGGGGTATGTTCCAATGAGGGGGGTGTGTGGTTAGTGTATGTCCAATGGGGGAGGGGGGTTGTTAGTGTATGTTCCAATGGGGGTGTGTGGTTAGTGTGTGTTCCAATTCGGGGGGGGATTTTAGTGTATGTTTCAATGGGGGGTGTGTTGTTATGTATGTTCCAATGGGGGGGGAGTATGTTCCAATGGGGGGATAATCACACCTCTGCCCTCCCTGGTGTGGACTAATTTGTTACTGGGGTTACTTTGTCTTTAACTCTCCCTGACAGGATAGACTCAGAGTGTAAGGGGCAATGTATGTTCCAATGGTGGTTGGTGGGTTAGTGTATGTTCCACATGGGGGGTGGGGGTGGTAGTGTATATTCCAAGGGGGGTAGTGTAGGTTTCAATGGGGGGGGGTAGTGTAGTTCAATAGGGGGGTAGTGTATGTCAAATGGGGTGGTGTTGTGTATGTTCCAATGGGATGTGTGTAGTGTAGTTCCAATTGGGCGGGGGGTGTTAGGGGGTGTAGTGTAGTTCCAATGGGGGTGCATGTGTTAGGTGTGTTCCAATGGGGGGGGGTGTAGTGTTATGTTCTAATGGGTGGGTTAGTGTATTTTCCAATGGGGGGTGTGTGGTGTGTTAGGTATGTCCAATTAGGGGGGAGAGAGTATGCTCCAATGGGGGGGATAATCACAACCTCTGCCCTCCCTGGTGTGAACAAGTTTGTTATTGGGGTACTTTGTCTTTAACTCTCCCTGACAGGATAGACTCAGAGTGTTACGGGCAATGTATGTTCCAATGGGAAGGTGGTGTGTGTGTGGTTGTGTATGTTCCACGTGAGGGTTGGGTGTGTTAGTGTATGTTCCAATGGGGGAGGGGTGGGTGTTAGGGTGTTAGTGTATGTTCCAATGGGGGGTGGGGTTTAGTGTATGTTCCAATGGGGGGTAGTGTATGTTTCAATGGGGGGTTAGTGTATGTTTCAATGGGGGGGTTAGTGTATGTTTCAATAGGGGGGGTTAGTGTATGTTCCAATGGGGTGTGTGTTGTGTTAGTGTATGTTCCCAATGGGGTGTGTGTGTAAGGGATGTTCCAATGGGGGGGGTGTTAGTGTATGTTCCAATGGGGGTGTTTGTGTTGTGTTATGGTGTGTCAAGGGGGGGGGGGTGTTAGTGTATGTTCCAATGGGAGGTGGTGGGGTGTGTGTGTGTTCCAATGGGGGGGGGTGTTAGTGTATGTTCTAATGGGTGCGTTAGTGTATGTTCCAATGGGTGTGTGTGTGTTGTTAGGTAGTTCCAAATGGGGGGTTAGTAGTATATGTTCAAATGTGTGAGTGTGTGTTAGTGTATGCTTCATGGGGGGGGGGGGTTAGTTTTAGTTCCAATGGGTGTGTGTGTGTAGGGCTAGGCCACACTAGGCGTTTTTCGCACGTTTGCGGCACGCGTTTCGCGCTCGCGATTTGCGCTAAAATGGAAATGCGGAGGGAACGAGAAAATTCCGTGAGTTACGAGCATGCGATTGCGGTCCGTTCGGTTTTGGTAACGCATGGCGTTCACCATTTTGTGGTGCGTTAACGCGAGCGTTTCAATAACGTGAAAAGGAAAAATGCATGCGCAAAAACGTTGAACGCAAACCGCGAACGCACAAGAAAAGCGCACACAATCGCGTGCGATTTTGTGCGCGATTCTGTGCGTGCAGTGTGGCCTCAGCCTTAGTGTATTTCCAATGGGGGGGTTAGTGTATGTTCAAATAGGGGAAGGGGTGGTTAGTGTATGTTCCAATGGGGGCGGGGGTGGTGGTTTAGTGATTTCAATGGGGGGGCGGGTTAGTGTATGTTCCAATGGGGGGGGGTTGTTAGTGTATGTTCCAATGGGGTGGGGGGGTTTAGTGTATGTTCCAATGGGGGGGTGTAGTGTATGTTGCCAATGGGCAGGGGGGTGTTAGTGTATGTTCCAATGGAGGGGTGGGGGTGTTAGTTATGTTTCAATGGGGGTGGGTTAGTGTATGTTCCAATGTTTTTTTTTAGTGCATGTTCCAATGGGGGGGGGGGGGGGGGGTAGTGTATAATGTATGTTCAATGGGGGGTAGTGTATATTCAATGAGGGGGGGGGGGGGGTTAGTGATAGTGTGTTCCAGTGGGGAGTGGGGAGTGTATGTTCGATGGGGGAAGGGTTAGTATTATTCCACTGAGGGGGGTTAGGATGTCCATGGGGGGTTAGTGTAGTTTGAATGGGGGGGGTGGTGTTGACATGGGTGTGTTTAGTGTATATTCCAATGTGGCGGTGTGGTGTGGTGGTGTGTGTTAGTGTGTGTTCCAATGGGGGTGGGTGGTGTTAGTGGTGTTCCAATGGGGGGATAATCACACCTCATGCCCTCCCTGGTGTGGACTAATTGTTACTTGGGTTATGTTCCTATGAGGGGTGTGTGTGTGTTAGTGTATGGTCCAATGGGGGGGGGGGGTGTTAGTGTATGTTCCAATGGGGGGGGGGGTAGTGGGGGGGGGGGGGGGTGTTAGTGTATGTTCCAATGGGGGGGGTAGTGTATGTTCCAATGTGGGTGTGTGTTAGTGTGTGTTCCAATTCGGGGGGGGGGTGTGGGGGGTTAGTGTATGTTCTAATGGGGGGAGGGGGGGTAAGTGTATGTTTCAATGGGGTGTGTTGTTAGTGTATGTACATTGGGGGGGGGGGTATCTTCCAATGGGGGGATAATCACACCTCTGCCCTCCATGGTGTGGACTAATTGTTACTGGGGTTACTTGTCTTTAACTCTCCCTGACAGGATAGACTCAGAGTGTACGGGGCAATGTATGTTCCAATGGGATATGTGTTAGTGTATGTTCCAATGGTGTGTGTGTGTAAGTGTAGGGTTCCAATGGGGGCTGGTGGTAGTGTATGTTCCAATGGGGGGTGGGGGTAGTGTATGTTCCAATAGGGGGTTAGTGTATGTTTCAATGGGGGGGTTAGTGTATGTTTCAATGGGGGGGTTAGTGTATGTTTCAATGGGTGTGTGTGTGTGTTAGTGTATGTTCCAATGGGGTGTGTGTGTGTAAGTGTATGTTCCAATGGGGGTGTGTGTGTTAGTGTGTGTTGCAATGGGGGGGGGGGGTTAGTGTATGTTCTAATGGGTGGGTTAGTGTATTTTCCAATGGGTGTGTGTGTGTTAGTGTATGTTCCAATGGGGTGTGGGGTGTTAGTGTATGTTCCAATTGGGGGGGGATAATCACACCTTTGCCCTCCCTGGTGTGAACAAGATTTGTTATTGGGGTTACTTTGTCTTTAACTCTCCCTGACAGGATAGACTCAGAAGTGTACGGGGCAATGAGACTCCCCCACTCAGTGGTACATCCTTGCTCACATTTGGGTGGTTGTAACGGGGCGAGTCGGCATGACAGATCTGTACCATTGTTGTAAAGGGGGGGTTTCGGACATTCTCCCAGGTTTATCCCTCCCTGTAACCCCGTCACTCCCAGTGCCCGGTCTCTTGACATTCCCTCCTCCCCGTTCCATCATACCACTGGGGCCTCTCCCTCCCCGTCTTCCTCCTTTCCCCGGCGGCGGGCAGGGCAGGGGACTGGGAGGAAGAGGACGATGCGTGGACGATCGGTGCCGGTCGGACGCGGCGAAGGAGAAGAAACGCCGGGAGCAGTTGAGCCGTTGGTTGGGATCTGGAGGACGAGGCGATGGGGGGGGTTTCCCTTTCTCGACCTTCTCGGGTCCGGTTTGCCCAGGGAGGTCTTCATGGCCGCCTGTTCGGCGGGGATCGGACGAGGTGCGCGCTCTGTTGGATGCCGGGAGCCCCGATCAACGGGGACCAACGTGGATGGACTGACCGCTCTGCACCAGGTACAGTCGATAATTATCGGCGCGATCTGTCACTGTGCGAACCAATCTAATGGTAAAATAAAGTTAAATTAGTAACATTTGTGTCCAGATCGATCCTTATCAATTGACTAAACGATCGAATCTTTCTTTCAAATGTCCACACACCTTACAACCCAATTTTTGCAGTAGTAAATTGGTTGGGCGATCAAATTCAAATCTATTATGATTAGGGGTCTGATTATTTCCCATAGGCTGCAGCAGGCAGGATTTACAATGTGATTGTAATGTGTGGGTGTGCCCAGCTTTTTTACACCAGCAGTAATCTATATTGTGTTATGGGGTGGTAGAGGTAGAGTTTGTAGCTACAGAACACATTGCAGCAGATCAGAGTTGCTCAGTCTGGTCCCTGATCTGTCAGATTGGGAGGAAATCACTGTGATATGTCAATTCCAAGAGAGGAAAAACATCAAGGTTCCATTGGATGCTAAAGACAGTAGGACAGTATGCTAGGGTGCCGGGTAGGGCCATAGGTCAACAGATGACCAAGGATTTATCTATGGGTTTAGACTGTTGGAGGATAGGGGGTCGGACAGGGGTGACCGATAGGATCAGCATCGGGGATGTGACGGTAATAGATGTGACCAGACAGGATAGAATGATAGGGGCCTTATAGGGTCAGGTAACGACTGACGGTGACCAGGGATAAGAATGATAGGGGGCATAGGGGCATAAGGACTGTGACAGGGATAGAATGATAGGGGGCTATAGGTCAACGACTGTGACGGTGACCAGGATTAGAAGTGAAGAGGGCATATAGGGTCTACAGACTGTGACCAGGGATAGAATTGATAGGGGGGCTATAGGGTCATATAGACTGACGGTGACAGGGATGAATGATAGGAGGCTATAGGGTCATACAGACTGTGATGGTGACCATGGATGAATGATAGGGGGCTATAGGGTCATACAGACTGTGACCAGGGATAGAATGATAGGGGGCTATAGGGTCATATAGAGACTGACGGTGGCCAGGGATAGAATGATAGGGGGGCTATAGGGTCATACAGGACTGTGACGATGACCAGGGATAGAATGATAGGGGGCTTATAGGGTCATACAGACTGTGACGGTGACCAGGGATAGAATGATAGGGGGCTATAGGGGTCATACAGACTGTGACGGTGACAGGGATAGAATGATAGGGGGCTATAGGGTCATACAGACTGTGACGGGACCAGGGAGAGAATGATAGGGGGATTATAGGGTCATAAAGAATGTAATGTGTTGTGGAGAGAGATTCCATATGGAATTGCACTTTCTCCCTGATGTAGCATTGCCTCACTATTCATTAAAGCTGGCCATACATGGGCAGGAACCAGAGGGATCTCTAAGGGGATTTGCCCACTATGTTGTACATCTTAGTAAAATAGGCAATATAAACAAATGGCAGCTCCGATCCTCTCCATCCAGCCACTTGAGTTTGCTGTCCTGTGTGCTCAGGGAACGCTCATTCTTCCCAGTGGATATGAAAGAAACAAGAGAAGAGCTGCAGCACCACATAAGAGCTATAATAAAAACATTCTTTATTAAAGTACCTGATGATAAGTGTGCTATGATTAAGGACGACTTTCGCCCGAAACGCGTCAGGGTGATTGCCCTCTGACCCTGGTGATGTTGCTGTGACCCGCCGGACTCTGTGATTTTACGGTATTAATAAAGAATGTTTTATTATAGCTCTTATGTGGTGCTGCAGCTTTTTTTTTTCTTTCATCCTTATAAAATGACTGGTTCCAATTACCATCTGGCCCCTTCAACCTTTCTGTTGCTTGGGGGTCATGGTCTCTGAAGGGATTAATATCCTAAAGGGTGCTTTAATGTAGGGGCCCTGAACACAATCGATAAAGTGGTGGAACTTACTGAACCCCCCCCTTAGCGCCGGCCCAACTAGTGAGGTTGATTAGAACGTATTAGTCTAAATTGTGACCGATGACTGCTGTAACATTGACTGTGTTGGCCAGCTGTAAGCTTTTTAGGGACCCATTCTCTCCGTAACCATCATTCAATACTCTACTTCACGCACTTTCTATCACTTTGGTCCCCTAATGCTGGTCACACACAGATCCAACCTCCTGGGCCAATCATTTCAGAATCTTAGGGTCAACTGCAAACGGACCGATAAATAGATCGACAAACCTTCAATTGGCCTGTATCATCCCCCTGTATTAGACTGGTTGCCTTGACCTGTTTAATGTCCAAGGCCAGAGAATCCCTTGGAGCACAACCCGTTTGTTTTTCAGTAGTTTTGACCTCTGATCCCTATCATTGCTCTGTTTACCCTGTTTTGTCTCTATAAGGGGAATGTCGGTCTGGCTAGTTTCGGTGGTTGTAGGCCAGAGAAACACTGTCCGTTTGACAAGAAAAGGACTATGACGTGGTCTGCCACTACATTGCTAATAGGACCCTCTCTGTCTTGGGATCTTCTTCCCACTTCAGGCCTGTATGATGAGAATATGGAAATGGTGCAGTTCCTGGTGGAGAACGGTTCCATGTGAACCAGCCAGATAATGAGGGTGGACGCCTCTCCATGCAGCAGCTTCGCTGTGCTTTGTCAATATTGACACAGTGAGTTTTATCCTCTGCTCTATTTCTCTCTAGATCATCTCTCAGGGGCAGGACAGGCAGAACTCATCTTCAGTATCTCCCCAATATATGGCCAGAGGTTGAAAACCTCTTTGTGAGTTTTGCAGAAGTGTACAGAAGTTGTCAGTTCCAGTACCTACTGCAGAGTATACCTACTGTTATATGCAGCCTTTATAAGGGTTGACTAAAGGATTGCAAGATACTGTGCAGTATATAAATGGACATCTATAGTGTAACCAGTGAGGCAAGAGTTATAGTTTTGTGCGGTCACAATTAAAAAGAAATATTCAATTTTGTCGTATTTAACAATAATGTGTTACTGTTGCTTAGTTGCATTTAAGGCTGTATACACACGGGAAGATATTACTGCATGTTTAGTTACATTTTAAAGGACATCCACCCCAAATCTAAAACTTTTCCACTACGGCCCCCTGTGTAGTTTTTAAAAAAATCCTTCCCTTACATTCCTGCTCCTTATGGGATGGTGACATGCGCAGGGAGCCCTTACCCCCCTCCCTGGATCCCATCTGGCTGCCTTCTACCTAGTGTAAAAACCATAAACTAAAATAGTTTTGCTCTGGCTTGCCTACCCCCAACCACCATTTAAATACTAAAAAAAAAGTTTTGGATCATACTTACAGCCCTTCAATCCCATACTTCAGGAGGCAGCCACTTCTATTGACTGCAGACTGCGCAGCGGTCAGGCCCCTCTCGCTGTTTCGGGTAGCAGAGAGGGGGAGAGGGGAGAAGATAGCCGCGGGGAGTGAAGGACTGTTTAGTTTTAACAAGCTGGGGGTGGGGAAAGGGCTGAGGAACATTACCATATTACTCGAGTATAAACCGAGATACCTAGTTTTAGCTAAAAAGAGGGAAAAAAAAAATATTGACTCGGAGTATATAAAACCGAGGGGGTTGTATTTGCCAATTAAGATGTTGGAAACTACAATTCCCAAGCATGCTTATTGCTGGGAGTGAGTTGTAGTTTTCAAAACATTTAAGTGGCAAATACTTGCAAATAGGGGTAAATCCTCCTTTAATTTGTTGCATACAGTATGCACAAATAAAGAAGGTTTTACTCTTATTTGTAAATATTGCCCTAGTGTCCGTGGGATTCCTACCTGTCCGGCGGCCGCTCGCTCCTCGCTCACATCCTCAAGTGCCATCCGGATGATGTCACTACTCGGCGCGCAAAATGAGAGGCGCGGATAGGACATCATCCGGATGCGCACTGAGGATGCGGAGATCGCACGGCCGCCGGACAAGGTAGGAGAAGTTTTGACTCGAGTATAAACCGAGTTAAGATTTGCAGGCTTTTTTTTAAAGCCTGAAAACCTTGGTTATACCGAGTATATACGGTATATTAAAAGTAGTATTTGGGTGGACATGCCCTTAAAAAGGCGGATATTCCTGGTGGATCGGTTTGAAATACTGGTGGTAATTTTTTCTGCTGCATCAGTCCGATGTCACGTCAAACTTGTTGTCTTCTATGGACACACGATTGGTCGCGCTGAAAATATCGGCTGGTGGTAAATTTTGGTTGCAACTGACAAAACCTAGCCTAAAGGTTCGTACAGACCACGATGTGCACGAACGGGCCGTTTCAGCCGATAATCAGACCATGTTATGGTCACTTTATCAGGCGAAACGGCCGCATTCGGGGATCATTGCCCGATCCGCCAGGTCGATCTCCGAAAGACCGGGCCGTTAAGACGATAAAGTGCACATACACAGACGATTATCGGGCGAAAAGGCGTGTTCATAAACATTGCACGTGTGTATGAACTTAAGAGTAGGAGCTGCCATGCTTCTTTCAACCCCCAAGATGACAAAAACACTTCCTTTAATAGGTGGCATATGGTAAGCCCCAATTTAAACAATAACCTGTTTACTGTATAAAGTAAAAATTATATTATAGGGGGGTTACACACAGTAACTTTCCCTGTGTGTGAGCAGTCGTGGAGAGACAAACCACAATAATAGCTTGTTTGAGTTCTCCGCACTATGGAGTAGTTATGGAGCTTCCACCAGATTCTATGAATGCAGCTAAGCGAGGATAGGCTGTAAATAAATTGCCTTAATATATTACTTATAATAAAGATGAAACTATATATAGTAATTGAGGTATTATTTCCTCACTTTATTCATTAGCAATGGCGGTTCATAAGATCACAACAGTAAATGTTAATAGATTTATAGTATTTGGGGCATTTTGGAAGTGTCGGTAATTTTGTTGTTGAAATCTGATTGCTGTCACTTCTGTACAGATACCTAATATTAAAGGAGCCAAAGGTGCAGCGTGTGAACAGTGAGGAGGGGAATGCCTTAGATGTGTCCCATGATGAGCGCAATGGAGAAATTGCTGAAAAGCGAAATTCAAGAAGCAAGGTAAGTGTCTGGGTGGGGGGTCTGAGGGAAAGTCAACTTCACTTCCAGCAATGTGTTCCTAACTGTAAAATGATCAACTCGAGCATTCAGCGGCTACCAGGGTATGCTGGTAGTAGCACGTTAGTCAAAACCAAAGCCCTCTAGAGATGACTATAACACTTTTGCTTAAGGCCCCAACGTATAATTTCCAGGGAATGGGCCTATTCCTGGATCACCCCACCCTCTATGGAACCTAATGATAAATGTTTGAAAGAGGGTTTCCATGAAGTTGTTGCTGCCTGGGACCAGAGTGTCCTGACACAGTAAGTCCACATGTGCTTCAGTGGTCGGGTTTTTTTGGAGATGGTTTCTAAAAAGCATTTTCATTTTGTTTTTTTTTTTTGGACTTGGCATCAGGAGGCCCTATGGGTGGGGACACACAGGTATTAGATGCTTTACATAGAATAGACTGACCCTAATACCCCCAGAATATCCGTTTTCCTCGGATGCCTAAGAAACCGGGATTTAAGAACCGTCGCTGCAAGGGGGACTGGCAGAAGTTAAAAACAATCTTTCATTAATTTGGCAAGAGCGAAGGAATTGTTTTACACAGCAGTAAAGAAACAAGGGATAAAGTTCCCTCAAGCATGATAGGAGGATTCTCAGTCCCTTACATGGTAGGAACAGTTGGATGTGTGCACTGCGTTGGCAAGGAGTGTTGATGGCAGGAACAATGAAAGGGAAAGCATCTGCCTCGGGCAGGAACAGGTGTGTCGGACCAGTTCTCTTCAGCAGAAAATGTGTGTTTAGCACCAGGTAATGTGACACCAGAGTTCAATGGTATTTAGCTTTTGAGAATGCTGGGACTCGCAGGCTTAGGGAATTGCTCATTTCCAGCTTTCATTTGCCTTAGGTGTGGATTTGGATTTGCAAGACGTGAGAGGAGGAGGAGCTTATCTAAGAGAGCACGCCATTGGTTGGAAACAGCAAGAAACCTGAGGATGTTAGACACGCGACGACGGGGGCACAGGCTCTGCATGTAGCTGACAGCAAAGGGTATATGAGGTTATAAGGTGAGCTTGAATAAATAGTTAAATTCTGGGCACACTAAACTAAATGGGAATTATGATTCCATTGCTGTCACCTTTTTTCATGTAAGCCCCTTTTATGGCAACCTTCCCCAATATCATCAGGATAGTCTTCACTGGCTATTTAGCCATTGCCTAAACTATCAGGGAGATTCAATAACAGTTCTTATCATTTAAAATGATGCCATTTTGTCCAAATCAATCAGATCTATTTAACATTTGAAAGCTAACATCTGATGGTTTAGGGCAAATTTAGAACCATTTTAAACGATAAACTTATTGAATAAGCCTGGTTCTTTTAATTCCACCCTTAAAATTTTCCCTGCCTTGTGCGGATGTTATATAATTGTTCAGCTGAAGCAGAGGACAAACATCTAACGTGTATAGAAACTCCCATCGTCATTGTTCAGTGATCCCTCTTTGCTGGTTCACAGCCCCTCCCTCTCCATAAGGAAAACAGGCTGCCGTCTATTAGACAGAGTAGCCTGTTAGTACTGGCACAATGTTAATACTAAATGTCAAAATGATCGTCTTAAAAATGAAATATTGTCCTCAACTAATGTGTGGAGACAGCCCTGGGCTGGAACACGCAAGCCCAACAAACAGATGTACCATGCAGGTTTGGTGATTTTCAACCTCCTTCTGCCACTCTCAGATTGTACTACAATTAGGATATGATGTGGATGCTCGAGACTTTGATGGTTGGACACATTTGCATGGGGCCGCTCACTGGGGCCAGGAGGATCTTGTCGCTCTCTGTTGAGGCTCTCTGTGATATGGAAATCCTTAATAAGTGGTGGAGGAGACCTACGGGCTCACTTCCATATATGTGTGCATTTTGTGACGTCTCCTTGGAATCAGCACTTTTTGCTTAGCCCAGTCTGGTATCAGTGCGGCCAGATGTCCACGTGTTTGCAGGCCAGCTCGTGGCTACAGCAGTGCACACACACCAAACACTGTATGTGTAGCCCAATTAAAATATATATCTGTGCCACACTGACGATTTAAAAATTAGATGTAACATTTTCCTCTTCTTGACAGCATTTTGTCATACTTGTCTTGTTACACTTGCAGGGACAGACTCCCTTGGATGTGGAGATGAAAGTTTGTAGAGTCGTGCCTAGAAGAACTAATAGAGAAGCAGACTGCGGTAAGAAAGCGTCAGTCATACCTTTTTTACATTACAAGGGTTATACTGCATCGTACTCTTTAAAGGAGAACTAATGAGTAAATTAAGTTTAGTGATTCCCTGCAATGAATATTTTTAATTTTTAAAATAAAGCTAAATTTCATAAAATGCAGAACTAATAAACAATAAAGGAATCTGCTGGTGTGCTGCAAGTTCTCTTTTTTCCCAAGATCCTTTGCTGGTGTAAAACCCAAAGTCTTTGCACCACAAAGAACACTGGTATGACATTAAAAGCCGCAAAGGATTATGGGAAGTAGGAAAAAGGCAAATAACCATAATATTGATTTCAGGTATGTGATGGCTTTTATTTTAGTAACAAAATAGTACATGGCAAATCAACTGAACTTATTTATTTATTACACTTTAGTTCTCCTTAATATTCTCCTCATCGCCTATTTCCTTGGGACAGCCGGTACTGAAAAAAAATCCTGATACAATGAAGGATTCGGCCGGTATTTAACATTCCTTCCCATTAGCCACTCTGAAGTATATAGTGTGTGAATATTGAATAATACATAGTAAGTTATATAATGTTGGTACAAACAGTACAATTCATTCCATACTAGTGTAAACATACTATAGATAAGACTTTAAAAATCCAATTGGCAATGTTGTATTCTTCATTTGCTGCTTGACGTAATGAAAAGATGAATGAATACATCTCAGATTAATTAAACCAGCCCCCCTAAACAGGAGATGCAGAAAACAAGACATCGACAGGTCTGTCGGGGGGGGATTGGTCTTTGGTGGTGTTGGACGTTGTGCATAGTTGATGAGCTGTGTGGTGCTTTCTATGATGATGTCACAAAAACGTGTGATGGCACTTGCCCTGTTTGGGGGATTCTGTGGTTGTTGTGAAACACGATTGATGACACCCAAGGGCGTTGTGCGTGAACAGAGTTTTTGCACAGGCGTGTTTTTCGCTTGGATTGGATTGTTTCACAGAGTGTGTGGAGGAACACTTTAAAGTCGGTGGCCCCAGGTTCGCACTTCACTGCCACGATGCCACTGCAACCTGCAGTCCCACTCCCTTGCCCGTGTTCACTATGGAGCTTCTATTCTCGTCTGAGCAGCCCAGAGAAGTCTGATCTGCCGCGTGCAGGATAAAGATGAGGAGAGCACAGCACGGCAACCTCCGTGGATCTTCCTATATTTCTCCCACAACTGCTGGCTCTGATTGCAGGTATGGTTTCTGAACAGAGTCAGGGTGCAGTTTGCTTCTCATCCTTTTTATCTAATTAAGTGTTCTAAATAATTAAAGTGTCCCTCCAATGCAATGACTTTTTTTTTTTTCTATACTGTCTCTTTAGAAAAACGAAAAAGCTCAGGACCCCCAAAGAATGGAGACAAATAACTTCAACATACCAGCTGCGAAGTCCAGCCCAGAAGAACCACAGTAAAGAAGGTAAGTGATTCCCCATGGCTATTACCAAAAAAGGTTTTCGATCTATAGTATACTCCGGGCACTGTGGGTTAGTTTGGGGTTGATCAACAAAACCTTTTCTTTTTCCTCATGGTGACTTAAGACCACCAATATGCCACTAGAGCAGGGCAGAGAGAATTCTGAGTCCACTCCACGGTTCCCTGGGCTTATCTGATGGTAAGAATGGAAATAGTTTACTGGGACTTTGAGCACAGGAACTGGGCTCAGCCTGAGGAGGGAAGGAGAGCAAGCATTGCCAAAAGTCTGCCTCTAGCTCACAGCTGTCTGAAGGGTGTGCTGACCATAGAGTTTATTGGTGGGTATGAGATAGAACATTGACTTTGCTATGAATATATTGGTTGTATGCAAGTCCTCGCTCTTCTGTCATTCTTTTACATTTCACTGTTTGATGCCACACCACCTTGTCTAATTGTATCTTGTCCATTTCGGTTTTTACTGAGCTCTGGCTTTACTTCTCTTGTAGGAGAAGGCGGGTTGGAACCTCGTCTGGCCGTGTTCACCAAACCAAAAATCTGACCAAATAAACAGGGAAAATGTTAGGTCAAGTGGTTGTAGCCACCTCAAATCCATACAGTTTATGGGGGACTAACATTACAGTTCCCTTTGCTTCCTGCCACAGAGAGCCACTGCGGCGGTCGTGGGGTCGTTCATTCGACAGCTGCAAGGATGGGGGAGGAAGGCATCACGTTCCCGCGGCAGACAGCGGGGGGAGCTCTTAGTATCTAAAAACGGAAAAGCCATACAAGAGAGAGCCGCTGACAACAAAACCTGACCACCCGTGTCAACAAAAACCCACTGTTAACCGCTAAAGAAGAAACAATGTTTCCCCACCTGATGCCCTAGGAAAGGGTTGTGGAAGCAACGTTACATGGGGGGACTTGCTCCATTTTGTGACTTATGTTTCCACTTCCTTTAAAAGAAAACATCTGCAATTTGATTTGTTTATGATAACGGTTGACGTATGTGGAACTTGAGGAGACATAGATGGTTCTGAGCAAACAAATGAAAGAACAACTGTCCTTCTTCTTATAGACGAAAACTGGGACTACAAATCCAATTGGCAAATTTACGGCCAGCTTCCAATACTGAGACGAAGGAGCAGACGCCGGTAGGAGGGGCTCTGTGTAAGAGAGGGATCAGCTCTGGTGCTGCAGTAGTAAAAATTAGATTCTATTATCCATCGTACCAGGTCATAACTGACACCGGTGCGAGATGAGGAAGCTGAGGCTCAGGGAAGGCAAGGTCTCGTCACGCAAGCCAGTCACGCCGATCCACTCAGTGTTGAAACGCTATTATGTTCTAATAAAGGTTTCCCTGTTGCTTTGACGTGTGTGTTGAGCTCCTATTTATCTATATTCTTATTCATCTTCTTCAATTCCATTTTTCTTTCCAGGGCAGAGTGACTCTTACTGACCGTAAGGAGGCTGAAAGGTTATTAAAGGTCAGCAAGAAGTAGAAAGTAAGCCTGAAGCTGCTCCAGAAACCAGCGAAGGCCCAAGAGGAGGAGGCAGCACGGGACAGCCAAATTAAAAGCCAGAACTAGCGTGCAGCCAGTGCCGATGGGGTGAGTCAACCTTCTGTTTCAATGTGAAGACTAAGGTGACAATATTATTGTAGACCAAACTAATGTTACAACATTTCCTTTAGAAGGATTCTATAAAAATGTTTACTTCAGTTATTGACATGTGAAAACTGATGGTAAAAGCAAAAAAAATTTAGCTAATCTAACTGCAAAGACAAGGAAAGCTACTAAACAGTTGATTCTTTTTTGCCGTTCGGTTGCCCATTCTAGTTCATTGTAGATTCAATAATAACTCAAATACCCTGTCCTCCTTTGACGCGTGAATCATTATCCTTTTATAATGGCCCCCGATTGGCGAGGAGGGGAGGTTAGGGTCAGGGCCTGGGGGGCGGAGTGTTGGCCGTTTGGTGGTTGGAGCTCAGGGACAGTGGCTGGTAAGTGCCTGGTTGGCATCACCTGATTTAGCTATGACATTATTAGAGAAGATGTACCACAGCTATGACTGTGATGAGTTCACACGTATTGGCTTTTATTGCTGCAGACGGAGGTCAGTTGGAGAGCTCGTATTTGCCAGTCTGCAAAAAATTGACTATTGGGGCTTGACCAACTCCAGAAGCAACAGCCAATCAACAATTGCCTTTCACAGACGAACTGCTTGAGGTCAGGTCCTAGACAGTAAAGGAAGTCGTGTGCACAGAAGAAATGGGATTGCAGTGTGTTTGGCACAACCTGCTCATAAAGGTGTCTTTACAGACAGAGATGCAGAAAATTCCAGGAGGCATGAGAAGGAAAGGAAAGCGAATACAATAGAAAGGTGGACGGAACAAAGGAGGAGTGCAGGGACAGGAGCGAGACCAAGACGGGAAACGGAGATCCCACAGGTGTTCCATCTGACCCAGATAATAGAGATGTAAGATATGGGGTCTTGGTTAATGCTGGGATAGACAGGTTCTGACCAGGTAGGAGATACGATGGAAAAGGTAATTCCACCTAAAATGATTGTAAACTCCTAACAAGATACGTTTATCCTGGGGGTTGCACTTGGTGGAAACTGTAGTTTTAGTAACGGGGCCAGTCTGGTGTGTCTGCACCAGGCAGATCCAACCTCATCCACCCATGCCCCAAACCCCACCTTCTTAGACTGTTCAATTGGCTAAGATTGGGTGGTTGTGTTTTGGCCTAGTAAGGTGTAACAAATGTATTTTTAGAACAATGTGGTATTACTGCTGTAGGGCCATGTCGGCATCTCAAAAAATAGAAAGATCCCTGCAGGTAGAGGGCCCCAGACATTTAAAACCCAATACTTGTAGGATGAAGTGAGATATCCTTCCCGTTCTTTGCCGCCACAGGGCTCTTCTGTACATCTGAGGCGCAGATTTTTCACACAATCTGCACTTAGCATTCACAGAGCACACGAGCCTCCAATAATCTCTGCAGTTCATGGCAATGGACTTTTACCGTACGACCCTGACTGTTAGTGTAAACTGGAGGACTGTGAATACATGGATGAGGGCGCGGTGAGAGGGGGACTGCAACGAACGATATCTTCTCAGCACTACAGTAGTATGCGTAAAAGGTGATTATAGAGGTGTGTATTAGGGCCCTCTACCAACAGGGCATTTTTAGGGTGGACATGCCCTAAAAAAATTTAGTTTTTTTTACAAAATGTTAATATTGTAAGAATGCAGAAGGTGGTGGTTGCAAATTAAAGCTTGTGTTGTCTGGATTTTGGTTTCTTTAAAAAAAAATGCTTTTTGAAGGTCCAAACTACCTCCCCGATTTACTTCATTTAGGTAATGCCCTTGTGAACTAGTCAGAAGATGTCCTGTTAGTGGTCCATTTATGTTTAACGTTATTTACAATTTGTCATTAGATTCTGGTGATTTTTTTTTTGCTCCAAGTAAAGAGCGCAGCAAATGTTTGCGAAGGTGTCACGAGCGCCTTATTTTCTGAATAGTGACTGAAATGTTTTACACACCGCTTTTAATTTGTTTTTCATTGTACATTGGGCTGACAGTCTATCACCTACACCCATCTTTATGTCGTCATGATTACGTGCTAGTAGAAAGAAAGATATAATGTGAACATTTGCTTTTGATAGAGTGATGGTGAAGACTCTGGAGATGAAGATGGAACAGAGGACTCTGCACAAACTCAGGTGCTTGGAGTATAGACACAGGCGGGATGTTGGCTTGGTAGTGTACATTTGTTTGGTGGTTGTACGCTTGTGATGGTTAGCTGTACATTTGCGTTTGGGGTTTGGGCGGGGGGTTTTTTTTTTTTTTTTGTTTTTACGCTGAGTTTGGTAGCTGTACAATTGCGCGTTTGGTGGTTGTACGTTAGTTTGTAGCTGTACGTTTGGTTGGTGGTTTTTTTTACGGTTAGTTTGTTAGTGAACGGTTGGTCTGGCTGGTTGTACGGGGTTTTTGGTTGCGTAGCTGTACTTTTTGTTTGGTAGCTGTACGTTTGGTCTTGGAGCTGACGTTGGTTTCGCAGAGCCTGAACGTTGCGTTGGATAGCGGTACGGTTATTGGTAGTGTATGTTTGGTTTGGTGGTTGACGTTTGGTTTGAGAGCGGTACGTTTGGTATTTTGAGAGCGTACGTTTGGTTTGAGAGCGGTACGTTTCGGTGTGAGAGCTGGACGTTTGGTTTGAGACGCCTGAGAGCTTGTACGTTTGGTTTGGAGCTGTAAGGTAGGTTCGATGAGCTGTACGTTTGGTTTGAGAGATGTACGTTTGGTTGTGAGAGCTGTACGTTTGGTTTGAGAGCTGTACGTTTGTTTGAGACGCTGTACGTTTGGTTGATAGCTGTACGGTTGTTGGTAGATGTATGTTTGTTTGGTGGTTTGTCCGTTTGGTAGCTGTACGTCTTGGTTTGAGAGCGTACGTTTGGTTTGAGAGCTGTACGTTTGGTTGGATGAGCTGTACGTTGGTTTGAGAGCTGTCGTTTGGTTTGAGTTTGAGAGCTGTACGTTTGGGATTGAGGCTGTACGTTTTGTTGAGAGCTGTTTAGTTTGGTTGACAGCTGTAGTTTGGTTTGAAAGCTGTACGTTTGGTTGAGAGCTGTACAGTTTGGGTTGACAGCTGTACGTTGGTTGACAGCTGAGTTTGGTTTGACAGCTGTACGCTTGTTTGAGAGCGTACGTTTGGTTGGTAGCTGTTATGTTTGGTTTGGTAGCTGTACGTTTGGTTTGAGAGCTGTAGTTTGGTTCGTAGCTGATGTTTGGTTTGGTAGCTTTTATGTTTGGTTGAGAGCTGTAAGTTTCGGTTTGGTGCCGAGCTATGTTTGGTTTGAGAGCTGTTACGTTTGGTTTGGTAGCTGTATGTTTGTTGAGAGCTGTACGTTTGGTTGGGGCTGTACGTTTGGTTTGAGAGCTGAAGTTTGGTTTGGATAGCTGTAGAGTTTGGTTTGGGAGTGTAAGTTTCGGTTTTGAGAGCTGGAAGTTTGGTTTGGTAGCTGTACGTTTGGTTTGCAGAGTGTACGTTGGTTGTAGCTGTACGTTGGTTTGAGAGCGGGTATGTTTGGTTTGACTAGCTGTCATGTTTGGTTTTAGCTGTTTACATTTAGTCTTTGTATTGTTGCTAGTTGTACATTTGGTTATTTGTATATTGCTTTGTAGCTGAGCAGTTGGTTTAGTAATTGTATGTTTGGTTAGCTTTTACTTTTGAGTTTGGTAGCTGTATGTTGGGTTATTGGTATTTATGGTAAATCGTTGGCTAAAAAATTCTTTCTAACATAGGTTTTTGGGAAAAGATGTATTTTTTTGGTTGATAACCATGGCTTTATTTTTGCCTGCCTCTCCGACTGACGTACTATTCTTGGTAGTAATTCTATCTAGTACCAGTAGGGTCCCGTCATGTCCATTAAAGCTCATGAGATGTTATCCCGTTATAAATTAGAATTCAACCTTCTCACCAGCTGCAACACATATAAAGATAAAGATTAGATCAATAAATAGCGCAAATCGAAACCAACATTTTTTTGGCATTTCCTACCTGATAAAATATGGCTATAAAACATGAACCCATCAGATTTTAAGGTTGGCGATCTAAAGAGCTCTCCGGATGCTGTATTCTGTTGACTACATTTAAACGCAGTTGTGACACACCAAAAATGGTTTTAATAAAACGGGCCCATACATGCCCCATTTCTGGTATATTTTTCCAAAATCAGCTGATCATTGGGACCGTGCATGCTCCATATACGAAAACAATCTTTTTACACATGTTCTTCCCTATTGGAAACGTTAAGAACGTGATTGCAGGATTGTAGTATTGGTGCGTGTATGGGCCCCTTAAATGAAAGTTGAAGAGGAGATATATATAGCTTGTTAACCTTTGTGTATGTATTCTACGTATGGTTTGCTCCAGGCAACAAATTTTAGCAAAAACTGGGTCAGTCTTTTCTCTGGCCTGGTCATAAAATAAAGGTACACAGGGTGGGGCACATCAATCATTCTATTGAGCTGTGATGGGCTAGCCTTAGGTGGCCAGACATCAGTGCGATATACTTACCCGATCGACCGACCACACAATGTTCATCGATTCCTGCCGGACACTGCCGAGCCTCTACCGATCGTATATCCGACCGTCATGCGATCGCAAAACCATTCATTTTGCGATATAATGTGGCTTTCGAATATAATATCGGAGAGTCGGGTTCCCGCGGATCGCAGGAATTTCGTCCTGTGAGGCGCATTGGTGGGTAAGTCACTATCGCACTGCATGTATGGCCACGCGCGTAAACTACTAATCTACTAGTTGACTGTTCGGAGGTTGTATTCTTTGTGGGGTGTAGCTTTTATTACTGTTTTTTGTTTGTATGACCAATGTACATAGCTGTTCTGCTTTACTATCAACGGTAGATGGACTGTATTTCGGCTTTCCAAGAATGAAATTCAGTTTGTATATTAATGTAACTTGTGCAAACCCTGTGAAGGTTTTTAAACAAATAGCTGATTCTTGACTCGGCATGAAGTGTTTTTCCTTGTAGCTTTAAATGAAAACTAAAGCAAATCTAATGAGCCGAAATGGAATGATAATGGTAAATATAATTCCAGATGAAATACCAACTCTCCACTTCTAGAAGCAGATTATTCCAGTAATTAAAGGGAAATATACTCTTGCGTAACTCCGGCTTACTTTCTTAACAGTAAAACCTGAGAGTTCTTGTAACGTCATACCCTGTCACCCATTAGAATATATCCACTTGTCAGTGACTATGAATGCGGGAGGACGCCAGAAGTCAGTTTTCCGCTAAAAATTTACAGGTTCCAGGGTCAGGCAGAAGAGGGGGGGGGGGTAGTAAGGATTCAATGTGCATGTGCTTATGATTTGGATTGTTTGACCCAATCACTGAAAGCCTGAAACTGCATAATTAAATATACTTACAACTCCACACCAAGCCTATGAGATTTTATGCCGGCTCATGTTGTTGTTAGCAAATTAGAACTATCTTATATTAACTAGCACAACTCTGATACTTTAAAGACATTCGCAAATCCACCGCCCGCAAAACAGCATTTCCCCCCACCCCCCCGCGCAAGCCTTGATGGTCAATCCTTCACGTTAGTATTAGGATCTTCTTACCCTTCTCTCCAGCAGCACTTTCTCCTAACGGCCAACAATTCGGTTTACGGCCACTGGGTCCTGGCCACCTTCTGACATCAATGGATTACATATTTCTCCAAGTTTATATGATTTTAGAATCCATGCAGGTTATTTTATTTATAGATGACATTGCTATTGGAATTTGCAGTGAGTCTTTTTGGGGTGGTGTATTGCTTATAGCTCATGCAATTTTTCTCCAGGACAACCACATACTAATTTCACCTTCAGTGTTGCTCCCTGGGTTCCTTTTAGCCCGGCGGCCCATCCGGCTACTTTTTTTCATGCCCCAACATGGCTGGAAAAAAATTCTTAAGAGGACACTGGTGATTTTTAAAAAAAATTAGAAGTGGTTAATAGGTGTTGACAATATGACAGTAAACAACTCCTGCCAAAAATGCCCAGTCCAGACCACTTTTTTATACTTGTAAGTTATCTTTCGGCACGTTAACTAGCTTTTCCAAGATCCTCAAGGCCCCACAAAAGGTGGTGGCACATGTATTGTGGCTCGTCCATTGTACAGCACCAAATACATGTCCCATGTTACCTCAGATGTGTAAGAACTACAATTCACGGCAGATGTTGTAAAACTCCATCATAATGAGCATTGTGCCAGTGCACATTTTCCCACCACCAAATATCCTTGTCCCACCCACCCAGCTACTTTTTCATCCCCCTGCTTGGAAAAAAATTCTGGGAGACACTCAACTGACCTTTGACACTCTCCTTTGCTCTATCATTATTCCACAGTAAAAAAGATTTTCTGACATGTGTGACAGAGCTAAGTTAACAATGTCACTTCTGCGTATACGGTTAATTATTACGATTACATGGTTATTGTAGCTCAACAACATCGTTAAAGGTTATTTGCATTTCCCATTTTTAGCTAGGTTACTGCGGCATGGCGGTATTGTACTGAAACACTTCAGTATTTTATGACTTTAAGAGGACATGTCATATTTACAAACCCCCCCAAAACAGCCATCTAACCCTATAGCAGGCAGTTTTTGACATGGGAGATTCTATTGGAGAGCAAAACTCCTCATCCACGTGAAGAGCAATTGGAATTCTGTGTACGTGATGAAACAAACAAATCGAAAGATTGATAATAAAAACCTGCATTGAAAAGCTTCAGGGCAGGGGGACTTGGTAATATCTGGTCTATTAACCTCAATAGATGTGAAAATGATGCGTTTGTAACTGCTCTCTGGGCAGTCACTAAATCCGCATACGCTCGAATCAACCGCTGAGAGTATTAACGCTGCAGCAAGGGCATGGATCAAAAGCTTAGTTTCAAAAAAGTACGTATAGGGCACTGTGAGGGCTCGATGGAGCTTAGATTCGCCTGTTCCTGCAAATCCTAAAGACACAAAGGTAAAGGATTGTTCTTTTTTACAAAAGTCCTTATCGAGAAGACAGTGACGCCACACTGCCTATATTTTGGGCGTCGGCACAATCTTCGTGGGCCCAACTGATCATTTCTTGTTACTATTTTATCAATATTTTACTTAAAAATCGTTATACGGGCTATTAGGCCACGCTTGGGTGGTCCAATTGTGTTGGCCACAGTACGTGCGCTGCCGTGCATAAAACGCCGATGGACGCGCCGGCACAAACGTGCTGCAAGATAACCCATGCTTCGATGTGTGCCGTTTCTGGCGCTCATAGCGGATACAGTGTGGCCTTGGCCTACCAGGCAAAATCAGCCAGTCATACACACAGCCTTATGGTACAACGTAATTTTATTTGATGCCATTTACTATTCCTTTCTGTATTTTCACTTAAGCTTTATGAGACCTTTTAGAGACAATGGGCCGTCTTCGTTCCCAGCTGACTAAATCATAGAACTTTGGTAAACTGAGACCACAGCTGAGCTTGAAAGAAACCACACTGGTAAGAGTTTATAGACGATATAGTGAGGACATTCGTGGGGGTCACCCTAAAATAATAATAAAGTTTCATATTATGTGTATTCTTTGATGTGAAAATCTGTACAGATTCATAATTCAGGTAATTTATACAACCTGATAGCAGGATACACCAAATGCTCAGTTCTTTCAGTGCAGTCCAGATGTAATTTTATTTTACTACTGCAAAATTGTTGGGACGGGCATTGGTTGGAGCCTTGTGTAGACACTAGTACTAGGGACTACGGCTCATACGTATGCTTGCTGCGGATGACAAGCACCACTCGTTTGGCCAATAGTGTCATTGGCACGACACGAAAAAAAATAGTGGTAATTTTGTGGCCAATAGGCTTTCATTCTCTTCCTACCGAATGGCTACACCATGTGCAATTCATCCCCTTCCTTTTCCTTTACAGTCAGATGAAAATAGACTCAGAGTGTACGGGGCAATGTATGTTCCAATGGGAAGGTGTATGTGTTAGTGTTTGTACCAATGGGGGAGGGGGGGGGTGTTAGTGTATGTTCCAATGAGGGAGGGGGGTGTTAGTGTATGTTCCAATGGGGGGGGGGTTGTTAGTGTATGTTCCAATGGGGTGGGTGGGGTTTAGTGTATGTTCCAATGGGGGGGGTGTAGTGTATGTTCCAATGAGGGAGGGGGGTGTTAGTGTATGTTCCAATGGGGTGTGTGTGTTAGTGTATGTTCCAGTGTGTTGTGTTAGTGTTGATCCAATGGGGGGGGGTTTATGTATGTTCGCAGTGGGTGGGTGTGTAATGTTTTCAATGGGGGGTAGTGTATGTTCCAATAGGTGTGTTGTAGTGTATTTTCAAATAGGGGGAGGTGCTTTTAGTGTATGTTTCCAAATGGGGGGGGGTTTGTGTGTTGTTATGTTGGGGTTTAGTGTTGTTCATGGGGGGGGTGTTAGTTTATGTTCGTCATGGGGGGGTTTGTGTCTGTTCCAGCATGTGTGGGTGGAGTTTTAGTGGTATGTCCCCAAATGTGCCGGGGGTTGTGTGTATGTTCCAATGGGGAGGGGGGTAGGTTTGTTCCCACTGGGGGGGGGGGGTAGTGTATGTTCATGGGGGGGGGGTTTGGGATTGTTAGTGTATGTTCCAATCGGGGGGGGTGTTAGCTTATGTTTTAATGGGGGAGGGGTTTATGCATGTTCCCATGGGGTGGGGTGGGGTTTAGTGCATGTTCCAATGGGTGTGTGTGGTGTGTTAGTGTATGTTCCAATCGGGGGGTGTTGTGGGGGGTTATTGTATGTTCCAATGGGGTGTGTGTGTGTTAGTGTATGTTCCAATGGGGGGGGTGTTAGTGTATGTTCCAGTGTGTGTGGTGTGTGTGTGTGTGTGTGTTAGTGTATGATCCAACGGGGGGGGGGGTTAGTGTATGTTCCAGTGGGTGTGTGTGTATGTATATTTCAATGGGGGGGTAGTGTATGTTCCAATGGGGGGGATTGGGATTGGTAGTGTATGTTCCAATCGGGGGGGGGTGTTAGTTTATGTTTTAATGGGGGAGGTGAGTGAGTTTTATTGCATGTTCCAATGGGGTGGGGAAGGTGGGGGCGGGTTAAGTATGTTCCAATGGGGGGGGGGGGTTGTGTTGTTCCAATGTGGGGGTAGTGTATTTCCAAGGGTGTTTGTTAATATAGTGATGTTCCAATGGGTGTGTGGTGTGGGGTTAGTATGTTCCAATGGGGTGTATGTGTTAGTGTATGTTTCCATGGTGTGTGTGTGTGTGTTGTGTATGTTCCAATGGGGGGGGTGTTAGTGTATGTTCCAATGGGTGTGTGTGTTTAGTGTATGTTCCAATGGGGGGGGTGTTAGTGTATGTTTCCAATGGGGTGGGTGGTGTTAGTATAGTTTTAGTGTATGTTCCAAATGGGGGTTTAATGGTATGTTCAAATAGGGGGAGGGTGGTTTGTGTATGTTCAAATAGGGGAGGGGTGGTTAGTGTATGTTCCCCAATGGGGTGTGGTGGTGTTTAGTGTATGTTCCAATGGGGGGGGTTTAGTGTATGTTCCAATGGGGGGGGTCTTAGTGTATGTTCCAATGGGGGTGGGGGGCTTAGTGTATGTTCCTATGGGGGGGGGTGTAGTGTATGTTCCAATTGGCAGGGGGGGTGTTAGTGTATGTTCCAATGGGGTGGGTGGGGTTTATTGTATGTTCCAATCGGGGGGATTGTTGTATTTCTAAGGGCAGGGGGGTGTTAGTGTATATTTCCAATGGAGGGGTGGGGGTTATTGTATGTTCCAATGGGGGTGTGTGTGTTAGTGTATGTTCCAATGGGGGGGGGGTGTTAGTGTATGTTCCAGTGTGTGTGTGTGTGTGTGTGTGTTAGTGTATGATCCAACGGGGGGGGGGTTAGTGTATGTTCCAGTGGGTGTGTGTGTATGTATATTTCAATGGGGGGGTAGTGTATGTTCCAATGGGGGGGATTGGGATTGGTTAGTGTATGTTCCAATCGGGGGGGGGGGGTGTTAGTTTATGTTTAATGGGGGGGTGAGGGGTTTATTGCATGTTCCAATGGGGTGGGGAGGTGGGGGGCGGGTTAGGTATATTCCAATGGGGGGGGGGTTAGTGTATGTTCCAGGGGGGTTAGTGTATGTTCCAATGGGTGTGTGTGAGTATTAGTGTATGTTCCAATTGGGTGTGTGTGTGGGGGATTAGTATATGTTCCAATGGGGTGTGTTGTGTTAGTGTATGTTCCAATGGGGGTGTGTGTGTGTGTTAGTGTATGTTCCAATGGGGGGTGGGTGTTAGTGTATGTTCCAATGGGTGTGTGTGTGTTAGTGTATGTTCCAATGGGGGGTGTTAGTTTATGTTTCCAATGGGTGGGTGGGTGTTAGTATGTTAGTGTAATGTTCCAATGGGGGGTTAGTGTATGTTCAAATAGGGGGAGGGGTGGTTAGTGTATGTTCAAATAGGGGGGGGGTGGTTAGTGTATGTTCCAATGGGGTGGTTGGGTTTTATGTGTATGTTCCATAGGTGGGGGGGGGGTTAGTGTATGTTCCAATGGGGGGGTCTTAGTGTATGTCCAAGGGGGTGGTGGGGTTGGTGATGTTCCTATGGGGGGGGGGTGTTGTTATCCATGGGGGGGTTGGGTTATGTGTATGTTTGTATGGTTCTATGGGGGGGGTGTGTATGTATGTTTCAATGGGCAGGGGGTGTTTGTGTGTTTCCAATGGGTGGGTGGGGGTTTTTATTGTATGTTCCATGGGGGGGATGTAGTGTAATGTTTTAATGGCAGGGGGGTGTTAGTGTATGTTCCAATGAGGGTGGGTTGTTTAGTGTATTGCCAATGTTTTTTTAGTGTATGTTCCAAAGGGGTGGGTAGTGTATAGTGTATGTTCCAATGGGGGTGGTGTTAGTGTATATTCTAATGTGTGTGTTAGTGTGTGTTCCATATTGGGGGTTTAGTGTATGTTCTAGAGCGGGGTTAGTGTATGTTCCATGGAGGGGGGTTTAGTGTATGTCCCAATGGGGTTTGTTAGTGTATGTTCCATGTGTGTGTGTTGTAGTGGTTTCCATTGGGGGGGGATAAGTGTATGTTTTCACAATGGGGGGTAAGTGTATGTTCCAATGGGGGTGTGGGTGTTTTAGTATGTTCAATGGGGTGTTAAGTGTATGTTCCAATTGGGGAGGAGAATGTAGTTCCAATGGGGGATAATCACAGACTCTAAGCCTCCACTCACCTCTGCGTGCATCCAGTGACTGATGTGGACTATTGTTATTGGGGTTACTTTGTCTTTAACTCTCCCTGACAGGATAGACTCAGAGTGTATGGGCAATGTATATTCCAATGGGGGGGAGGGTTTGTTAGTGTATGTTCCAATGAGGGTGTGTGTGTTAGTGTATGTTCCTGGGGGAGGGGGGTGTTAGTGTCGATGGTTTCACCTAGGGGAAGGGGGTTTAAGTGTATTTCCATGGGGAGGGGGTGTTTAGTGTATGTTCCAAGGGGGGATAGGGTGTGTTCCAATGGGGTGTGTGTGGTTAATGTTGTTCCAATGTGTGGTGTTAGTGTATGTTCCAATGGGGGGGTGTAGTGTATGTTTTCCAATGGGTGTGTATGGTGTAGTGTAAATGTCCTTCATGGGGGGGGTGTTAGTGTATTTCCAATGGGGGGGGAATGTATGTTCCATTGGGGGGATAATCACACCTCTGCCCTCCCTGGTGTGGACTAATTTGTTACTGGGTTTTCTTTGTCTTTAACTGTCCCTGACAGGATAGACTCAGAGTGTACGGGGCAATGTATGTTCCAATGGTGTGTGTGTAAGTGTATGTTCCAATGGGGGGTGGTATGGATGTTTTCAATGGGGGGTTGTGTCATGTTTTAAGGGGGGGTTGTGTATGCTCCATGGGGTGTGGGGGGGTTAGTGTATGCTCCAATGGGGGTGTGGTTTGTGTTATGTGTATGTCCCAATGGGGTGTGTTGTGTGTAAAGTGTATTGTCCAATGGGGGGTGTGTGTGTTATTGTGTTTCCAATGGGGGGGGTGTTAGTGTTGTTCTAATGGGTGGTGTGGTTAGTGTATTTTCCAATGTGTGTGTGTGTGTGTGTTAGTGTATGTTCCATTGGTGTGGTGTGTGTTAGTGTATGTTCCAAATGGGGGGGAGAGTGTATGTTCCAATGGGGGGGATAATCCACCTCTGCCCCCCTGGTGTGAACAAGTTTGTTATTGGGGTTACTTTGTCTTTAACCTCCCCGCCTACAGGATAGCTCCAGATGTACGGGCAATGTATGCCAAGTGGGAAGGTGTATTGGTTAGTGTTTGTACCAATGGGGAGGGGGGGTGTTTTAGTGTATGTCCACATGAGGGAGGGGTGTTTAGTGTATTTTCCAATGGGGGGGGGGGTGTTGTTAGTGTATGTTCCAATGGGGTGTGGGGTGGTGTTTAGAGTGTATGTTCCACAATGGGGGGTGTACGTGTATGTTCCAATGGGGGGGGTGTTAGTGTATGTTCCAATGGGGTGTGTGTGTTAGTGTATGTTCCAATTGGTGTGTGTGTGTGGGGGGGTTAGTTAATGTTCCAATGTGTGTGTATGTGTGTTAGTGTATGCTTCAATGGGGGGGGGTAGTGTATGTTCCAATGGATGTGTGTGTGTTAGTGTTGTTCCAATGGGGGGGTTAGGGGAAGGGGTGGTTAGTGTATTTCCAATTTGGGGGGTGGTGGTTTAGTGAATGTTTCAATGGGGGGGGTTAGTGTATGTTCCAATGGGGGGGGGGGGGGTTGTGTGTATTATTCGCCTATTGTTTTTTTTTTTTCCTTGTTTTGTTTTTGTTGTTCCAATGGGCAGGGGGGTGTTAGTGTATGTTCCAATGGAGGGGTGGGGGTGTTAGTGTATGTTTCAATGGGGGTGGGTTAGTGTATGTTCCAATGTTTTTTTTTTTAGGTAGTTTTTCCAATGGGGGGGTAGTGTATATTCCAATGAGGGGGGGGGGGGTTAGTGTATGTTCCAATGGGGAGTGTGGGTAGTGTATGTTCCGATGGGGGGGGGGGGGGGTTAGTATATATTCCAATGAGGGGGGGTTAGTGTATGTTTTTGAAATGGGGTGTTTGGTTAGTTGTTATGTTCCCAATGGGTTGTGTTCTTAGTGTATATTTTCCAATGTGTGTGGTGTTAGTGTGGTTCCAATGGGGGGGTTTAGTGTATGTTCTAATGGGGGGGATAAGTGTATGTTCCAATGGGTGTGTGGTGTTAGTGTATGTTCCATTGGGGGGATAATCACACCTCTGCCTCCCTGGTGTGGACTAATTTGTTACTGGGGTTATGTTCCAATGAGGGGGGTGTGTGATGTTAGTGTAAAAACACAATGGGGTCCAATGGGGAGGGGGTTGTTAGTGTTGTTTCCAATGGGGGTGTGTGTTAGTGTGTGTTCCAATTCTGGGGGTATGTATAGTGTATGTTTCAATGGGGGTGTGTTTGTTAGTGTATGTTCCAATGGGGGGGGGAGTATGTTTCAATGGGGCCGCAATGGGGGGATAATCACACCTCTGCCCTCCCTGGTGTGGACTAATTTGTTACTGGGGTTACTTTGTCTTTAACTCTTCCCTGACAGGATAGACTCAGATGTACTTGGCAATGGTATGTTCCAATGTGTGGTTGTGTATTAGTGTATGTTCCAATGGGGGGTGGGGGTAGTGTATATTCCAATGGGGGGTTAGTGTATGTTTCAATGGGGGGGTAGTGTATGTTTCAATAGGGGGGTTAAGTGTATGTTCCAATGGGTGTGTGGGGTTAGTGTATGTTCCAATGGGATGTGTGTAAGTGTATGTTCCAATGGGGGGGGGTGTTAGTGTATGTTCCAATGGGGGTGCATGTGTTAGTGTGTGTTCCAATGGGGGGGGGGGTGTTAGTGTATGTTCTAATGGGTGGGTTAGTGTATTTTCCAATGGGGGTGTGTGTGTGTTAGTGTATGTTCCAATTAGGGGGGAGAGTGTATGCTCCAATGGGGGGGATAATCACACCTCTGCCCTCCCTGGTGTGAACAAGTTTGTTATTGGGGTTACTTTGTCTTTAACTCTCCCTGACAGGATAGACTCAGAGTGTACGGGGCAATGTATGTTCCAATGGGAAGGTGTGTGTGTGTGTTAGTGTATGTTCCAGTGAGGGTGTGTGTGTTAGTGTATGTTCCAATGGGGGAGGGGGGTGTTCCAATGGGGGATAATCACACCCTGCCCTCCTGGTTGTGGGACTAATTTGTAATTGGGTTATGATATGATGGGTGTGGTGTGTGTTAGTGTATTGGTACAATGGGGGAGGGGGGGTTAGTGTATGTTCCAATGGGGGGGGGGGGGTAAGGTAGTGGGGGGGGGGGGTGTTAGTGTATGTTCCAATGGGGGGCGTTAGTGATGTTCCAATGTGGGGTGTGCCGGTGTTAGGTGGTTCCAATTCGGGGGGGGGGGGAGTAGTTAGTGTATGTTCTAAGGGGGGAGGGGGGGGTGGTAGGTAAGTCGATGTTTCAATGGGGTGTGTTTGTTAGTGTGGTTATGGTACATTGGGGGGGGGTATGGTTTCCAATGGGGGGATAATACAACCTATTGCCCTCCATTGGTGGGGACTAATTGTTACTGGGGTTAACTTGGTCTTAACTCTCCCGGAAGGATAGACTCAGAAGTGTACGGGGAATGTATGTTACCCAAGGGCATGTTGTTAGTGTATTGTTCCAATGGTGTGTGTGTGTGTAAGTGTATGTTCCAATGGGGTTGGTGGTGTTAGTGTATGTTCCAATGGGGGGGGGGGGTAGTGTATGTTCCAATAGGGGGTTGGGTGTATTTTCAAGGGGGGGTAGTGTATGTTTCAATGGGGGGTTAGGTATGTTTCAAGGGTGTGTGTGTGTGTTAGTGTATGTTCCAATGGGGTGTGTGTGTGTAAGTGTATGTTCCAATGGGGGTGTGGTTGTGTTAGTGTGTGTTGCAATGGGGGGGGGTTGTATTAGTGTATGTTCTAATGGGTGGGTTAGGTATTCAATGGGTGTGTGTGTGTTAGTGTATGTTCCAATGGGGTGTGGGGTGTTAGTGTATGTTCCAATTGGGGGGGGGATATCACACCTTTACCCTCCCTGGTGGTGAACAGATTGGATTGGGGTTACTGTTCCTTTAAACTCTCCCTGAACAGATAGATCCAGGAGTGTACGGGCAATGAGACTCCACCAAACTCAGTGGTTACATCTTGCTCACATTTGGGTGTTGTAACGGGGGAGTCCGGCATGACAGATCTGTACCTGTTTTTTTGTAAAGGGTGGGTTTCTGTACATTCTCCCAGGTTATCCCTCCCTGTACCCCGTCACTCCCAGTGCCCGGTCTCTGACATTCCCTCCTCCTCCGTCTCCATCCTACCCACTGGGCCCTCTCCACTCTCCCCGTCTTCACCTCCTTTCCCCGGCCGGCAGGGACTGGGGAGGAAGATGGGCGGTCGGGACCGATTTTGTTTCGTGCCGGTCGGACGAGGCGAAGGAGAAGCGACCCGGGAGCAGTTGAGCGTTGGTGGGAATCGGAGGACGAGCGTTTGGGGGGGTTGCCCTTCTCGACTTTCCGGGTTCCGGTTGCCAAGGGAGGCCGTCTTAATGGCCGACTGTTCGGCCGGGGATCGGGACGAGGTGCAGAGCTCTCGTGGTGACGGAGGGCCCCGATCACGGGACCAACGTGGATGGGATGCCGCTCTGGCACCAGTTACAGTCGATAATTATCGGCGCGATCTGTCACTGTTAGCGAACAAGCTAGATGAGAAATAATAAAGTTAAATTAGTAACATTGTGTCCAGACGTCTCCCTATCAATTGATAACGATCGAATCTTTCTTTCAAAATGTCCACACACCTTAAACCCAATCTGCAGTAAATGTCTGGCGATCAATTCCTAAATCCTAATTATGATTAGGGGTCTGCTTATTTCCCATAGGCGGCAGCAGGCAGGTTGTACAATTGGGATTGTAATGGTGTGTGATGTTGCCCAGGGCTTTGTTACAACAGCAGTAATTTTTGCCTTATATTGTTTATGGGGTGGTGGTTGTAGGAGGAGAGTTGTAGTACAAGAAACCATTGCAGCAGATCAGAGTTGCTCAGTCTGGTCCTGATCTGTCAGATTGGGAGGAAATCACTGTGATGATGTCACATTCCAATAGAGAGGAAAACACAAGGTTCCAATTCGGATGACCAGAACTATTTGCCCTCAGATCCTTATTTCTAGGTGGGGGAGAGGGGGGGACAGGTCGGTGAGGTGACCAGGGATAGAATGATAGGGAGCTATAGGGTCATACAGACTGTGACCAGGGATAGAATGATAGGAGGCTATAGGGTCAGACTGTGACCAGGGATAGAATGATAGGGGGCTATAGGGTCATACAGACTGTGACCAGGGATAGAATGATAGGGGGCTATAGGGTCATACAGACTGTGACCAGGGATAGAATGATAGGGGGCTATAGGGTCATATAGACTGACGGTGACCAGGGATAGAATGATAGGGGGCTATAGGGTTCATATAGACGACGGTGTGACCAGGGATAGAAATGATAGGGGGCTAAGGGTCATACAGACTGTGGACGGTGACCAGGGATAGAATGATAGGGGCTATGGGTCATACAGACTGTGACCAGGGATAGAATGATAGGGGGCTATAGGGTCATACAGACTGTGACGGTGACCAGGGATAGAATGATAGGAGGCGTAGGGGTCATACAGACTGTGACGGTGACCAGGGATAGAATGATAGAGGGCTATAGGGTCATACAGACTGTGACCAGGGATAGAATGATAGGGGGCTATAGGGTCATATAGACTGACGGTGGTTGTAGTGTATGTTCCAATGAGGGTGTGTGTGTTAGTGTATGTTCCATGGGGGGAGGGGGGTGTTAGTGTATGTTCCAATAGGGGAAGGGGGTGTTAGGTGTATGTTCCAATGGGGGAGGGGGTGGTGTTAGTGTATGTTCCAATGGGGGAGTTAGGGTGTGTTCAATGGGGGTGTGTGTGTTAATGTATGTTCCAATGGGTGTGTGTTAGTGTATGTTCCAATGGGGGGGTTAGTATATGTTCCAATGGGTGTGTATGTGTGTAAGTGTATGCTTCAATGGGGGGGGGTGTGTTAGTGTATGTTCCAATGGGGGGGGGAGAATGTATGTTCCATTGGGGGGATAATCACACCTTGCCCTCCCTGGTGACTAATTTGTACTGGGTTTTACTTTGTCTTAACTGTCTGACAGGATAGACTCAGAGTGTAGGGGCAATGTATGTTCCAATGGGGTTGTGTGTAAGTGTATGTTCCAATGGGGGGTGGGGGGTAGGTATGTTTCAATGGGGGGTTGGTAGTGATGTTTTAAGGGGGGGTTAGTGTATGCTCCAATGGGGGTGTGGGGGGGTAAGTGTATGCTCCAATGGGGGTGTGTGTGTTAGTGTATGTTCCAATGGGGTGTGTTTGTGTGTAAATGTATGTTCCAGGGGGGGTGTGTGTGTTAGTGTGTGGTTCCAATGGGGGGGGTGGTGTTAGTGTATGTTCTAATGGGTGGGTTAGTGTATTTTCCAATGTGTGTGTGTGTGTGTGTGTTAGTGTATGTTCCAATGGGGTGTGGGGGTGTTAGTGTATGTTCCAAAGGGGGGGAGGAGAGTGTATGTTCCAATGGGGGGGATAATCACACCTCTGCCCTCCCTGGTGTGAACAAGTTTGTTATTGGGGTTACTTTGTCTTTAACCTTCCCTAGACAGGATGTCAGGCAATGTATGTTCCAATGGGAAGGTGTATGTGTTAGTGTATGTACCAATGGGGGAGGGGGGGTGTTAGTGTATGTTCCAATGAGGGAGGGGGGTGTAGTGTATTAGTTCCAATGGGGGGGGGTGTGTTAGGTCATGTTCCAATGGGGGGGGGGGGGGTTAGTGTATGTTCCAAGGGGGTGGGTTGTAGTAGTGGTATGTTCCAATGAGGGAGGGGGGTGTTAGTGTATGTTCCAATGGGGTGTGTGTGTTAGTGTATGTTCCAATTGGGGTGTGTGTGTGGGGGGGGGGGGGGGTAGTATATGTTCCAATGTGTGTGTGATGTGTGTAGTGTATGCTTCAATGGGGGGGGGGGTGTAGTGTATGTTCCAATGGATGTGTGTGTGTTAGTGTATGTTCCAATGGGGGGGTTAGGGGAAGGGGTGGTTGGTAGTTCCAATTGGGGGTGGTTTAGTGAATGTTTATTGGGGGGGTGGTTAGTGTATGTTCCAATGGGGGGGGGGGGGTTGTTTGTGTATGTCCAATGGGGTGGGTGGGTTTTTTAGTGTATGTTCCAATGGGGGGGTGTAGTGTGTAGGTAGTTCCAATGGGCAGGGGTGTTAGTGTATGTTCCAATGGAGGGGTGGGGGGTTAGTGTATGTTTCAATGGGGGTGGGTTAGTGTAGTTCCAATGTTTTTTTTTTAGTGTATGTTCCAATGGGGGGGTAGTTATATTCCAATGAGGGGGGGGGGGTTAGTGTATGTTCCAATGGGGAGTGTGGGTAGTGTATGTTCCGATGGGGGGGGGGGGGGGGTTAGTATATATTCCAATGAGGGGGGGTTAGTGTATGTTGAATGGGGGGGTTGTTAGTGTATGTTCCAATGGGTGTGTGTGTAGTGTATATTCCAATGTGTGTGTGTGTTAGTGTGTGTTCCAATGGGGGGGTGGGTTAGTGTATGTTCTAATGGGGGGATAAGTGTATGTTCCAATGGTGTGTGTGTGTGTTAGTGTATGTTCCATTGGGGGGATAATCACACCTCTGCCCCATTGTGGGACTAATGTTACTGGGGTTATGTTCCAATGAGGGGGGGTGTGTGTGTTAGTGTATGGTCCAATGGGGGGAGGGGGGTGTTAGGGTATGTTCCAATGGGGGTTGTGTGTTAGTGTGTGTTCCAATTCGGGGGGGGATTTTAGTGTATGTTTCAATGGGGTGTGTTGTTAGTGTATGTTCCAATGGGGGGGGAGTATGTTTCAATGGGGGGATAATCACACCTCTGCCCTCCCTGGTGTGGACTAATTTGTTACTGGGGTTACTTTTGTCTTTAACTCTCCTGACAGGATAGACTCAGAGTGTACGGGGCAATGTATGTTCCAATGGGGTTGGTGGTGTTAGTGTATGTTCCAATGGGGGGTGGGGTGGGGGTAGGTATATTCCAATGGGGGATAGTGTATGTTTCAATGGGGGGGTAGTGTATGTTTCAATAGGGGGGTTAGTGTATGTTCCAATGGGGGTGTGTGTTAGTGTATGTTCCAATGGGATGTGTGTAAGTGTATGTTCCAATGGGGGGGGGTGTTAGTGTATGTTCCAATGGGGGTGCATGTTGTTTGTGTGTGTCCAATGGGGGGGGGGTGGTGGTGTGTGTGGTGTTAGTGTATGTTCTAATGGGTGGGTTAGTGTATTTTCCAATGGGGGTGTGTGTGTGTTAGTGTATGTTCCAATGGGGGGGAGAGTGGATGCTCCAATGGGGGGGATAATCACACCTCTGCCTCCCTGGTGTAACAAGTTTGTTATTGGGGTACTTTGTCTTTAAACTCTCCTGACAGGATAGACTCAGAGGTGTACGGGGCAATGTATGGTTCCAATGGGAAGGTGTGGTGTGGTGTTAGGTAGTCCAGTGGGGGAGGTGTGTGTGTTAGTGTATGTTCCAATGGGGGAGGGGGGGTGGGTGTTAGTGTATGTTCCAATGGGGGGTGGGGGGAGTGTATGTTCCAATGGGGGGTTTATTGTTTCAATGGGGGGTTAGTGTATGTTTCAATGGGGGGGTTAGTGTATGTTTCAATAGGATAGGGGGGGGTTAGTGTATGTTCCAATGGGGGTGTGTGTGTGTTAGTGTATGTTCCAAGGGGTGTGTGGTAAGTGTAGTTCCAATGGGGGGGGTGTTAGTGTATGTTCCAATGGGGGTGTGTGGGTAGTGTGTGTTCCAATGGGGGGGGGGGGGGTGTGTTAGTGTATGTTCCAATGGGGGGGTGTGTGTGTTCCAATGGGGGGGGGGTAGTGTATGTTCAATGGTGCGTTAGTGTATTTTCCAATGGGTGTGTGTGGGTGTTAGTGTATGTTCCAATGGGGGGGTTTAGTATATGTTCAAATGTGTGTGTATGTGTGTTAGTGTATGCTTCAATGGGGGGGGGGTTAGTTTATGTTCCAATGGGGTGTGTGTGTTAGGGCTAGGCCACACTAGCGCGTTTTTCGCACGTTGCGCACGCGTTTCGCGCTCGCGATTTTCGCTAAAATGGAAATTGCGGGAACGAGAAAATTCCCGTGATTTACGATGCGCATGCGATTGCGCGTCCGTTCGCGTTTTGGTAACGCATGCGTTCACCATTTTTGGTGCGTTAACGCAGCGTTTCCATAACGTGAAAAGGCAAAAATGCATGCGCAAAACGTGAACGCAAACGCGAACGCACAAGAAAAGCGCACACAATCGCGTGCGATTTTGTGCGCGATTCCTGTGCGTTGCAGTGTGGCCTCAGCCTTAGTGTATTTCCAATGGGGGGGTTAGTGTATGTTCAAATAGGGGAAGGGGGGTTAGTGTATGTTCCAATGGGGGCGGGGGTGGTGGTTTAGTGAATGTTTCAATGGGGGGGCGGGTTAGTGTATGTTCCAATGGGGGGGGGGTTGTTAGTGTATGTTCCAATGGGGTGGGTGGGTTTAGTGTATGTTCAAATGGGGGGGTGTAGTGTATGTTCCAATGGGCAGGGGGGGGTGTTAGTGTATGTTCCAAGGGGGGGGTGGGGGTGTTAGGTTAGTGGTTCAATGGGGGTGGGTTAGTGTATGTTCCAATGTTTTTTTTTAGTGCATGTTCCAATGGGGGGGGGGGGGGTAGTGTATAATGTATGTTCCAATGGGGGGAGTGGTATATTCCAATGAGGGGGGGGGGGGGTTAGTGTATGTTCCAGTGGGGAGTGCGGTAGTGTATGTTCCGATGGGGGAAGGGTAGTATATATTCCAATGAGGGGGGTTAGTGTATGCCAGGGGGGTAGTGAGTTTAATGGGGGGGGGGGGGGGGGTTTGTTAGTGTATATTCCAATGTGTGTGTGTGTGTGTGTGTGGTGGGGTAGTGTGGGTTCCAATGGGGGGTGTGGTGTGTAGGTATGTTTCCAATGGGGGGATAATCACACTCTGCCCTCCCTGGTGTGACATAATTGTTACTTGGGTTATGTTCCTATGAGGGGTGTGTGTGTGTTAGTGTATGGTCCAATGGGGGAGGGGGGTGTTATGTGTATGTTCCAATGGGGGGGGGGGTAGTGGGGGAGGGGGGTGTTAGTGTATGTTCCAATGGGGGGGGGTTAGTGTATGTTCCAATGTGGGTGTGTGTTAGTGTGTGTTCCAATTCGGGGGGGGGGTAGTGTATGTTCTAATGGGGGGAGGGGGGGTAAGTGTATGTTTCAATGGGGTGTGTTTGTTAGTGTATGTTACATTGGGGGGGGGTATGTTCCAATGGGGGGATAATCACACCTCTGCCCTCCATGGTGTGGACTAATTTGTTACTGGGGTTACTTTGTCTTTAACTCTCCCTGACAGGATAGACTCAGAGTGTACGGGGCAATGTATGTTCCAATGGGATATGTGTTAGTGTATGTTCCAATGGGTGTGTGTGTAAGTGTATGTTCCAATGGGGTTGGTGGTGTTAGTGTATGTTCCAATGGGGGGGGGGGTGGGAGGGGTAGGGTTAGTGTATGTTCCAATGGGGGTTAGTGTATGTTTCAATGGGGGGGTAGTGTATGTTTCAATGGGGGGTTAGTGTATGTTTCAATGGTGTGTGTGTGTGTTAGTGTATGTTCCAATGGGGTGTGTGTGTGTAAGTGTATGTTCCAATGGGGGTGTGTGTGTTAGTGTGTGTTGCAATGGGGGGGGGTGTAGTGTATGTTCTAATGGGGGGGGTTAGTGTATTTTCCAATGGGTTGGGTGGGTGTTAGTGGGATGTTCAATGGGGTGTGGGGTGTAGTGTATGTTCCAATTGGGGGGGGATAATCACACCTTACCCTCCCTGGTGTGAACAAGATTTTATGGGGTTACTTTGTCTTTAAACTCCCTGACAGGATAGACTCAGAGTGTACGGGGCAATGAGACTCCCCCACTCAGTGGTACATCCTTGCTCACATTTGGGTGGTTGTAAGGGGAGTCGGCATGACAGATCTGTACCATTGTTGTAAAGGGGGGGTTTTGTACATTCTCCAGGTTATCCCTCCCTGTACCCCCGTCACTCCCAGTGCCCGGTCTCTGACATTCCCTCCTCCTCGTCTCCTCCTACCACTGGGGCCTCTCCCTCTCCCGTCTTCCTCCTTTCCCCGGACGGGCAGGGACTGGGAGGAAGATGGGCGTCGGACGTGCGGTGCCGGTCGGACGCGGCGAAGGAGAAGCGCCGGGAGCAGTTGAGCCGTTGGTGTGGGATCGGAGACCGAGCGATGGGGGGGTTTCCCTTCTCGACCTTCTGGGTCCGGTTGCCCAGGGAGCCTCTTCATGGCCGCTTTCGGCCGGGGATCGGGACGAGGTGCGCGCTCTGTTGTAGCCGGAGCCCCGATCAACGGGACCAACGTGGATGGACGACCGCTCTGCACCAGGTACAGTCGATAATTATCGGCGCGATCTGTCACTGTGCGAACCAATCTAATGAGGAAATAAAGTTAAATTAGTAACATTGTGTCCAGATCGATCCCTATCAATTGACTAACGATCGAATCTTTCTTTCAAATGTCCACACACCTTACAACCCAATTCTGCAGTAAATTGTCTGGGCGATCAATTCAAATCCTAATTAGATTAGGGGTCTGTATTTCCCATAGGCTGCAGCAGGCAGGATGTACAATGTGATTGTAATGTGTGTGTGTGCCCAGCTTTTTTACACCAGCAGTAATCCTTATATTGTGTTATGGGGTGGTAGGAGGAGAGTTGTAGTACAAGAACACCATTGCAGCAGATCAGAGTTGCTCAGTCTGGTCCCTGATCTGTCAGATTGGAGGAAATCACTGTGATATGTCACATTCCATAGAGAGGAAACACAGGTTTCCATTGGATGACAGAACTATTTGCCTTCAGATCCTTATTTCTAGGGTGTGGGGGAGGGGGGTGTGACTTAGGGTGGACTGACGGTGAGCTTATAGGGCTCTGGGACGACTGATAGGGATAGATGAGGATGATGATGGGGGCTTAGGGTCATAAACAGATGCGGTGACCAGGGATAGAATTATAGGGGGGCTATAGGGTCATACAGACTGTGACCAGGGATAGAATGATAGGGGGCTATAGGGTCATAAGATGTGACGGGGACCAGGGATAGAATGATAGAGGGCGGCATATAGGGTCATACAGACTGTGACCAGGGATGAAATGATAGGGGGCTATAGGGTCATATCAGACTGACGGGGCCAGGGATAGAATGATAGGAGGCTATAGGGTCCAACAGACTGTGATGGGACCAGGACTAGAATGATAGGGGGCTATAGGGTCATACAGACTTGTGACCAGGGATAGAATGATAGGGGGCTTAGGGTCATACAGACCTGACGGGGCCAGGGATTGAATGATAGGGGGTATAGGGTCATACAGACTGGACGATGACCAGGGATAGAATGATAGGGGGCTATAGGGTCATATAGACTGACGGTGGCCAGGGATAGAATGATAGGGGGCTATAGGGTCATACAGACTGTGACGGTGACCAGGGATAGAATGATAGTTGTCTTGACTCTCCCTGACAGGATAGACTCAGAGTGTACGGGGCAATGTATGTTCCAATGGGATATGTGTTAGTGTATGTTCCAATGGGTGTGTGTGTGTAAGTGTATGTTCCAATGGGGTGGTGGTGTTAGTGTATGTTCAATGGGGGGTGGGGGTAGTGTATGTTCCAATAGGGGGTTAGTGTATGTTTCAATGGGGGGGTTAGTGTATGTTTCAATGGTGTGTGTGTGTGTTAGTGTATGTTCCAATGGGGTGTGTGTGTGTAAGTGTATGTTCCAATGGGGGTGTGTGTGTTAGTGTGTGTTGCAATGGGGGGGGGTGTTAGTGTATGTTCTAATGGGTGGGTTAGTGTATTTTCCAATGGGTGGGTGGTGGTTAGTGATGTTCCAATGGGGTGTGGGGTGTTAGTGTATGTTCCAATTGGGGGGGGATAATCACACCTTTACCCTCCCTGGTGTGAACAAGATTTGTTATTGGGGTTACTTGTCTTTAACTCTCCCTGACAGGATAGACTCAGAGTGTACGGGGCAATGAGACTCCCCCACTCAGTGGTACATCCTTGCTCACATTTGGGTGGTTGTAACGGGGAGTCCGGCACTACAGATCTGTACCATTGTTGTAAAGGGGGGGTTTCTGTACATTCTCCCAGGTTATCCCTCCCTGTACCCCCGTCACTCCCAGTGCCCGGTCTCTGACATTCCCTCCTCCTCCGTCTCCTCCTACCACTGGGGCCTCTCCCTCTCCCCGTCTTCCTCCTTTCCCCGGCGGGCAGGGACTGGGAGGAAGATGGGTCGGACGATCGGTGCCGGTCGGACGCGGCGAAGGAGAAACGCCGGGAGCAGTTGAGCCGTTGGTTGGGATCTGAGACCGAGCGATGTGGGGGGGTTTCCCTTTCTCGACCTTCTCGGGTCCGGTTTGCCCAGGGAGCCGTCTTCATGGCCGCCTGTTCGGCCGGGGATCGGGACGAGGTGCGCGCTCTGTTGGATGCCGGAGCCCCGATCAACGGGACCAACGTGGATGGACTGACCGCTCTGCACCAGGTACAGTCGATAATTATCGGCGCGATCTGTCACTGTGCGAACCAATCTAATGAGTAAAATAAAGTTAAATTAGTAACATTTGTGTCCAGATCGATCCCTATCAATTGACTAACGATCGAATCTTTCTTTTCAAATGTCCACACACCTTACAACCCAATTCTGCAGTAAATTGTCTGGGCGATCAATTCAAATCCTAATTATGATTAGGGGTCTGATTATTTCCCATAGGCTGCAGCAGGCAGGATTGTACAATGTGATTGTAATGTGTGTGAGTGTGCCCAGCTTTTTTACACCAGCAGTAATCCTTATATTGTGTTATGGGGTGGTAGGAGGAGAGTTGTAGTACAAGAACACCATTGCAGCAGATCAGAGTTGCTCAGTCTGGTCCCTGATCTGTCAGATTGGGAGGAAATCACTGTGATATGTCACATTCCATAGAGAGGAAAACACAAGGTTCCATTGGATGACAGAACTATTTGCCCTTCAGATCCTTTATTTCTAGGGTTGGGGGAGGGGGTGACAGGTCTGTGACGGTGACCAGGGATAGAATGATAGGGGGCTATAGGGTCAAACAGACTGACGGTGACCAGGGATAGAATTATAGGGGGCTATAGGGTCATACAGACTGTGACAGGGATAGAATGATAGGGGGCTATAGGGTCATACAGACTGTGACGGTGACCAGGGATAGAATGATAGAGGGCTATAGGGTCATACAGACTGTGACCAGGGATAGAATGATAGGGGGCTATAGGGTCATATAGACTGACGGTGACCAGGGATAGAATGATAGGAGGCTATAGGGTCATACAGACTGTGATGGTGACCATGGATAGAATGATAGGGGGCTATAGGGTCATACAGACTGTGACCAGGGATAGAATGATAGGGGGCTATAGGGTCATATAGACTGACGGTGGCCAGGGATAGAATGATAGGGGGCTATAGGGTCATACAGACTGTGACGATGACCAGGGATAGAATGATAGGGGGCTATAGGGTCATACAGACTGTGACGGTGACCAGGGATAGAATGATAGGGGGCTATAGGGTCATACAGACTGTGACGATGACCAGGGATAGAATGATAGGGGGCTATAGGGTCATACAGACTGTGACGGTGACCAGGGATAGAATGATAGGGGGATATAGGGTCATAAAGAATGTAATGTGTGTGGAGAGAGATTCCATATGGCAATTGCACTTTCTCCCTGATGTAGCATTGCCTCCTATTCATTAAGCTGGCCATACATGGGCAGGAATCCAGAGGGATCTCTAAGGGGATTTTGCCACCTTCTGCTTGTACATCCTTATAAAATAGCAATATAACAAATGGCAGCTCCGATCCTCTCCAATCCAGCACACTTGAGTTGCTCGTCCTGTGTGCTCAGGGAACGCTCATTCTTCCCCAGTGTATATGAAAGAAAAAAGAGAAGAGCTGCAGCACCACATAAGAGCTATAATAAAAACATTCTTTATTAAGTACCTATGATTAAGTTGCCTATGATTAAGGACGACTTGTTCGCCCGAAACGCGTCAGGGTGATTGCCTCTGTACCCTGGTGATGTTGCTGTGACCCGCCGGACTCTGTGATTTTACAGGTACTTAATAAAGAATGTTTTATTATAGCTCTTATGTGGTGCTGCAGCTCTTTTCTTTTTTCTTTCATCCTTATAAAATGACTGGTTCCAATACCATCTGGCCCCTTCAACCTTTTCTGTTGCTTGGGGGTCACTGGTCCTTCTGAAGTGATTAATATCCTAAAGGGCTGCTTTAATGTAGGGGCCCCTGAACAACCAATCGTATAAAGTGGAATAACTTGAACCCCCCCCCTTAGCTCCCAGGCCCCAACTAGTGAGGTTGATTAGAACGTATATGTCTAAATTGTGACCGATTGACTGCTGTAACATTGACTGTGTATGGCCAGCTGTAAGCTTTTTAGGACCCATCTCCTCCTTAACAATCATCAATACTCTTCCTTCACGCACCTTTCTATCACTTTGTCCCCTAATGCTGGTCACACACAGATCAACCTCCTGGGCCAATCATTTCAGAATCTTTAGGGTCAACTGCAAAGCGGACCCGATAAATAGATAGACAAACCTTCAATTGGCCTGTATACATCCCCCGGTTATTAGACTGGTTGCCTTGACCTGTTTAATTGTCCAAGGCCAGAGAATCCCTTGTGAGCACAAACCCGTTTGTTTTTCAGTAGTTTTGACCTCTGATCCCTATCATTGTCTCTGGTTTACCCTGTTTTGTCTCTATAAGGTGAATGTCGGTCTGGCTTAGTTTCGGTGGTTGTAGGCCAGAGAAACACTGTCCGTTTGCAAGAAAAGTGACTATGACGTGGTCCTGCCACTACATTGCTAATAGACCCTCTCTGTCTTGGGATCTTCTTCCCACTTACAGGCCTGTATTGATGAGAATATGGAAATGGTGCAGTTCCTGGTGGAGAACGGTTCTCATGTGAACCAGCCAGATAATGAGGGTTGGACGCCTCTCCATGCAGCAGCTTCCTGTGGCTTTGTCAATATTGCACAGTGAGTTTTATCCTTCTGCCTCTATTTCTCTCTAGATTCATCTCTCAGGGGCAGGACCAGGCAGAACTTCATCTCTCAGTATCTCCCCAATATATTGGCCAGAGGTTGAAACCTCTTTGTTGTAGTTTTGCAGAAGTGTCAGAAGTTGTCAGTTCCAGTACCTACTTGCAGAGTATACCTACCTGTTATATGCAGCCTTTATAAGGGTGACTAAAGGATTGCAAGATACTGTGCAGTATAAATGACAATCTATAGTGTAACCAGTGAGGCAAGAGTTAATAGTTTTGTGTGTCACAATTAAAAAGAAATATTCAATTTATTGTCGTATTTATACAATAATGTGTTACTTGTCTGCTTAGTTGCATTTAAGGCTGTATACACACGGGAAGATATTTTACTTGTCTGTTTAGTTACATTTAAAGGACATGTCCACCCCCAAATCTAAAATTTTTCCCACTACTGGCCCCACTGTGTAGTTTTTAAAAAATCCTTCCCTTACATTCCTGCTCCTTATGGGATGGTGACATGCGCAGGGAGCCCTTACCCCCCTCCCTTTGGATCCCATCTGGCTGCCCTTCTACCTAGTGTAAAACCATAAACTTAAAATAGTTTTGCTCTGGCTTGCCTACCCCCAACCACCATTTAAATACTAAAAAAAAAGTTTTGGATTCATACTTACAGCCCTTCAATCCCATACCTTCAGGAGGCAGCCACTTCATAGACGCAGCTGCCGGTCCGGCCCCTCTCTGCTGTTTCGGGTAAGCAGAGAGGGGGAGAAGATAGCCGCGGGAGTGAAGGGACTGTTTAGTTTTAACAAGCTGGGGGTGGGAAAGGCTGAGGAACATTACCATATATACTCGAGTATAAACCGAGATACCTAGTTTTAGCTAAAAAAGAGGAAAAAAAAAATATTGACTCGAGTATAAACCGAGGGGGTTAGTATTTGCCACTTAAGATGTTTGGAAACTACAATTCCCAGCATGCTTTATTGCTGGGAGTTGTAGTTTTCAAACATCTTAAGTGGCAAATACTTGCAAATAGGGGTAAATCCTCCTTTATTTGTGCATACAGTATGCACAAATAAAGAAGGTTTTACTCTTATTTGTAAATATTGCCCTAGTGTCCGTGGTATTCTCCTACCTTGTCCGGCGGCCGCTCGCTCCTCGCTCCACATCCTCAATGCGCATCCGGATGATGTCACTACTCGGCGCCGCAAAGTGAGAGGCGCCGGATAGTGACATCATCCGGATGCGCACTGAGGATGCGGATCGCGCGGCCGCCGGACAAGGTAGGAGAAAGTTTGACTCGAGTATAAACCGAGTTAAGATTTGCAGGCTTTTTTTTAAAGCCTGAAAACCTTGGTTTATACTCGAGTATATACGGTATATTAAAAGTAGTATTTTTGGGTGGACATGCCCTTAAAAAGGCTGGATATTCCTGTGGATCGGTTTGAAATACTGGTGGTAATTTTTTCTGCTGCATCAGTCCGATGTCCGTCAAACTTTGTTGTCTTCTATGGACCGCACGATTGGTCGCGCTGAAATATCGGCGGTGGTAAATTTTGGTTGCAACTGACAAAACCTAGCCTAAAGGTTCGTACAGACCCACGATGTGCACGAACGGCCGTTTCAGCCGATAATCAGACCATGTATGGTCACTTTATCAGGCGAAACGGCCGCTCATTCGGGGATCATTGCCCGATCCGCCAGGTCGATCTCCGAAAGACCGGCCGTTACGGACGATAAAGTGCCCATACACAGGACGATTATCGGGCGAAACGGCTGTTCATACACATTGCACGTGTGTATGAACCTTAAGAGTAGGAGCTGCCATGCTTACTTTCAACCCCCAAAGATGACAAAACACTTCCTTTAATAGGTGGCAATATGGTAGCCCCAATTAAACAATAACCTGTTTACTGTATAAAGTAAAAATATACTATTTATAGGGGTTTACACACAGTTAACTTTCCCTGTGTGTGAGCAGTCGTGGAGAGACAAACCACAATAATAGCTTGTTTGAGTTCCGCTACTGGAGAGTAGTATGGCAGCTTCCCACCAGATTCTATGAATGCAGCTAAGCAGAGGATAGGCTGTAATAAATTAGGTCATTATATATTACTGTATATAAAAGATGAACCTATATATAGTAATTGAGGTATTATTTCCTCACTTTATTCATTTAGCAATGGTCTGTTCATAAGATCACAACAGTAAAATGTTAATAGATTTTATAGTATTTTGGGGCATTTTGGAAGTGTCGGTAATTTTGTTGTTGAAATCTGATTGGCTGTCACTTCTGTACAGATACCTAATATCTAAAGGAGCCAATGTTGCAGCGGTGAACAGTGAGGGGGAACTGCCTCTAGATGTGTCCCATGAGAGCGCAATGGAGAAATTGCTGAAAAGCGAAATCAAGAAGCAAGGTAAGTGCACTGTCTGGTGGGGGGTCTGAGGGAAAGGTCAACTTCACTTCCAGCAAGGGTGTCCTAACTGTAAAATGATCAACTCTGAGCATTCAGCGGCTACCAGGGTATGCTGGTAGTAGCAGTTAGTCAAAACCAAAGCCCTCTAGAGATGACTATAACACTTTTGCTTAAGGCCCCAACGTTATAATTTCCAGGGAATGGGCCTATTCCTGGATCACCCCACCCTCTATGGAACCATAATGATAAATGTCTTGAAAGAGGGTTTCCATGAAGTTGTTGCTGCCTGTGGACCTAGAGTGTCTCTGACACAGTAAGTCCATTCGTGCTTCAGTGGTCGGGTTTTTTTTGGAGATGTTTCCTAAAAAGCATTTTCATTTTGTTTTTTTTTTTGACTTGGCAATCAGGAGGCCCTATGGGTGGGGACCACACAGGTATTAGATGCTTTACATAGAATAGACTGACCTATATACCAGGAATATCCGTTTTCCTCCGGCTGCTAAGAAACCGGGATTTAAGAACCGTTCGCTGCATGGGGGACTGGCAGAAGTTAAACAATCTTTCATTAATTTGGCAAGAGCGAAGGAATTTGTTTTACACAGAGTAAAGAACAAGGGATACAGTTCCCTCAAGCATGATAGTAGGATTCTCAGTCCCTTACATGGTAGGAACAGTTGGATGTGTGCACTTGCGTTGGCAAGGAGTTGTTGATGCAGGAACAATGAAGGGAAAGCATCTGCCTCGGGCAGGAACAGGTGTGTCGGACCAGTTCTCTTTCAGCAGAAAATGTGTGTTTAGCACCAGGTAATGTGACACCAGAGTTCAATGGTATTTAGCTTTTGAGAATGCTGTGACTCCGCAGGCTTAGGGAATTGCTCATTTCCAGCTTTCATTTGCCTTTAGGTGTGGATTTGGATGCAGCACGTCGAGAGGAGGAGGAGCTTATGCTAAGAGAAGCACGCCATTGGTTGAACAGCAAGAAACCTGAGGATGTTAGACACGCGACGACTGGGGCCACAGCTCTGCATGTAGCTGCAGCAAAGGGTTATACTGAGGTTATAAGGTGAGCTTGAATAAATAGTTAAATTCTGGGCACACTAAACTAAATGGGAATTATGATTTCTCATTGCTGTCACCTTTTTTCATGTTAAGCCCCCTTTTATGGCAACCTTCCCCAATATCATCAGGATAGTCTTCCTGGCTATTTAGCCATTGCCCTAAACTATCAGGGAGATTCAATAACAGTTCTTATCATTTAAAATGATGCCAATTTTGTCCAAATCAATCAGATCTTATTTAACATTTGAAAGCTAACATCTGATTGGTTAGGGCAAATTTAGAACCATTTTAAACGATAACTTATTGAATAAGCCTGTTTCTTTTTAATTCCACCCTTAAAATTTTCCCCTGCCTTGTGCGGATGTTATATAATTGTCAGCTGAAGCAGAGGACAAACAATCTAACGTGTATAGAACTCCCATCGTCATTGTTCAGTGATCCCTCTTGCTGGTTCACAGCCCCTCCCCTCTCCATAAAGGAAAACAGGCTGCCCGTCTATTACAGAGTAGCCTGTTAGTACTGGCACAATGTTAATACTAAATGTCAAATGATCGTCTTAAAAATGAAATCTTGTCCTCAACTAATGTGTGGAGACAGCCCTAGGGCTGGAACACGCAGCCCAACAACAGATGTACCATGTCAGTTTGGTGATTTCAACCTCCTTCTGCCATTCTCAGATTGCTACTACAATTAGGATATGATGTGGATGCTCGAGACTTTGATGGTTGGACACCTTTGCATGGGGCCGCTCACTGGGGCCAGGAGGAATCTTGTCGTCTCTTGTGTGAGGCTCTCTGTGATATGGAAATCCTTAATAAAGTGGTGAGGAGACCTACGGGCTCACTTCATATATGTGTGCATTTTGTGTACGTCTCTTGGAATTCAGCACTTTTTTGCTTCAGCCCAGTCTGTATCAGTGCGGCCTATGTCCAGTGTTTTGCAGGCCAGCTCAGTGGCTACAGCAGTGCACACACACAAACACTTATGTGTAGCCCACATAAAATATATATCTGTGCACACTGCAGATTTAAAATTAGATGTAACATTTTCCTCTTTTGACAGCATTTTGTCATCTTGTCTTGTTACACTTGCAGGGACAGACTCCCTTGGATGTGGCAGATGAAAGTTTAGAGTCTGTGCTAGAAGAACTAAAGAAGAAGCAGACTGCGGTAAGAAAGCGTCAGTCTATACCTTTTTTACATTACAAGGGTATACTGCATACTCTTTAAAGGAGAACTAATGATAAATTAAGTTTAGCTGATTTCCCATGCAATGAATATTTTTAATTTTTAAAATAAAGCTAATTTCCTAAAATGCAGAACTAACTAAACAATAAAGGAATCTGATTGTTGGTGCTGCAAGTTCTCTTTTTTCCCAAGATCCTTTGCTGGTGGTAAAACCCAAATCTTTTTGCACCAGCTAAAGAACACTGGGTATGACATTAAAAGCCGCAAAGGATTATGGGAAGTAGGAAAACAGGACAGCATAACCATAAATATTGATTTTCAGGTATGTGTATGGCTTTTTTAATGATAACAAAATAGTACATGGCAAATCACCTGAACTTTATTTATTTATTACACTTTAGTTCTCCTTTAATATTCTCCTCATCGCCTATTTTCCTTGGGACACCGGGTACTGAAAAAAATCCTGATACAATGAAGGATCTGCGGTTATATGACATTCCTTCCCATCTACGCACTTCTGAATAATATAGTGTGTGAATATTGAATAATATATGAAGTTATAATAATTTTGTAACAAACAGTACAATTCTATTCATACTAGTGTAAACTATATAGAATAGCTTTTAATAACATCCAATTGCAATGTTGTATTCTTCATTTGCAGCTGCGAATGGAAAAGATGAAGAATACTCCTCAGATTCTAAATCAAACCAGCCCCCCTAACCAGAGCGCAGCAAACAAGACACGAAGGTCTGTCGGTGGGGGGATTTGGTGGTGGTGGTTGACTGTGTAGCATAGTGATTGAGCTGGTGTGGTGCCTACTGATGATGTCACAAACTTGTTGATGGCATTGCTTTTGGGTGGGTGTGGTTGTGTGTAACACCGATTGATATCACAAGGGCGTTTGTGGTGCACAGAGTTTTTTGCACAGTGCGTGCGCTTGGATTGTTTCACAGAGTGTGTTGAGTAACACTTTAAAGTGGTGGCCCCAGGCACTTCTTGCACACGATGCACTGACCCCTGCACGCTCCCCTCCCTTGCCCCTTGTTCATCTAGGAGTTCTATTTCTCGTCTGAGCAGCCAAGAGAAGTTTGCACTGCGCGTGCAGGATAAAGAGAGGAGAGCACAGCCTGCACCCTCCGTTGGACTCCCTACTCTCCCCACAACTGCTGGCTCTGATGCAGAGTCTGGTTCTGACACAGAGTCAGGTGAGTTTGCTTCTCATTCCTTTCTATTAATTAAGTTTCTAAATTATTAAAGTCCCTCAATGAAATTTTTTTTTTTTTGTCTATCTTTTTATTTTAGAAAAAGTAAAAGCTCAGGAAAGAATTAATAACTTCAACAATCAGCTGCGAAGTCGTCCAGAAACCACAGTAAAGAAGGTAAGTGCCCCATGCTCTTACCTAAAAGGTTCTCCTATGATACTCCTGGGCATGTGAGGTTAGTTGTGGGTTGATTCACAAAACTCTTTTTTTTTTCCTCTATGGTGAAGACCACCAATCTGCAAGAGCAGGAGAAGTCTGAGCCACCCTCCGGTTCCTGGCGAGCTTCTCTGAGGAAGACTGGAAGTACTGGGACTTTGAGCACAGGAACTGGGCCTGAGGAGGGAAGGAGAGCAGCATTGCCAAAGTCTGCCTCTAGCTCACAGCTGTCTGAGAGGGTGTGTGACCATAGAGTTTATTGGTTATGAGATAGAACATTGAACTTTGCTATGAATATATTGGTGTATGCCAAGTCCTGTCTTTCTGTCATTCTTTTACATTTCACTGTTTGACTGCACCCACCTTGTTCTTAATTGTATCTTGTCCCATTTCGGTTTACTGTTGGTTTACTTCTCTTGTAGGAGAAGGCGGGTTTGGAACCTCGTCTGGCCCGTGTTCCACCAAACCAAAATCTGACAAATAACCAGGAAAATGTTAGGTAAGTGGTTGTAGCACCTCAAATCCATCAGTTTATGGGGGGACTACATTACAGTTCCCTTTGCTTCCTGCCACAGAGAGCCACTGCTGGGTCGTGGGTCGTTCATTCGACAGCGCAATGATGGGGAGGAAGGCATCAGTTCCCTGCGCAGACAGCGGGGGGAGCTCTTAGTATCTAAAACGGAAAATGCCATACCAAAGAGAGAGCCGCTGACAACAAAACCTGAACCACCCGTGTCAACAAAACCCACTGTAACCGCTAAAGAAGAAAATGTTTCCCCACCTGATGCCCTAGGAAGGTTTGTGTTAAGCAACGTTACATGGGGGACTTGCTCCATTTTGTGACTTATTGTTTCCATTTCCTTTAAAAGAAAACATTGCAATTTGATTTTTTTAATGATAATGTTGATGTATGTGGAACTTTGAAGAGACAATAGATGGTCTGAGCCAAACAAAATGAAAGAACATGTGTCCTTTCTTCTTTATAGACGAACTGGGACTACAAATTCCATTGGCACAACTTTAGAGCCAGCTTCCAATACTGAGACGAAGGAGAGACGCAGGTAGGAGGGGCTCTGTGGTAAGAGGAGGGATCAGCTCTTGGTGCTGCAGTAGTAAAAATTAGATTCTCATTATCCATGTTACCAGGTCATACCTGACACCGGTGCGAGATGAGGAAGCTGAGGCTCAGCGGAAGGCAAGGTCTCGTCACGCAAGACAGTCACGCCGATCCACTCAGGTGTGCAAACGTATTATGTTTAATAAAGGTCCCTGTTGCTTTGGTGGTTGTTGAGCCCTATTTATCTTATAATTCTTATTTCCTCTCTTCTAATTCATTTTTCTTTCCAGGGAGTGACTCTTACTGACCTTAAGGAGGCTGAAAAGGTTATTAAAGGTCAGCAAGAAAGTAAGCCTGAAGCTGCTCCAGAACCAGCGAAGGCCCAAGAGGAGGAGAGCAGCAGGGACAGCCAATTAAAAGCCAGAACTAGCCGTGCAGCCAGTGACGATGGGGTGAGTCAACCTTCTGTTTCAATGTGAAGACTAAGTAGACAATATTATTGTAGACAAATAATGTTTACAACATTTCCTTTAAGAAGGATTCTATAAAAATGTTTACTTCAGTATTGACAATGTGAACTGATGTTAAAAGCAAACTAGCTAATCTAATGCAAAGCAAGAAAGCTAAACATTGAATTCTTTTTTTGCCTGTTCGGGTGCCCATTCTAGTCTCATTTTAGATAAAATAATAATAATACCTGTCCTTTTGACTTGAATCATTATCCTTTTATAATGGCCCCGATTGGGCGAGGGTAGGGTCAGGGCCTGGGGGGCGGAGTGTTGGCCGTTTGGTGGTGGAGCTCAGTGAGTGGCTTGGTAAGTGCCTGGTTGGGCACCCTGATTTAGCTATTACATTATTAGAGAAGATGTCACAGATGATGTGATGAGTCACACTGTATTGGGCTTTCCTATTGCTGCAGACGGAGGTCAGTTGGAGAGCTCGTATTGCCAGTCTGCAAAAATCTGACCTATTGGGGCTGACCACTCCAGACTCAACAGCCAATCCACCATTGTTCCACAGACGAACTGCTGGTCAGGTCCTAGACAGTAAAGGTAAGTCGTGTGCACAGAAATGGGGATTGCATGTGTTTGGCACAACCTGCTCATAAATGTGTATTTACAGAGATGCAGAAATCCCAGGAGGATGAGAAGGAAAGCGATGAGAAAGGTGGAAGGAACAAAGGAGGAGTGCGGGACAGGAGGAGACCAAGAGGGAAACGGAGATCCACAGGTGTTCCACTGACCAATAAAGATGTAAGATATGGGGCTCTTGGTTAATGCTGGGATAGACAGGTTCTGACCAGGGTAGGAGATACGATGTGAAAGGTAATTCCACCTAAAATGATTGTAAACTCCAACAAGATACGTTTATCCTGTGGGTGCACTTGTGGAACTTTAGTTAGTAACCGGGCAGCTCTGTGTGTGTCTGCACCAGGCCAGATCCAACCTCATCCACCCCTGCCCAAACCCCACCTTCTTAGACTGTTTCATTGGCTAAGATTGGGTGGTGTGTTTTGGCTGTAAGGTGTAACAAAATGTATTTTAGACAATGTGTATTACTGCTTTAGGGGCATGTCCATCTCAAAAATAGAAAGATCCCTGCAGGTAGAGGCCCCATACATGTTAAAACCCCATAATTGTAGGCTGAGATATCCTTCCCGTTCTTTGCCGCCCACAGCGGCCTCTTCTGTACACTCTGAAGGCTCAGATTTTTCACACATCTGCACTTAGCATTCACAGAGCTCACACGAGCCTCCACTAATACTCTGCAGTCATTGGCCATGACTTTACCTGTCACGACCCTGACTGTAGTGTAAACCTGGAGGACTGTGAATACATGGATGAGGGAGGTGAGAGGGGGACTGCAAGAACAGATATCTTCTCAGCCTACAAGTAAGTATGGAAAAGGTGATTATAGAGGTGTATTAGGGCCTCTACCAACAGGGCATTTTTAGGGTGGACATGCCCTTAAAAAATTTAGTTTTTTTACAAAATGTAAATATTGTAAGAATGCAGAAGGTGTTGGGTTGCAAATAAAGCTTTGTGTGTCTGGATTTTGGTTTCTTTAAAAAAATGCGTGAAGGTCCAAACTACCGATTTACTTCATTAGGTGTAATTGCCCTTGTGAACTAGTAAAGATGTCCCGTATGTGGTCCATTTAGTTTAACTTTATTTAAATTTGTCATTTAGATTCTGGTGATTTTTTTTTTTGCTGAAGTAAAGAGTGAAATGTTTGCGAAGTTGTATTGTGCTTATTTTCTTGCATAGTGCTGAATGTTTTACACAACGCTTTATAATTTGTTTTTCTATTACATTGGGCTGACAGTCTATCACCTACACCACATCTGTATGTCTTCATGATTAAGTGCTCGTAGAAAGAAAGATTATTAATGTGAACATTTTACTTTTGTAGAGTGATGGTGAAGACTCTGAAGATGAAGATGGAACAGAGGACTCTGCACAAACTCAGGTGCTTGAGTATAGACAAGAGGATGTTTGGCTTGGTAGCTGTACATTTGGTTTGGTGGTTGTACGCTTAGTTTGGTAGCTGTACATTTGGTTTGGTGGTTGTACGCTTAGTTTGGTAGCTGTACATTTGGTTTGGTGGTTGTACGCTTAGTTTGGTAGCTGTACGTTTGGTTTGGTGGTTTTTACGGTTGGTTTGTTAGCTGAACGTTTGGTTTGGTGGTTGTACGTTTGGTTTGGTAGCTGTACTTTTTGTTTGGTAGCTGTACGTTTGGTTTGAGAGCTGTACGTTTGGTTTGAGAGCTGTACGTTTGGTTTGATAGCTGTACGGTTAGTTTGGTAGCTGTATGTTTGGTTTGGTGGTTGTACGTTTGGTAGCTGTACGTTTGGTTTGAGAGCTGTACGTTTGGTTTGAGAGCTGTACGTTTGGTTTGAGAGCTGTACGTTTGGTTTGAGAGCTGTACGTTTGGTTTGAGAGCTGTACGTTTGGTTTGATAGCTGTATGTTTGGTTTGGTAGCTGTATGTTTGGTTTGTGGTTGTACGTTTGGTTAGCTGTGAAGTTTGGTTTGAGAGCTGTACGGTTGGTTTGAGAGCTGTACGTTTGGTTGAGAGCTGTACGTTTGGTTTGAGAGCTGTACGTGTGGTTGAGCGTGTACGTTTGGGATTGAGGCTGTACGGTTGGTTTGAGAGCTGTACGTTGGTTTGACAGCTGTACGTTTGGTTTGACAGCTGTACGTTTGTTTGAGAGCTGTACGTTTGGTTTGACAGCTGTACGTTTGGTTTGACAGCTGTACGTTTGGTTTGACAGCTGTACGTTTGGTTTGAGAGCTGTACGTTTGGTTTGGTAGCTGTATGGTGGTTGTTAGCTGTCGTTTGGTTTGAGAGCTGTAAGTTTGGTTTGGTAGCTGTTGTTGGGTTTGGTAGCGGTATGTTGGTTGAGAGGGGACGTTTGGTTGGTAGCTGTATGTTTGGTTTGAGAGCTGTACGTTTGGTTTGGTAGCTGTATGTTTGGTTGAGAGCTGTACGTTTGGTTTGGTAGCTGTACGTTTGGTTTGAGAGCTGTACGTTTGGTTTGGTAGCTGTATGTTTGGTTTGGTAGCTGTACGTTTGGTTTGAGAGCTGGTAGTTTGGTTTGGTAGCTGTAAGTTTGGTTTGGTAGCTGTACGTTTGGTTTGAGAGCTGTATGTTTGGTTTGAGAGCTGTATGTTTGGTAGCTGTACATTTAGTCTTTGTATGTTTGCTAGTTGTACATTTGGTATTTGTATATTTGGCTTTGTAGCTGAGCATTTGGTTTGGTAATTGTATGTTTGGTAGCTTTACTTTTGGTTTGGTAGCTGTATGTTGGGTTATTTGGTATATTATGGTAAATGTTGGCTAAAAATTCTTTCTAAAATAGTTTTTGGTAAAAGATGTATTTTTTTGGTTGATAACCATGGCTTTATTTTTGCCTTGCCTCTCCGACTGAGTACTATTCTTGGTAAGTAATTCTATCTAGTACCAGTAGGGTCCTATTGTCCATAAAGCTATAGATGTTATCCCTGTTATAATTAGAATTCAACCCTTCTGCACCAGCTGCCAACACATAAAAGATAAAGATAGATCAATAAATAGGAAATCGACCAACATTTTTTGGCTTTCCTACCTTACAATATATGGCTATAAACCATGAACCCATACTTTTAAGGGTTGGCGATCTAAAGAGCTTCTTCAGGATGCTGTATTCTGTTGATAATTTTAAACGCTGTCACCCCAAATGGTTAAAAGGGCCCCATACATGCCCCATTTCTGGTATATTTTTCAAAATCGCCTGATCATTGGACCGTGCATGTCCATTTATACGAAAATCTTTTTACACAATTTTCTTCCCTATTGGAAACGTTAGAACCGTGATTGCAGGATTAGTATTGGTGCGTGTATGGGCCCCTTTAAATGAAAGTTGAATGAGAGATATAGCTTGTTAACCTTATTTGTATGTATTCTATATGGTTGCCAGGCAAAAATTTTCGAAACTGGTCAGTATTTTTTGGTTGGTCAAAAATAAAGGTACAAGGTGGCACATCAATCATTCTATTGAGCTGTGTATGGCTAGCCTTAAGGTGGCCATACATCAGTGCGATATTACTTACCCGACCGACCGCTCACACAATGTTCATCGATCCTGCTGGAACCGTCTCTCCCGATCTTATATCCGACCGTCATGCGATCGCAAAATCCCATTCATTTTGCGATCTCATGTCGGTCGAATATAATATCGGGAGAGTCGGTTCCGGCAGGATCGCAGGAATTTCGTGTGAGCGCTCGGTCGGGTAAGTAATATCGCACTGATGTATGGCCACCTTAACTATACTCTTACTTAGTTGACTGTTCAGGAGTTGTATTCTTTGTGGGTGTGTAGCTTTTATACTGTTTTTTGTTTGTATGACACAATGTACATTCTTTTTTTCCTCCCAGGTAGATGGACTTGTATTTCGGTAAGAATGAAATTCATGTTTGTATATTTAATTGTAATGTTCAACCCTGTGAAGGTTAAACAAATATGCTGATCTTGACTCGGCATGAAGTGTTTTTCCTTTGTAGAATTTAAATGAAAACTAAAGCTAAAATCTAAATGAGCCTAAATGGAATAGATAATGGTAAATATAATTCCAGATTAATACAACTCTCCATTCTAGAAGCAGATTATTCAGTAATTAAAGGGAAATTATACTCTTGCAGTAACTGGCTACTTTCTAACAGTAACTGAGAGTTTTTAAGTACCCTCACCCATTAGCATATATCCAATTGTCAGTGACTATGAATGCGGGAGGAGCCAGAAAGTCAAGTTTTCCGTAAAAATTTACAGGTTCCAGGGTAAGGCAGAAGTAGGGGGGGGGGTAAAGAATTCAATGTGCATGTGCTATATTGTATTTGGATTTTTGACCCACTCACTGAAAGCCTGAAACCTGCATAATTAAATATATTACAACTCCACACAATCCTGTAGATTTTATTGCCGAAAAATGTTGTTTGTTAGCAAATATAGAACTATCTTATTTATTAACTAGCAAACCTCTGATACTTTAAAGAATCGCAAATCCACCGCCGCACAACAGATTTCCCCCCCCCCCCCCCCCTCGCAGCCTTGATGGTCTAATCCTTCAGTTAGTATTAGGATTTCTTCCCATTCTCTCCAGCAGCACCTAACGGCCATTCGGGTTACTGCACTGGGTCTGGCATCCATGGATTTACATATTTCTCCCAAGTTTATATGATTTTAGAATCCATGCAGGTTTATTTATAGATGTACATTGTATTGGACTTGCAGTGAGTCATTTTTGTGGGTGTATTGCTTATAGTACATGCAATTTTTCTCCAGGAAACCACATAATAATTTTCACCTTCAGTGTTCTCCCTAGGGTCTTTTAGCCGGGCGGCCCATCCGGCTACTTTTTCATGCCACCTGGCTGGAAAAAAATTCTTAAGAGGACACTTGTGATTTTTAAAAAAATTAGAAGTAGGTTTAATAGGTGTGCCAATATGACAGTAAAAACTCCTGCCAAAACTGCCCAGTCCAGACCACTTTTTTATACTTGTAAGCTTATTTTAGCACGTTAACTAGCTTTTCCAAGATCCTCAAGGCCACAAAAGGTTGGCACATGTATTTGTGCTGCCATTTTACAGCACAAATACATGTGCCATGTTACCTTCAGATGTTGTAGAACTACAATTCACTGCAGATGTTGTAAAACTATATAATGAGCATGGTGCAGTGCACATTTTTCCCCACCACCAAATATCCTTGTCCCACCCCACCCAGCTACTTTTTCATGCCACCCTGCTTGAAAAAAATTCTGGGGAGAACACTGACCTTTGACACCTTGCTTATCATATTCATAAAAAAGATTTTCTGACATGTGTGATCAGAGTTTAAATGTCCATCTGCGTATACGGTTAATTATTAGATTACAGGTTATTAGCTCAACATCGTTAAAGGTTATTTGCATTTTCCCATTTTTAGCTATGTACTGGGATGGGTATTGTACTGCACTTCAGTATTTTTAATGCTAAAGAGGACATTTTCATATTTACAACCCCAAAACAGCCATATAACCCTATAGCAGGCAGTTTTTGACATGGGAAGATCTATTGGAGAGAAACTCCTCATCCCAGGTGAAGAGCATTAGGAATTCTGTGTACGTGATGAAACAACAAATCGAAATATGTGATAATAAAAACTTTGCATTGAAAAGCATTCTTGTTATTTACCTCACATAGATGTGAAAATGATGCGTTTGTAACTGTTCTTAGGGCAGTCACTAAATCCAGCATACCTGAATCAATCCGTGGAGAGATAACTGCTGAGCACCGGGAGACAAAAGATTTTAAAAAAGTAAGTATAGGGCACTGTGAGGGTATTGGAGCATTTAGATTCTCCTTGTTCCTGCAAATCCTAAAGACACAAAGGAAAGGATCTGTTCTTTTCTTAAAAGTCCTTATGAGAGACATTGAAGCCACACTGCCTATATTTTGGCGCGGCAAATCTTGTGGGCCAACTGATCCATTTTTTGTTTAATATTTTGATCAATATTTTGACTAAAAATTCCGTTCTACGGGCTAGGCCACGCTAGTGTGGTCCAATTGTTGTGGCCACAGTAGTGCGCTGCCGTGCATAAACGCATGAGCGCCGGAAACGTGTGCAAGATAACCCATGCTTTTGTGTGCCCGTTTCTGGCGCTCATAAGGGCTACAGTGTGGCCTTGGCCTACCAGGCCAAAATATCAGCCAGTATACACACAGCCTTATGGTAAACGTAATTTTATTTATGCCATTTACTATTCCTTTCTGTATTTTTCACTTAGCTTTATGAGGACCTTTTAAGAGACAATGGGCGTCTTCGTTCCCAGCTGCTAAATACTCAGAACTTAGTAAATGAGACCAAAGCTGAGCTTGAAAGAACCACACTGGTAAGAGTTTAATAGACGATATAGTGAGACATGTGGGGGTCACCCTAAAATAATAATAAAGTTTTCATTTTATGTGTATTCTTTGATCTGACTAAATTGTACAGATTCCTAATCAGGTATTTATACAAGATAGCAGATAACCAATGCTCAGTCTTTCAGTTGATTCCAGACTTTAATTTTTATTTTACCTACTGCAAATTGTTGGGATGGCATTGGAGCCTTGTTTAGACACTAAATAGACACGCTCATACGTATGCTTGCTGCCGGATGACAAGCACACTTTTTGGCCAATAGTGGTCATTGGCAGAAAAAAAAATAGTGGTAATTTTTGGCCAATAGTGTCATCTCCCTACCGAATGGCTACACATGTGCAATTGTCAGATGAAATGGACGATCATCATTCGATCATTCTGGCAAAAGTAGCGTCAGGCCAACAAGTTGCTGAGGCCAAGCATGCAGTCCATAGAGTACCGCACAATGGTCCATGATTTTCCAACGCGTCCGATCGACGATTAAGTAACCTTTTAAGATTAATGCTTTAATTATACTGATATTTTTACTTATAGTATAGTAATTAAGGTCCCCACTGGGGCAGGGATCAAACCCCAAATCATTTTTTATTTAACGTTTTAGTTGTCCTTTAGATTTGTTTAAGGTAACTTTGTAGTAATTTCACGTCATTATTTTTGTTTTCCAGAGACAGGAGAGGAGCGTGGATAGAACCTTTCTGATTGACACTGAGAAGAAGGTAATTGTTGTGTATAATTATAGCTTTTACTACATTTTGTCTAAATAAAACATTGGGGAATGGAATGTCCACCCCTATCTATAAAAATCAGTGTATAATGATTACCCCCCAAAAGCAGGAGATAGTTTTATTGAAACAGTTTAGATTGGCTCCCTGACTGAGTTATTATACTTACATTCTCCTCCTTGATCCTCCTTCGCAGCTCTGCACTTCCGGGTAAGGCAGTCAGTGTCGGCCGTGACAGTGATGTCACGGCCAATCACTGACTGCCATTCCTGGAGCAGTCTCCACTGCGGCTGCACAACAACAGAAAAAAAACACAGCAGCCGTAGTGGAGACTAAGTGAGGAACCCGGAAGCGGCAGAGGATAGAGGAGCATGTGAGTATAATAACTCTGTGTGGGAGCCGATTTAAACTATTTCAATAAAACGATCTCCTGCTTTTGGGGGGTAATCTATTTTGTACAGATTTTTATAGATAGGGGTGGACATTCTCTTTAAGGAGAGATGTAAACATCATGCTTGTCTGGGGCCTTTATACACACCAATACAGATCGTATAACCGCGATAAAGAGTTTCGAACCATATGCTATCCAACATTTATAGGAAATTGGAATATCTAGACCGGGACTGGTTCCCCTTATTGGTAGAAGTGCAGGTGCTGAAATTACTATGGTCTCCAAAAAAATTTCCACAGTGGCAGTATTTTTACTGTATCTGTTTTCAGACCTTGTATCTTGTAAATGTGTGAATTAATTTCTTTTACTGTAATAGGAACTGCCTTAAGCAACCCACATTTTTTTCCCCTTGGTTTTTTGGACCGGATCTCCTCCTATAGTTTTCGCGCTAGAGACAAATTGGGTACAAAAGTGTTCAGATTTAATTGCGATTTTACATAACCTGCCCCTTGATTGTTTTCAGGTGTGAGCAGATCTAATCAGTGCTGATAGATCACATTAAGGTTGCGTACACACTACAACGAGCGGTAACGCGTGCATAAAAAATGTGCAATCGCAATGAAAGCCCTGTGAGTTATAGTTCTGCTATCCCATTTAAAGGAAAGATTTTTATCATTTACTTTTGCTGGTCATACAATACTATCAAACCTCTAACAAAAGTGTAGGCCAGCGGTTTTACTTTCTGACGTTCCTGCCCTGTCTGGCCCATTAGTTTTCCGATTAGAAGTTGATCGTAAAATAGATTGTGCCAGGCGGGTTCTTCTAACAAAGGGCAAGTATGGTATGGGCACCATTAGATTGAAGTCGGTTAAATACAGTTCTTTTATTCCTCCTACTCAAAGGCCAAGCATTTCAATCATAAAATCCATGTACTTATGTATTTATTGCTTAAAATGTATTTCATCCAATGTTATTAATGGCGCTTCTCTTGTATTTCCTTCTGGAATTCCCATTCCCACATAACAGGAAAAGGTTATCTTGGAACGAAGGTTGTCAGAATTGCAGGATGAACTGAAGGTGAGCACAGCACCAATGTATTTTCTATAAAGAGCATCACACTTAAAGGAATAGGTCACTACCAAAGTGAACTATTCCTATAATGGATTGATTGAAGGAGCTATGCCTTACCTCTCGTTCTTCAATCAATGCATGTGAGCCTGGAAAGAAGGTAGAGCAAACTTACCTGTTACGCAATTCTCCGCGGCAGCACTGACAGGTCCCAACCGCTTCTGGGTTCTGTACAGATATGGCGCGCCTGCACAATAATTTGCGCTATAGCTGTACAGAACCTGGAAGTGGTCGGGAATTTCAGTGCTGCTGCTGCGGATCACGTAACAGGTTTGGCACAAGAAGATATAGGGGAGCACACTACAATGTTGAATCCAAAATTTTATTTAACAACAGATACAACGTTTCAGGACGCCCTGTCCCTTCCACGTTGTATCCATTGTTTAATAACATTTTGGATTCACCATTGTAGTGTGCTCCCCTATATCTTCTTGTGCTAAGAATCATCTGGCCCTTGGAGTAGAGGGCAGGGGGAATGGGCCCTTGTTTTGTCGAGCAGCTAGCCCAGCATGACAAGGAAGCCCTTACTGTAGTTTCTTTCAGTGGCGTAGATAAGAATCACTGGACCCCCTAGCAAAACTATGATGGGGCCCCAATCTGCCCCTGCTCCCCTAGTGGTTATGCCCCTGGTTTCTTTATTTATAATTAATTATTTTTTCTCTTTTTCTCACTGAAGTTTCTTGGGGATTTAAAAGCCGATAACCAACGTCTGAAAGATGAAAATGGAGCCCTGATACGAGTCATTAGCAAATTGTCCAAATAGCATAGCTGCTAACTTGGGGCAACTTTCTCTCCTACCAGTCACCGTTTGGAACTGCCCAGTCGGACATGCACAGCATTAAAGGAGGAGGTGGGAACAATGAGGATATATGCACAGTCAGCCACCCCTCAACCTGACCAGGATTTGTTACATCAGAGGCCACCTGCTCCTTCCTCATGGTTTGATGGCTCATAGAGAAAGCTCAGTCCTCGGAGGATATTTCACCTTCAGTTTACAAATCGGTGGATGTAAGAATGTGGCCTTTTGTATAAATCTTCACCAACACATACATTCTTTCAGGGTAGTAGATGCAGATGCCTCTCTGGTTGTCTCCATGTGAAAAATACAACAAATGTGATTTTGGAATAATTTGCAACGTTGTTGCAGTGTGTTGTTTGCAAAGAATAAATAATTTCATCACGGTTTACACTTTTACCCAGATTTTGTTGGATTCTGGAAATCGCTTTGTCCGTGTAAAATCCAAATGAATGTTCCATATTTATAGTAAGGATTGCCTTTCTAAGATAATGTCTGGGCAAAGCCTCTGAATCAAACGCAATGAAGGCAGAAGAACTGGCCCAATAAAAATCACCGTAATTGCCCAATTCCCCTTGGGTCTAGTAGGACTCCAGGAAAGTTATCTGGATTATCTGGTATGGTTTCAAGCTAAAGAGACCTTGAAAAGTGAGGGGTGGCTGATGTGTCATGTCCTAACCACTGTGTTCCACCAACGACGTGTCCACAGAGAGAGAAAGTCACAGAAGAGAACCAGGTTCCTGCATGGGGCGAGCACTGTCTGATCAACAAGATCCAAACATTTGGAGAAAAAAATTAAGCACAAATCTTTTAGCCCAGTTTGTCCCCCGTCCTTGAGTATTTGTTTTTATGACGGATTTCACTTTGTTGAAGGGAGCTGCAGAGTAGGGTAGGTATCGCAGTATGTTCTCCGTTACTCGAGCACATTTGAGACACCACAAAGAGGACTTTTTTTTGTAGATGTTGGCCTTCTAGTCACTTTTTGGCTTCCCCTCCCCCCACCAATATCCCCGTTTGTTAATCTGATAGAGAGAATTTATTTATTTATTTTCATTAGATTTGTTGTAGAACTGTAAGGGTGTGTTGTGGTTTCTAGGAAAAGGTTTGATTCCAGTATCCTGTCCATTAGTCTGAATGTGTATAGGACAGGGATGTCATAGAGTCATATTTCATTATGAATAAGCACATACTCCTTTAGAAGTTATTATTATTATTTTAGCCAACCTTGTCGGAACTTGAACTTTTAAGAACATGAGGTCAGCCAGACCAAATGAGTAGTAGATGATAAATAAAATTCCTGAATCCTATAAACAGATTTTTATTTAAACCTCATCAGACATTGCCAGTAAAATCATAATTTCAAGCCTGAGGGCATGTGCACTGCCAATGTAGCCTCATTCAATACTCACCTGAACAAGGGAACCCTGAATGTATGAAAGAAACAGATAAAATGATTGTCCGCATGCCATTCTGGGCTACAGAACTCCTTAGTAGCTGAATGCTAGGATGTATAGTTTCCAGGGGATCACTGCTACATGAGTATATTACTATTTTTCTGTAGATTGGTCAGCCACAATTATAGAATGAATGAAATAAATTATAGGTAGGTAAGCCCTGCAATTATTATTAAAGGGCTTCCAGGCAAGCAGTTGGCTATTATATGACATGGCAGATTACTCTGCTCATTCCTGGACCTTAATGCTTGGGTACAAGCAATGAACTTTACATCCCAATCTTTCGCCTCTAGCAAGCGGTTGGCTGGGACGAATTGCTGTCGGGTTGCAGCAAAAGTCGCCATGCCAGATAGTTTGATGCTGCTGATCGTGCATTACATAAGAGACCACATGATTTGCGGTGATTAACATACATATTCAATGTGGGCGAAAGGGCGACTGACATCGCTTGCCGGCAACAATGAAAACCTGGCAGATTTTTCAGCCCGACTGACAGATACACAGAAATATTGGGCAGTTTGGCAGAAAAATCTGCTTGTTTGTCCCAGGCTAAGAGAGGAAAGAAAGTTTAATACTATAGCAGGAAGCAGCTCAGGAGTGTAGAAAAAAGCAGGAGGCTGAAATCCTGCACATTTCCTGGCAGTCCACCAACCGAGAGATGTCAGGGGCTCTAGAACAGAGAACAGGGTTGGAGGGAAAGGGAGGTAAGGCAAAGGAAAAAAACCCGGGACCCCAACTTGTATGAATATCTTGAAACTGAACTAGTAACTCCCTAAAGTCTTTGAAGGCCAATTATACTTTTAGTGCCCAAATAGCTGAAGATTTGTAGGTTAAAACATAAAAATTCTGCTCAGTTATTTATAATGTTATCAAGGATCTTTTAAAGCTGCCCCTTTGGGGTCTCGGGGGGGGGGGGGGGGCTCTAAAGCCTTAACTGGCCAGTCCTTTATTCATTCTTAACTGCCCATTCATTCTCCTGCCCTTGACCTGGTCTTAGGCTTCCCGTCAGCATTCACCCGAGTTTCCTGCCTGTTTTACTGTTCACTCACGTTTTTATAATTTTGTGCAATATATTATATATTTATAAAACATTTTGCCAAACACTGCATTCTGTTCAAAGCTGCGGTTCAGCCTTTTATTTTTTTTCCCTGTGCTTTAATATTGTTTATATAATTTATAAATTGCACTGTTTTTAAAACACTAATTTGTGTGTGTGTGTGCTCTGCTATTTTTACGGTGGTTATGACTTTAATGTCGTGTTTTTATGTGTTGTTTTTTTCCTGACGATTGTCACGTGCCAGACAATGTGGTTATCATGTTCTGTTTTGCCCCTTGAACCTGTGTCCTCCTGTTCTGCTAACGATGGGTTAACCCCTGTCAACTCCAGAATCGCAAATAAAAACTCACTTTGAATCATGGATCTTGTCCGATGTGGCTACTGTGGGAACATGAATTGCAAGACTCACCCAACAGAAGTAGATGTACAGCTTAAAGCAAATGTAAAGCCCATTGCCCAAAATATGTGCCCATGTGTAGCCTAGCAGTAATATCAGTTTTCAAGCTCCTCACCCTACTTCATTAAAGGGCAATTATAGTGAGAAAATTGTTTTTTTTTAATTTCTTCTAATGTATCCTATAAGTCATCCCATCCACCAGGGTACCTTTAGTTTCTTTAAATTCTACATAGTCCCCGAGATATAAGCCTTTGAATATGCTGTGATTTGTAGGAGCTGCTACACCTCATCTGTCACTCAAAGGCACACACCCACACAATCCAAAGCTCCCCTGCAGTACTGCCACACACTCTCTCACCCATACTGTAAGTACCATGTGCAACATAGTCAAATGCTGTAGTGCTAAACACAATCAATAAACCATCAACCCAGCAATATGAGCATAACACACTATAAAACAGCCCCTCCCCCCAAAAAAAATCTTATATACATACAAAACCAGTGACTCAAATGGAACACTAATACAGTATATATAATACAGTAATACAGACTATATACCTAACAAGACACACAGTGCAATCTATGAAATATATAGACTAAAGCAACTGAAATGTAACAGGACAACAAGCAGTGTCACTGTGTTTGTGAAGGTCTCACTACAAGCTGCTGTTACACTGACTCTCTCTTCAGTGATTATGATCTCAGCTAAGCAGGGGGAGAGATATGAACTTTAGGTAAAAAGTAAATAACAATTAGCAAAGTTAGAAAACAGGCAGAGTTCAGTAACTTACTTGTAAAGAATCTCAGCACCACTTGTCCTCCTCTCTCCCCCTCTGCCCCTCCCTTCAGCATATTGCTACTTTCTCTACTGCTTGCAGTCTAGCTCTGGAGGGGAGGGGTCAACAGGATGTCAGCACTTCATTTAAAGTCCTTTCAACTGACAATGCTCGGACTCTGTATACAGCCCGTCACTGCTTGAGGGGGAGTAGACAGAGAGGGGAGGGGGACTACACAGCTTGGTACAAACTTCTGCCAGTGTGAAGAAACGAAGCCACACAGAAACATAAAAGTAAGGCAGCTTATACTAAGTGATCTATACATTGTATACAGACTAAGTTTTTTTTTCACTATAGTTGCCCTTTAACATATGTTCTCTACTGTCAGATGGGAGAATAGTCTGTGACAATGACTGTAGGAGGAGCCAGACATAAGACAAAAAGGAGTATAGTTCTCTTCTAATCTGAATATGCACAGTAGAATTAATAGGCTGAGCCTACTGGGTCTGGATCAGCCACATGTGTGGCTGAAAAACAGTTGATCTCGTGTGAAAATTTCTATTGCCCCATATACTTTAGTATCGGGAAGCAGATATCCGCTGGCCACCTGAACAATGTCCTTATACAGAGTATAGGGAGAATGTCAGGGATTTGTGTAGCCAGTTTTACAGCCAATGGAATCTGACTGGGGAACCCAATGCATTCAATCCTAGTACCTTTGTATAAGGAAGACTGCTTGGTGTCCTTACATTAAAGGAATTGTACACTGAAAAATTACTTTGCCTAATTGTAATCTATGAATGAATACATGTAATAAGCACTGTGATGTGTTTGTGTTGCTGTATGACTTCAATCGACCATCTGACTCTGTGAGAACAAAAATGCTCCATAATCCCTATGAGGCAGCATTGGGAAGGGGGAATTTCCCACAATGCAGTTCACGTATCAACTGTCACCATTTCAGCTAAAGCAAAACTATACCTAGCAGCACAGTTTGATACTAAGGCAATTGATTGACAGCTGAAATATAAAATGGTTTAGATTGGATATCTAAAGAAATAGGGGACGGATCAACAAAAAAAAGGTACAGTGATAGTTGTGAAGAATTATTTCCAGTAATGGCCAATTTAGAAAAACATTTCCCAGTGTACATACCCTTTAAGCAGAACGTGAATGGCGATATAAGGAATGACTCCTTCTAGAGCAATATTATTTCTTAACTGACAATTGGAATGTAGGACCTTTTCCTGTTCCATAGACCTTGGTAGGAACCATCTGTAATTCTGCAAGTTTCTGGCATTTCCGGGTATCTGCCTCCCTCGTTACGATTGAGTAACAATTGGTTTTCTGACTGCCTAGTTGTGATTAAAGAGAGGTCAAGGGGAGGTTGCCCAGTAGTAACTTTACAGCTCTCTCATAGAAGGAGGATAGCTTAAGAAAATAAATAGAGTATGTATACATATAACTATGTATCTGGGTCCATTGGTAAAAATGTAACGTTGCTTCACTGTCTTGTTTTTTTTATACTTAAAGGGGATCAGCAAGATCCCACTACTTAAAAACTTTTTTTCGAGTTTTAAATCCGAGCTGTAGATTCTGAGAAATCATCCTTTGAAATCACAGCATTTACAGGGAAAGACCTGTCACTCCAGAAGCAGAAACTATAATACCTGTCCCATCCCAGACCTCTTACTAAGATCTTTGTCTGCTGCCAACACACTTTTTGCAACATTTAAGAGAATTGGCAGAGAAAAGAAAGTGATGTGGAGATTTATAAGCAGAGCAGTGTCCATGGTGAGACTGCAGACACTGCAAGAAGGCAGTGAGTAAGGGAGGGTGGGGCAATTAGGAACACTCACTAAACAATAATTAAATGACAAAGGAAGCACAGATAAATATGTGAGTACCATCATTTGATGTAAAGTTGTTTGAGTGATTAAAAGGGATGGGATCTGTTTCCGATTTAAAACTGATTCAGACTCGGAACTCCTGGCTCTGAAGTTCCGTCAGAACACTTTGGAACTTTTGCTATTTTCGCTAACCATGAAAACATGATCAGCCGTGATTTTAAAAAATTCACGATCCGGATGAAAGGGCTACAGATAGCTGTCGGCGGTTTGCACCCACACCATACTTTCTAATTTTCTATTGAATCAGAAAATCTGAAAACAACAAAACTTGCCAGTTTCAAACATCTTTAGCAACTAATAAGCAGATTGGTTGCTATTTTTTCCAGAGAGCCATTGGGAGACCCAGTAAGAATATTTGGGAAAAGTTGTCCCACTAAAGAGCAAAGACATCTAACTAAATCTTAAGGCTGTTCCTTCCACTGGCTTTATCATGGTTTCCCACAAGAAAGCTCCTTGATTTCAGAATGTGTCTCTGCAGGAGGACAGATGACCTAGGTTTCAAGATTATGTCTTCAGATCAGAGACATCCTAGTGTGGAGTGTTTACGGTTCCTAGCTCTTCCTCTATTCCAGGGGATGCCTTCCACCGTAAATATGTCCCAAGGTTCTTTGGTTATTTTTCCTCAAACCAGGGACTTCTTAGGCACCAGTGTGCCTGCAGTCCTCCAGATTTATAGCAGTAGTGAAACACAGAGGTTATAAATATATAAGGCTCTCCATTGCCTCACTCTATAGCCTTCCACAATGGTCTGTGACATTTGGAGGCCCCAGTGCAGAAGTGAAACCATCATGGCCAAGAAATGTATCACAGTCCAGGGTAACTTTCTTAAATTTTTCTGTCAGGCTTCAGACAAGTTGTTTCGTCTAGGGCCCTATTAGTCCTACTCTGCCAGTATTGAGTATTCACTAGGTCATGCAAAGGAAACTATAGGTAAGTGAGCCATTCCCTCCATTGTGGACCTTCTACTAAGGAAACTATAGGTAAGTGAGCCATTCCCCTTATTGTGGACCTTCTACTAAGGAAACTAGGTAAGTGAGTCATTCCCCCTATTGTGGACCTTCTACTAAGAAAACTAAAGGTAAGCGAGTCATTCCCCCTATTGTAAACCTTCTACTAAGGAAACTAAAGGTAAGTGAGTCATTCCCCCTATTGTGAACCTTCTACTTAGAAAACTATGGGTAAGTGAGTCATTCTCTCTATTGTGGACCTTTTACTAAGGAAACTACATGTAAGTCAGTCATTCCCCCTATTGTGGACCTCCTACTGAGGAAACTAGGTAAGTGAGTCATTCCCTCTATTGTGGACCTTCTACTTAGGAAACTATAGCTAAGTGAGTCAATCCCCCCATTGTGGACCTTCTACTAAGAAAGCTATAGGTGAGTGAGTCATTCCCACCTATGTGGGACTTTCTAATTAGGAAAAACTATAGGTAAGGAGTCCATTCCCCTATTGTGGACCTCTACTAAGAAAGCTATGGTAGTGAGTCATTCCCCTATTTGTGGAACATTCACTTAGAAAACTATAGGTAAGTGAGTCATTCCCTATTGGACTTTTAACTAAGGAAACTAAATAGGATGAGTCATTCCCCCTATTGGAACCTTCTACTTAGAAAACTATAGGTAAGTGAGTCATTCCCAGATTGTGAGACCTTCTACTAAGGAAACATAGCAAGTAAGTAAGTCATTCCCCCTATTAGGACCTTCTACTAGAAAACTATAGGTAGGGAGTCATTCCCCCTATTGTGGGCCTTCTACTAGAAAGCTATGGTGAGAGTCTCCCACTATTGTGGACTTCTGCTTAAGGAAACTATAGGTGAGTGAGTCATTCCCCCTATTGTGAACCTTCTACTTAGAAAACTATGGTAGTGAGTCATTCCCCCTATTGTGCGACCTTTTACTAAGGAAACTACATGTAAGGGAGTCATTCCCCCTATTGTGGATCTTCTACTAAGAAACTATAGGTAAGTGAGTCATTCCCACTATGTGGCCACTTCTACTAAGGAACAATAGGCAAGTAAGTCATTCCCCCTATTGAGGACCTTCTACTAGAAACTATAGGTAAGTGAGTCATTCCCCCTATTGTGGACCTTCTACTAGAAAGCTATAGGTAGAGAGTCATTCCCACTATTGTGGACCTTCTGCTAAGGAAACTATAGGTGAGTGAGTCATTCCCCCTATTGTGAACCTTCTACTTAGAAAACTATGGGTAATGAGTCCTTCCCCCTATTGTGGACCTTTTACTAAGGAAACTACATGTAAGTGAGTCATTCCCCCTATTGTGGATCTTCTACTAAGAAAACTAAGGTAAGTGAGTCATTCCCACTATTGTGGACCTTCTACTAGGAAACATAGGCAAGTAAGTCATCCCTTATGAGGACCTTCTACTAGAAAAAACTAATAGGTAAGTGAGTCATTCCCCCTATTGTGGACCTTCTACTAAGAAAACTATAGGTAAGTGAGTCATTCCCCCTATTGTGGACCTTCTACTAAGAAAACTAGGTAAGTGAGTCTATTCCCCTATTGTACCTTCTACTAAGAAACTATAGGTAAGTGAGTCATTCCCCTATTGTGAACCTTCTACTTAGGAAAACTATGGGTAAGTGAGTCATTCCCCTATTGTGGACCTTTTACTAAGGAAACTACATGTAAGGGAGTCATTCCCCCTATTGTGGATCTTTTACTAAGAAACTATCGGTAAGTGAGTCATTCCCCTATTGTGGACCTTCTACTAAGGAAACAATAGGCAGTAAGTCATTCCCCCATGGGGACCTTTATAAGAAAACTATAGGTAAGTGAGTATTCCCCTATTGTGGACCTTCTACTAAGAAAGCTATAGGTAAGGAGTCATTCCCACTATTGTGGACCTTCTGCTAAGAAACTATAGGTGAGTGAGTCATTCCCCCTATTTGTGAACCTTCTACTTAGAAACTATGGTAGGGTAAGTGAGTCATTCCCCCTATTGTGGACCTTTTACTAAGGAAACACATGTAAGGGAGTCATTCCCTATGTGAGGATTCTACTAGAAAAACTATAGGTAAGTGAGTCATTCCCACTATTGTGGACCTTCTACTAAGGAAACAATAGGCAAGTAAGTCATTCCCCCTATTGAGGACACTTCTACTAAGAAAAACTATAGGTAAGTGAGTCATTCCCCCTATTGTGGACCTTCTACTAAGAAAGCTATAGGTAAGAGAGAGTCATTCCCACTATTGTGGACCTTCTGCTAAGGAAAACTATAGGTGAGTGAGTCATTCCCCCTATTGTGAACCTTCTACTTAGAAAACTATGGGTAAGTGAGTCATTCCCCCTATTGTGGAACTTTTACTAAGGAAACTACAGTAAGGAGTCATTCCCCCTATTGTGGATCTTCTACTAGAAAACTATAGGTAAGTGAGTCATTTCCACTATTGTGGACCTTCTACTAAGGAAAAAATAGGCAAGTAAGTCATCCCCTTATTGAGGACCTTCTACTAAGAAAACTATGGTAAGTGAGTCATTCCCCCTATTGGGACCTTCTACTAAGAAAACTATAGGTAAGTGAGTCATTCCCCTATTGTGGACCTTCTACTAAGAGAAACTATAGGAAGTAGAGTTATTCCCCCTATTGTGACCTTTACTAAGGAAACTATGGTAAGTGAGTCATTCCCCTGTGGACCTTCTACTAAGAAAAACTATTAGTTGAGTCATTCTCGTATTGCGAACCTCCTACTAAGGAAACTATGGTAAGTGAGTCATTCTCCCTATTGTGGGCCTTCTACAAGGAAACTACAGGTGAGTCATTCCCCTATTGTGAACCTCCTACTAGGAAACTATGGGTAAGTGAGTCATTCCTCCTATTGTGGATCTTCTACTAAAAAAAACTGGGTAAGGTATTCATTGTTGTCAAGTTGTTTTTTAAGCTATATGGTGGAATTTTCTTAAAAAAAATAAATATTAGCAGTTCTGGTCTCTAAGATTATCTGAGCTTTTATTATAATTCAGTTCGCCTTTAAATGTTTAAAGGCAGTAGAATCCCCAGGTGCCCCTAAGGGTGTTGTGGAACTCAGTGTCTCTAATTACAAACTTTCTCTTCTCCCACCCATAACAGTACCTAGGATACCTAGGATAGGTTTGTGGCATGCGTAGTGGATCTCTTCCCCTCCCTCTGGCTCCCTTTTGATTAAGCATGTGTTTTAGACAAGTTTAAAACCATGAACTATCTCCTAAGTGTTTACCAGCCTCGTTCTTCCGCACAAAAGCAGCAGAAGGGGCCGCCGGACCAGTAGCCACGTCAATGATTGGCTGAGTCTCAGTCCCTTCTGCTGTTCGTACACGTAAGCAGCAGAACAGGCTGGGAATGAGGGCTGGTAGTACCTCTAAGGACCGATTTGGGGTTTTATACCTAGTGAGGTCTAGGTTTGTGGGGATTTCCTTCATTTTCTGTTGGGGATACCCTTTAACTAGCCACGTCAATGAACTAAGATTACAGTATCTTTCATCTCAGGAAGATTTTTCGGTACAGGTCTAGTAGCAGCGAGTCGTTAGGGACCAACAGAGCCAGACGTGGCCAAACTTTGCCCAGGTAGATGTTAATATAGACCAGCTGGAATGTAGCTGTTTCTATGTAATGATTTTGGTTTGGATTACATTTCCATTGTTTTAGAAAAGTGTCTCACTCTCGCTGTAGAATCTTCCCCATTGAATCCGTCACAAATCCTCTAAATTCATCGAGGTCCCGAGCCTCCCCTCCCCCGTGACACACACATTTTTCCATTTGCCTCTGTATTCGTCCTCCTCGCGCTGTGCATTTAAACAGCAGTCTACGCTTTTCCCACAAACACTTGTTACTAATCTAGGCTGAACAGCAGATAAGGGCAGTGTGAATTTTCCAAAATGTCACTTGAACACAAATGACAGCGGACAAACAGAAGTATTTTCGGTCTCTATTTAATTCCTGATCTGAATGATTGAAATCCTTTCTTTGAAATGTTTCTAATTATTCTGTTCCTTACGAGCAGTTTAGTGACATTTAAGCTGAGGTTACCCTGTCCAGGACGGTAACCATCCGTTTGCACTGTCATTTGCACAATTCCAAAATGCGATTCGAAAAAAGGTGATAACATGCAACTTAAAAACGGATCACAGCGCAAGTGCAAACAATATGGCTACCCACACTGGAATGCACTGCTCGTGATTCTCATGTGTAATGAATCAGAAACACTTAGGACTGGGCCACACAAATGCGCTTTTAATCGTGGTGTCCGATATACATTTTTCACTAGTGTGCTGCTGTGCTAGGCCATGCGATCTGTTATTTGGATTGCACCGCTTGCGCACCTGAAAACATGGTTATTGCGCATGCGAGAGCTCGTTGAATGTGGCATCACCCTTACATTTTCATCACTGCATCTTCTGAACAGTTGACATCACTGCAGTTGCAGGACCTCCCCCAGAGGGTTGATTTATGTATCCAGCATCACTTCTGTTACAGGTTTAGTTTCTTACCCTTCACACAAATCATTACTGCCTAAATTATTACTGACACAGAAGTTAGGCTGGTTGGGGCACTAAAAATATATTTTTTTACTTTTTTTTTGACAGCAAGTGAAACAGTGTTTTAATTAGTTAAACATGAGCAAAACACAGGGAAAATGTTTTCAACCTTTACTTCTCCGTTAATTCAATTTTTTTTTTTTACTATAAAATGCCATCACGTGTAATCATTTATAAGATCTTGAGTGCTGCCTCCCCCCCTCTTTCCAGGTTTCACCTTTTGGCTGCTAAGTCTTTGGCACAAGTTATTTGGCACCAGTCCCATAGTTTTAGAAAGATCTGTCATAATTACTCTTAAAGGACCATGTAAAAACAGGAACAGAACAGCACAGATAGTCAAGTTGTTTTTAAGCTATATGGTGGAATTTTCTTAAAAAATAAATATTAGCAGTTCTGGTCTCTAAGATTGTCTGAGCCTTTTATTATAATTCAGTTCGCCTTTAATGTTTAAAGGCAGTAGAATCCCTAGGCTGCCCCTAAGGATGTGCTGTGGAAACTCAGTGTCTCCTAATTATAACTTTCTCTTCTCCACCCATTAACAGTACCTAGGATAAGGTACCATTAAGTCTCCTCACCCTATGTACCACCCGGCTTGTCTCTGCAGTCCACCATGTAGTCAATGGGAAGAAACGTTCTACAAGAAGCATGCCTTGCCATTCACCAGATGGTGGACTCTCACTGTCACTAAAGCAGAAGGGCAGAGTGGACCAAAGCAGCAAGAGAAACTGCAAGTATTCCAGCTGCTCAGTTAAGTATCCAGGGTGATGCCCAGATGTTTAGTTCCTCACCCCCGGGTAATATTCAGGTGGGGGAATGGGGGGGAGGCGAGTATAATAATCTTTTAGGGCTAAGCCACACTAGCACACTTCTCCCATGGTTACGATCATGTTTCGCGTTTCGGCAGTGCAGTTAATGTGGGTGGTCACATCGCCTGCGCTTGTGTTTCATTTTCGGAAAACCTTTTTTTTTTTTTGCAAGTCCGTGTGCTCCAATAACGTAAAAATTTTGCACATCGCAGGGCAAATGGATGGTAACGCACGTAACTGTGCATTATGTTGTCCAGTGTGAGGGCCTTGGGCATTGATGAGATGAATTGGTAGCATGTGCTTGTGAAGGTTCTCATTCATCCAGGTCATGTGATATCTGTTGTATTCAGTTAGATCAATGGACTTAAAGGGCATGTCACCCCCCAAACTATAATTTAACCCACTACTGGCCCCACTATTTAATGTGTAAAAATCCTTACCTCACATCCAGCCAGCTCCAAATGGTTCTCCTGTAATCCCCCCCCCAGTCCCAAAAACTGGCCAGCAGAAGGATAGCAGAGTGAGAGTCCATATAGAACTCTGCCTCCTGTCTCCCCTCCGGGAGAAGTTGGCTTGCGCACTGCCGCCCTCCCCTCCCTCTCCCTTCCGATTTTGTCTCCCTCCCCCTACCATAAAACCCTTTTTATATTATGTACTGCTCCTTCCCCCAGCCCCAACGCATAATTATTATTCACAGAAATTTACCATGCCTCTTCCTTCGCCGGTCTGAACTCCCAGCAGCTGCGTCCGTGATTAGCTGCCTCCAGCCAATCACGGACGGGCTGCCGGTTCCGCCCCCTGCTTGCATTTCCATGCAAGCAGAGGGCCGGGGCAGTGCGGCGAAGGATAGAGGCATGGTAAGTAAAGATTGGGGCACTTTCTGTGAATAATAGTTATACAGTTGGCTTTGGGAGAAGTTTATTACAAGGGTGGACATGCCCTTTAAAGTTTAGTTCTTGAAGACGTTTCACTAGTCATCCGACTGGCTTTCTCAATTCAGAATGACTTGTACAAGAATCTGTTGGCAATTATGTACCCTGGAAAGTCCCATTAGCCTATACAGCAGGTGTTAGGGACTTCTGAATGCAAGGTGATTGCATTGTGGCTAAGAGGTGTTATAGGAACTGCCCAGGTAAGGTGCCAAAACCGCATTGTACACCAACTGGGTGAAATGCGCATAGGCGTTCCTCTGTGCGGAATGGCGAGAGTGGCTTTTGGATTGCCATGGAATTGGCAATTAATTTATCGTTAAATACGGTCGTTATCGGTAATAACGGTCGTTATCGGTAAAAACGGTCGTTATTTACGATAACGATACCGATCTTTTATAAATAGGGCCCCCGTGTGTGAATACAATGGCCAATCATAAGTATATTGAATAAAGGCTAATCTATTTTTTGCATTAATTACACATAGTGTGTGCTCTTTCAGGGTCTTGGCTCAGTATATTCTGAATCCTCTTGTTGTATTGAGTTTTTGACACCATACCCTGGGCAGTTCCTGTAACACCTCTTGCTACAATGCAATCACACCTGCATAGAGAGTCCCTAACACCTGGCTGTGATATGCTTATTGGGACTTTCCAGGGTACTTAAAGGGCATCTATAACAAAAATAGTTTATTTTAAATGAAGTGGGAGTGGTTAAAAGAGGGAGGATACTGCTCCTAAAAAAATGTGTGTGGATTGAAGGCATGCAGCAACACATGCAAATCAGAATAAGTGCTCTTCATGTATTCAATTATAGATTAAGATGAGGCAAAGTAATTTTTTCTGTATAGGGTCCCTTTAATTGCCAACAGATTCTTGAACAAGTATTCTGAATTGAGAAAGCCAGTCGGATGACTAACGAAACTTCAATGACTAAACTTTAAATCCAGTTGATCTAACTGAATACAACAGATATACTGGTAACCTGGTGTTAGGAGGAAACTGTGGAGCCCAATAGCACGGCAATCTTTTGTACTTTATTAAAACCCATCTATGTCTGATAACAGTAGTAAGGACCGATGCCCTTTAGTTATATAATTTATATATCTTTGCTGTTTCAGACGGTGGCTGCAATAGGCCATTTTCCACACTCATTTATCAACTGGTGAAAAGACTTAATGTGTTCATGGTTTTTGGATTTCTGTCAGTAAGAAGTATTTGTCTTGTTTTCCGATCTAAAAAGTTCATGTGTGTGAGGGAGAAGAGAGAGAGGGGAACAGGGTGGGGGGGTTGCAGAATAATCTTCACCTCCTTGGGACATTGAGTATCATTATGTCTGAGAAGGTTCTTCTTGCAACCTAAGGCACCCCATGCTTCCTCTCTCTCTGGCAGACCACGAAGAAACATAAACAGCCAACCACTGTATTCCATAAAAGGCCGCAGTGCTGGGATCAGCCTGTGCTTTCAAATGAGAAGAATCCAGCCAGGCTGCAGGGATCCTTATAAGGTTAAATTCCCAAATGTAGCAGAAGCCACATTCAGCTGGAAAGGAGCATGAAAAAGATCTGCACAAACTCCATCTAGTGGACGATAATTAGAAATGGTCAAGTTCATTGGGACACATACAGTCCCTATTAATACATAAACCAAGTAATAAAGCCTAAAGTCCTAAATATGAATGTTATTTTTTTCTATTCATTCATATGAATGGCCTTAAAGCTTTATTTGCAATTGTGTAGCTAGTTCATTGCTAAGGATCCTCACCAAAGTATACTTGTGCAATGTCTTTCACTACAACCAGTCCTCCGCTCACTTGCTCATCCCCTTTTTCTGCTTACCAGCACAGAACAATCCAGCACCAGTAGCAAACGCCCATGCTTGTAACCAGTGGTTGAAGGAAGGGGCGTGGCTTGGAAATGAGTGAAGGGCTGCTGCAGTGAAAGATTTTTTATAAAAAAATGATCCCAACTTATTCAACATGAAATTTAGGGGGGAATGGTTGATATTAGAAAACCCTGCAGACCAATCAAATTCTTCAAAATAAGGTAAAGAGTACTAATAAACCTACCATCAAATATTCACCTTCAGTGGCATAGCTAGAAATTGCAGGGCCCCATAGATGGATTTTAGATGGGGCCCCTCAACCCACAAAATAAAAACAGAACCCAGAAAAAAACAAACAGTTTTGTGCAGTTCAACCCACTGGGCAGGTTAAAGGGCATGTCCACCTCCTAAGAAAAATGTATATGTCACATAGTTCAGCCCCAGAAACCTCTTTTTCGTTTTACGGTTTACCTTTCAAAGATGCTCCCAGGCTCAGATATTCTATAAACCCCTGATCCCTCGCTGGCGTGGTCACCCCTCTGATGCTGTTGTGAGCTGGGTGGTTAAGAGCATGCACAGTAACAGAGGAGTCTTGATCTGTAACAGGCGTTAGCCATTGGCTGTAATGTCACTATCATGGATGAAGAGAAGAGCCGCGGTTTTGTAAGTAGAATATCTGAGCTGGAGCCTCTTTGAAAGGTTTAAGTAAACAAAAAAGGGGGTTTGTGGGGACTGAACTACGTGAGGTAACATTTTTCTTAGGAGGGTGGACATGTCTGCAGAGGACCTTGTAGGGCTGCCTTGGCTCCGGGGCCCATAGCCATTGCTATGAGATCCCTAACCCCTGTTCACCATTAAATAGACACACCATTGAGATCAGATTGACTTCATAACTCTCCACCTTTTGCCATGTTGTTTCCAGGGGCGTAGCTAGAAATCATGTACTGTAGTTCCTTTTAACCTTTCAAAGATGCTCCTAGGCTCAGATATTCTACTTACAAAACCTCAATCCCTCACTTGCGAGGCCAAACCTCCTCTGCTGCTGTTGCAAAGCGGTTAGGTACGAGCGTGGCAACAGCAGAGGAGGCTTGTTCTGAAGGCCGTCGGCCATTGGCATGTAATGTCACTCATGACTGACAGTCATTACCGGGATGAGCAGAGAAGCGTGGTTTTGTAAGTAGGATTAAAAACTGATTAAAACAAAAATGGGTTTATGGGGATGAACTACAGGAGGTAAAATATTTCTAGTAGGGTGGACATGCCCTTGCCAGGTTGGGTTGAACTGCACCAAACTGGTTTTTATGTGGGGGGTGGGATCTAAAATCTTGCCATGGGGCCCTGTGATTTCTAGCTATACCCCTGGAAACAACATGGAGGATGTACATACCTACAGGGTACATGGTAGGGTTTTGACAAAAAAAACCCCTCAAACAAAATTAAAAAACATTTATTTATACTTCATTTACATTTAAGGAAAGTACTTCAATATGAGTCTAATTCACCTCTTAAGCAAGTTATGTAGGGGCCCCTACCCACCCCCAACCCCATGTTAATTTGCCAAAAAAAAATCAGAAATGTACTTACCGAGCTTCTATCCCCCAGCGTTTTTGTTAGAAATCTTCAGGGAAAGTCCCTGCAAACCTCTCACTGGACGCAGAGTCTAAGTGACTGTCGGTCTTCTCCAGAGCCTCTGATGGTGAGGATGTTGTGGCAAGACAGACACCAGGTTGCGGCTCCAGATCAAAGCTCACAGAAAACCACCCGCAGTGTAGAGAAGCAGCTGGTAATAGACACAAGTAAAGGCAGCGACAGGAGCACTGTAGATAACAAACCTGAGTGGTGAGGAGACCACTCCAACAATACGGGAACCAGGGAAATGGTACCGGTAGGTGGTCGGAACTGGGGACTGCCCAGGCAGGGGTGTAGTCCGGAGGCAATGGAAACGAAGGTTAACTGGAACCGGGTGCAGGCTGGATGGAATGGAGACCAAGGGCTGAACTGGAACTGGGGGCAGGCTGGATGAACTGGAGACCAAGGCTGAACTGGAAATAGGTGCAGGTGGATGAACTGGAGACAAAGCCTGAACTGGAACTAGGTGCAGGCTGGATGAACTGGAGACCAAGGCTGAACTGGAACTAGGTGCAGGCTGGATGAACTGGAGACCAAGGCTGAATGGAACTAGGTGCGGCTGATGAACTGGAGACCAAGGCTGAACGGAACTGGAACAAATAGACACAGCAAAATACAGCAAGGGGAGCTGAAGACAGAAACAAACTGATTCTGAACTGGCAGCAAGAAGCCAGCTCAAGCAGGGGCCTAAAAAGGACCTCCGACTCATCATCCGGCGTCGGAACGTGGCGCACGTCTGGCAGTTAGGAGGCGGGACCTTCAACGCCTGAGCCGGACGCCGGACTCCACGCCTTTGGCCCATCACCACGGACGTGCCTGGCGTGCCCGCGCACCCGCGGGCCGCATCTCCACGCAACAACGGCGGAATGCGGCCACAGGTAAGCACCGGGGTCTTACAGTTTTGATCCGGCCCTTATTTGCAGGAATTTGCAAGCAGGGGTGGGATGGGAGTCATGTCCATGATTGGCTGAGAGTCAGCAAATCACAGACGTGGCTGCAGTCAGTGCAGAAGGTGGGGAAACAAAGCTCTAAGGGCTTCACTGTGCATGCCAGAACCTCTCCAGGGAAAGATAAAGCAGAAACATTTTCACTAACAGCCAGGCTCATATTCTTCACTTTCTGAACTTTGGAGAGACATTGCAGGAGAACCATTTGGAGCAGGAATGTATAGTAAGGATTTTTTTTAACACTACACAGTGGGGCCAGTTGTGGGGGAAATTTTAGTTTTGGGGGTGGACATGCCTTTTAAACTACAGCCGGTATTCGAACAGTTGCACCATAATAGACCTAATGCACAATTATTATACGTAGAAATGGCTACTATGTGGTGTTTGTGGAGAACTACTTAAATGTCAGGTCCACCCTGACCACTTATCACCTTACCTGCTCCTAACCCCAACTGATATATTCTGTACTTATACCTGCATTACTAACCAGTATTTAGTTAATTATTGCCTCCATTCTGGAAGGTAAGCTGGCCCCTCCCTCCATGCAGTCAATCAAGGCTATGGCTGCTGAACATCACAACCAATGATTGACTGCTGTTTCCCCTGGCATCCTGTGCACATGCTCAAGCTTATAAAAAGCTCATTGAGCAGAGGGGAGGCAGATACATTAGCCAGAATAAAAGAGAACCTAACATTAAATATCTGGTTACAAATACACATGTCAAACTGGTAAAAATAGCAGATGGGGTTGGAGGCAAATAACTGACATTTTTTTGTTTTAAGAGTGGACATGCCTTTAAACTGGATCAAGAAAATGTAGCTATAATATATATAATATACTAATAGGCAGTTGTCTTAAAGCACCTGCCACTGGATTGGTTTAAAATAACAGGGAGATCATCCAATAGAGGAGTCTGAGTTCACTTATGATAATTACTCAACAAATGTTGACTTAAAATGATAGTTGAAGATGGCTGTCCAAAAACGTGGGACTATCGGGAAGTAAATTTTGAAGTGAATGGCGACCATTAGATTTTCATGCACGTCCAAACTCGGATCTGGAAAGCAGAGAGACTGATGACCTAGGACTTCAGGGGAGAGAAAGACTTTAAGTTGATGCTGAAGGTTAGGTGCTGATTATCTGATCATAAAAACAGATTCAGTTTCTTAAAGCATTCTTTTACTGATTAGGATAAAATTAAAGGGTAACTATACTGTAAAAATAACATTTAAAAATGGAAAGTACCTGGGGCAGGGAGGTCGGATTATTTTTCCTACTTCACAATTCATGTTCGTTGCACGTACAGTTTTCATTTGCCAGTTAGTCCGGACTAATCCTGTATTAAAGATAGTGCTGAAGCAAGGGGAAGACTGGCAGAATCAGTTTTCTCAGGGCCGTGCTCCTCACAGAAATAGTATTGGGAGGTAGGAATTACCAGTCCTGTATCCCGTTCCCAATACTTTTCATACATGTATTAAAAAAACTTTATACGCAATAGTTCTCCTTTAAGCTGTTAAAGCCATAGCTAAAAATGTTAAATCATTAACAGATGTTATATGCATGCTGCATATACATAGTGTATTTATTACCTGTAAGAGATGATTTTCTACTCTGGCAAGGCATTTTCCAGCACTTCGATTCACGTTGCTTGTGACAATTAGAGATGGGATCCTGGTCTGGTTTGGACCTGGATCTGGCACGGAACCCCTCAGTCCTGAAATTCGAATGTTCTGTCTGAAACCAGGCGGATCTTTCGGATTTCGGACGCATTTTGGGTGATAATCATATGTACGGGGTTATTTTCTGTAATCCTTGAACATTCTAAAGTGGTTTCCGATCGTATTTTTAGGGTTATTGAACATTTGTTATGTAGTCCGAAGTCCCGAAATGACATTCGAAAGTACAGGAGGTAATGGAACTATGCCTTACCTCCCGTTCTTCAATAAAACAATCAGGAGCCGGGAACTAAGGTAAGCTAATTACCTGATCGATCGCTCCTCCCCCACCTAGTCTGACAGGTCCCGACGGACTTTGTCTTCTATGCGCATAGCATTTGTCCTGTCAGACTACGCAGCGGGGGAGCAATTGATCGTATGTAGCTACCTTTGTTTCTGGCTCCTGGTCATTTTATTGAAGAACGGGAGGGTAAGACACAGCTCCTTAACCTCCATTGTTCAATAAACAAATGGTATAAAACTTATTTGTGTGGCGCTTTAAAGTCAGGATGGTATCAGCATAAACACTGGGGTGATTTATCCAGAGCCGCAAGCGAAGTAAATTCATATTGCACTTGTGACTGTGGGTAATATCTGATCAGGTTGGCAGCTAAACGCTGGTGTTAAAATATCCCACAAAGGGAGCTGCAGAAAAGATACTAAACCACTTGTGCCTTCTGCAAAACCCGCGTGTCACATCTGTTCCTCCCTTAAAGTCACAGTACTTCCTCCACAGGCTTAGCATGTCTTTAAAACAGGAATCCAGTGATTGGTCTCTCTGTAAATCTCCCGGACTGTATCATGTTTTTTACACAAAAAATGCTGTATCTTTGAATATAGGGTTTAGTAATGAAGGTGTCACGTGTGTAAGAACTAAGAATATAATACAATCTAATGCTTAGTCTCTGGAGAATTTGTAACAATAATGCCTCCAGTCAAGGGTTCTCAGCTTGGCCCTTATCTTCCTTATATGGATGTTCGTTATTAAAGCGAATGCAGCCTAACGGGCAGCCTGTATAATCTGCATGGATTGGATGGAAGGGCAATTTAACAAAAGGAAATTCTGAACATGTAACATATGCTAAGAAAGTTAGGTGCAATCAGTTGGACCATACTGTTTAATGTAACCTCCATAATAATTTCTCCCTTTATCCTATGGGATTTATACTAACTTACTGGTTGCTGAATGTCCATTGAATCAAATCATTATAACTATTTGGGTTTTTCAAACTCAGGTCCCAGAGCCATTTTCAGCCATTGCTATTTCAATTTACTGTAATTAACGTAGAACTTTTCAAACTATTTTCTCCCATTGACTTTTACTTTAGGAAGTTCGGCCATCTCTACTTACTAGTGTAAAGGTTGTTCCAAGCCAATGTTTATTTCTCACACTCATTATTGGATGGTTTGTAAGGTATTTATTATCTTTAAAAAAATGTAGCAGTCCTAATGACATGGTGAAACCCCTGAAATTAGACTTAGAGAAAAGAGAAACCTAGGGTCCCCAGACACTAATTACAGGGCGGTGCCGCTATCTGCAACCCGGTGCAAACAGCCCGGAGGTGTTATATACCATATTGGCTCTCAGAGCATCTTGGAGCTATCTGCCGTTTTTCTGTTTCCCCATTTTTATTATCTGGCGTTTAAAGTGCCACATAGAATTCCGCTTTTGGCGTATAACATCGCTTGCAGCGGCTGCAACGGTTAACTTTCGCATTAGGCACCCAGCCGCCGCAATGAACTCAGTTTGCGTAACTTAGCATGACCGTTGGTGCATCGCCCTGATAGTATCTAGAAAACTGTCCTTCTGACTTGGCACAGTATTGTCTGGAATTATTAGGTTGGAAGTTGTTTATCATTATGAGTTCTCATGTATGCACATCAAACAATGACATATATTGGGTCCATAGGGATAAGATAGGTGGTAAATTGATAGTATGGGGTCATCAGTGATCAAATGCCTCAACAGTCCTTGAGGCAAGAAATAGACTACGACTGTGTTTGCAAGTGGTGAACATTCACTGACAAACCCCTCATCCAACCATTAACGTGTAAACCTACACTACTGAGTTTGAATGTGTACTCCCAATCAAAAAAGTTTTTATCGTTAAAAACGGTCAAATTTTGCCCCAACTAATCAGATGTTAGCTTTCAAATGGTAAATAACATCTGATTGGCTGGGGCTTATCGTTCTTTTTTTTAGCTTGCAGAATTAAGTCGATACGAGTATAAACCGAGGTACCTATTTTACCTGAAAAATGGTAAAACTTGATTGACTCAGGTCAAGGGTAGAAATTTTGACCACTACCCCCATTCCTGGCACTCCAGATGTTTGGAAAATAAAACTCCCAGCATGCTTTAGTTGCTGGGAGTTTTAGTTTCTAAACATCTAAAGTGGCAAATAATTAGGGCTACTGTATGGGATTACTGCCCCCCCCAAGAGCCCCCAGTTCAGTGTTAACTTGCCTGGGCAGTCTTCAATGCAGCAATCTGGTGGCCGCTCGCTCCACATCCACTGCTTTGCCACCTGACATCACTACTAGTCACCGGGAAGTGAGACAGGCGCCCAGTAGTCAGCCAGCAGAACAGCTGGATTGCTGGATTGAAGAGGTAAGTGACCCGAGTATATATGGTTAATAATTTATTCCTCAGAATTCTACACACAACACCCCCATACACCCCATAACAATAATATGAGGTTTTGGCAAATTAATTAAATGTAAAACAAATCTGGGGAAAATAACAGGACAATTTCTACTGCTTGTGAGGTCCCAATGGCAAGTGGCTTCCATCACAAGTGAAGAAGTTCAAAACCACCAAGGCTCTTCCTAGAGCTGGCCGGATATCTAAACTTAGCGATCAGGGGCGAAGGGCCTTAGTCAGGGAGGTGACCAGGAACCCATGGTCAATCTGTCAGAGCTATATGTGTGAGAGATAAGAACCTTCCAAAAAGACAACTATCCCTGCAGAAATCCACCAATTAGGCTGTATGGTAAAGTGGCCAAACAGAAGCCACTTCTTCGTAAAAGGCACATGGCAGCCCATCTGGATTTGCCAAAAGAACCGAAGGATCAAAAACAAAATTCTCTCGTTTAATGTTGAGAATGCCAGGCAACATTTAGAGGTAACCAGGCACCGCTCATCACCAGGCGAAAACCATCCCTACGTGAAGCATGGTGGTGCAGCATCATGCCGTGGGGATGTTTTTCAGTGGCCGGAACTGTGAGACTAGTCAGAATATATGTAGCTGCAGCAACGAACAGAGACATCTAGGATGAAAACCTGCGGGACACCGACCCCCTTAGTGAGTCATTCCCCCTATTGTGGACCTTCTACTAAGAAAACTATAGTTGAGTCATTCCTCGTATTGCGAACCTCCTACTAAGGAAACTATGGGTAAGTGAGTCATTCTCCCTATTGTGGGCCTTCTACTAAGGAAACTACAGGTGAGTCATTCCCCGTATTGTGAACCTCCTACTAAGGAAACTATGGGTAAGTGAGTCATTCCTCCTATTGTGGATCTTCTACTAAAAAAACTGGGTAAGGTATTCATTGTTGTCAAGTTGTTTTTAAGCTATATGGTGGAATTTTCTTAAAAAAAATAAATATTAGCAGTTCTGGTCTCTAAGATTATCTGAGCCTTTTATTATAATTCAGTTCGCCTTTAAATGTTTAAAGGCAGTAGAATCCCTAGGCTGCCCCTAAGGGTGTGCTGTGGAACTCAGTGTCTCCTAATTACAACTTTCTCTTCTCCCACCCATTAACAGTACCTAGGATACCTAGGATAGGTTTGTGGCATGCGTAGTGGATCTCTTCCCCCTCCCTCTGGCTCCCTTTTGATTAAGCATTGTGTTTTAGACAAGTTTAAAACCATGAAATCATCTCCTAAGTGTACTTACCAGCCCTCGTTCTTCCGCACAAAAGCAGCAGAAGGGGCCGGACCAGTAGCCACGTCAATGATTGGCTGAGTCTCAGTCCCTTCTGCTGTTCTGTACACGTAAGCAGCAGAACAGGCTGGGAATGAGGGCTGGTAAGTACCTCTAAGGACCGATTTGGGGTTTTTATACCTAGTGAGGTCTAGGTTTGTGGGGATTTCCTTCATTTTCTGTTGGGGATACCCTTTAACTAGCCACGTCAATGAACTAAGATTACAGTATCTTTCATCTCAGGAAGATTTTTCGGTTACAGGTCTAGTAGCAGCGAGTCTGTTAGGGACCAACAGAGCCAGACGTGGCCAAACTTTGCCCAGGTAGATGTTAATATAGACCAGCTGGAAATGTAGCTGTTTCTATGTAATGATTTTGGTTTGGATTACATTTCCCATTGTTTTAGAAAAGTGTCTCACTCTCGCTGTAGAATCTTCCCCATTGAATCCGTCACAAATCCTCTAAATTCATCGAGGTCCCGAGCCTCCCCCTCCCCCGTGACACACACATTTTTTCCATTTGCCTCTGTATTCGTCCTCCTCGCGCTGTGCATTTAAACAGCAGTCTACGCTTTTCCCACAACACTTGTTACTAATCTTAGGCTGAACAGCAGATAAGGGCAGTGTGAATTTTCCAAAATGTCACTTGATACACAAATGACAGCGGACAAACAGAAGTATTTTCGGTCTCTATTTAATTCCTGATCTGAATGATTGAAATCCTTTCTTTGAAATGTTTCTAATTATTCTGTTCCTTACGAGCAGTTTAGTGACATTTAAGCTGAGGTTACCCTGTCCAGGACGGTAACCATCCGTTTGCACTGTCATTTGCACAATTCCAAAATGCGATTCGAAAAAAGGTGATAACATGCAACTTAAAAACGGATCACAGCGCAAGTGCAAACAATATGGCTACCCACACTGGAATGCACTGCTCTGTGATTCTCATGTGCTAATGAATCAGAAACACTTAGGACTGGGCCACACAAATGCGCTTTTAATCGTGGTCCGATATACATTTTTCACTAGTGTGCTGCTGTGCTAGGCCATGCGATCTGTTATTTGGATTGCACCGCTTGCGCACCTGAAACATGCGTTATTGCGCATGCGAGAGCTCGTTGTAATGTGGCATCACCCTTACATTTTCATTCACTGCATCCTTCTGAACAGTTGACATCACTGCAGTTGCAGGACCCTCCCCCAGAGGGTTGATTTATGTATCCAGCATCACTTCTGTTACAGGTTTAGTTTCTCTACCCTTCACACAAATCATTACTGCCTAAATTATTACTGCAACAGAAGTTAGGCTGGTTGGGGCACTAAAAATATATTTTTTTACTTTTTTTTTTGACAGCAAGTGAAACAGTGTTTTAATTCAGTTAAACATGAGCAAAACACAGGGAAAATGTTTTCAACCTTTACTTCTCCGTTAATTCAATTTTTTTTTTTTACTATAAAATGCCATCACAGTGTAATCATTTATAAGATCTTGAGTGCTGCCTCCCCCCCCTCTTTCCAGGTTTCACCTTTTGGCCTGCTAAGTCTTTGGCACAAGTTATTTGGCACCAGTCCCATAGTTTTAGAAAGATCTGTCATAATTACTCTTAAAGGACCATGTAAAAACAGGAACAGAAGCAGCACAGATAGTCAAGTTGTTTTTAAGCTATATGGTGGAATTTTCTTAAAAAAATAAATATTAGCAGTTCTGGTCTCTAAGATTGTCTGAGCCTTTTATTATAATTCAGTTCGCCTTTAAATGTTTAAAGGCAGTAGAATCCCTAGGCTGCCCCTAAGGATGTGCTGTGGAACTCAGTGTCTCCTAATTATAACTTTCTCTTCTCCCACCCATTAACAGTACCTAGGATAAGGTACCATTAAGTCTCCTCACCCCTATGTACCACTCCGGCTTGTCTCTGCAGTCCACCATGTAGTCAATGGGAAGACACGTTCTACAAGAAGCATGCCTTGCCATTCACCAGATGGTGGACTCTCACTGTCACTAAAAGCAGAAGGGCAGAGTGGACCAAAGCAGCAAGAGAAACTGCAAGTATTCCAGCTGCTCAGTTAAGTATCCAGGGTGATGCCCTAGATGTTTAGTTCCTCACCCTGGGTAATATTCAGGTGGGGAATGGGGGGGAGGCGAGTATAATAATCTTTTAGGGCTAAGCCACACTAGCACACTTCTCCCATGGTTACGATCATGTTTCGCGTTTCGGCAGTGCACGTTAATGTGGGTGGTCACATCGCCTGCGCTGTGTTTCATTTTCGGAAAACCGTTTTTTTTTTTTGCAAGTCCCGTGTGCTCCAATAACGTAAAAATTTTGCACATCGCAGGGCAAATGGATGGTAACGCACGTAACTGTGCATTATTGTCTAGTCCAGTGTGAGGCCTTGGGCATTGATGAGATGAATTGGTAGCATGTGCTTGTGAAGGTTCTCATTCATCCAGGTCATGGTATATCTGTTGTATTCAGTTAGATCAACTGGACTTAAAGGGCATGTCCACCCCCCAAACTATAATTTAACCCACTACTGGCCCCACTATGTAATGTGTAAAAATCCTTACCTCACATGCCAGCTCCAAATGGTTCTCCTGTAATCCCCCCCCAAAGTCCCAAAAACTGGCCAGCAGAAGGATAGCAGAGTGAGAGTCCATATAGAACTCTGCCTCCTGTCTCCCCTCCGGGAGAAGTTTGGCTTGCGCACTGCAGCCCTCCCCCTCCCTCTCCCTTCCGATTTTGTCTCCCTCCCCCTACCATAAAACCCTTTTTATATTATGTACTGCTCCTTCCCCCAGCCCCAACCGCATAATTATTATTCACAGAAATTTACCATGCCTCTCTCCTTCGCCGGTCTGAACTCCCAGCAGCTGCGTCCGTGATTAGCTGCCTCTCAGCCAATCACGGACGCGGCTGCCGGTTCCGCCCCCTGCTTGCATTTCCATGCAAGCAGAGGGCCGGGGCAGTGCGGCGAAGGATAGAGGCATGGTAAGTAAAGATTGGGGCACTTTCTGTGAATAATAGTTATACAGTTGGCTTTGGGAGAAGTTTATTACAAGGGTGGACATGCCCTTTAAAGTTTAGTTCTTGAAGACGTTTCACTAGTCATCCGACTGGCTTTCTCAATTCAGAATGACTTGTACAAGAATCTGTTGGCAATTATGTACCCTGGAAAGTCCCAATTAGCATATCACAGCCAGGTGTTAGGGACCTTCTGAATGCAAGGCGTGATTGCATTGTGGCTAAGAGGTGTTATAGGAACTGCCCAGGGTAAGGTGCCAAAACCGCATTGTACACCAACTGGGTGAAATGCGCATAGGCGTTCCTCTGTGCGGAATGGCGAGGAGAGTGGCTTTTGGATTGCCATGGAATTGGCAATTTATCGTTAAATACCGGTCGTTATCGGTAAATAACGGTCGTTATCGGTAAAAACCCGGTCGTTATTTTACGATAACGATACCGATCTTTTATAAATAGGGCCCCCTGTGTGTGAATACAATGGCCAATCATAAGTATAATTGAATAAAGGCTAATCTATTTTTTGCATTAATTACACATAGTCGTGTGCTCTTTCAGGGTCTTGGCTCAGTATATTCTGAATCCTCTTGTTGTATTGATGTTTTGACACCATACCCTGGGCAGTTCCTGTAACACCTCTTAGCTACAATGCAATCACACCTTGCATTCAGAGAGTCCCTAACACCTGGCTGTGATATGCTTATTGGGACTTTCCAGGGTACTTAAAGGGCATCTATAACAAAAAATAGTTTATTTTAAATTGAAGTGGGAGTGGTTAAAAGAGGGAGGATACTGCTCCTAAAAAAAATGTGTGCTGGATTGAAGGCATGCAGCAACACATGCAAATCAGAATAAGTGCTTCTTGCATGTATTCAATTATAGATTAAGATGAGGCAAAGTAATTTTTTCTGTATAGTGTCCCTTTAATTGCCAACAGATTCTTGAACAAGTTATTCTGAATTGAGAAAGCCAGTCGGATGACTAACGAAACTTCAATGACTAAACTTTAAATCCAGTTGATCTAACTGAATACAACAGATATAACTGGTAACCTGTGTGTTAGGAGGAAACCTGTGGAGCCCAATAGCACGGCAATCTTTTGTACTTTATTAAAACCCATCTATGTCCTGATAACAGTAGCTAAGGACCGATGCCCCTTTAGATTTATATATATTTATATATCTTTGCTGTTTCAGACGGTGGCTGCAATAGGCCATTTTCCACACTCATTTATCAACTGGTGAAAAGACTTAATGTGTTCCATGGTTTTTGGATTTCTGTCAGTAAGAAGTATTTGTCTTGTTTTCCGATCTAAAAAGTTCATTGTGTGTGAGGGAGAAGAGAGAGAGGGGAACAGGGTGGGGGGGTTGCAGAATAATCTTCCACCTCCTTGGGACATTGAGTATCATTATGTCTGAGAAGGTTCTTCTTGCAATCCCCTCAAGGCACCCCCATGCTTCCTCTCTCTCTGGCAGACCACGAAGAAACAATAAACAGCCAACCACTGTATTCCATAAAAGGCCGCAGTGCTGGGATCAGCCTGTGCTTTCACATGAGAAGAATCCAGCCAGGCTGCAGGGATCCTTATAAGGTTAAATTCCCAAATGTAGCAGAAGCCACATTCAGCTGGAAAGGAGCATGAAAAAGATCTGCACAAACTCCATCTAGTGGACGATAATTAGAAATGGTCAAGTTCATTGGGGACACATACAGTCCCTATTAATACATAAACCAAGTAATAAAGCCTAAAATGTCCTAAATATGAATGTTATTTTTTTCTTATTCATTCATATGAATGGCCTTTAAAGCTTTATTTGCAATTGTGTAGCTAGTTCATTGCTAAGGAATTCCTCACCAAAGATATACTTGTGCAATGTCTTTCACTACAACCAGTCCTCCGCTCACTTGCTCATCCCCTTTTTCTGCTTACCAGCACAGAACAATCCAGCACCAGTAGCAAACGCCCATGCTTGTAACCAGTGGTTGAAGGAAGGAGGCGTGGCTTGGAAATGAGTGAAGGGCTTGCTGCAGTGAAAGATTTTTTATAAAAAAATGATCCCAACTTATTCAACAATGAAATTTAGGGGGGAATGGTTGATATTAGAAAACCCCTTGCAGACCAATCAAATTTCTTCAAAATAAGGTAAAGAGTACTAATATAACCTACCATCAAATATTCACCTTCAGTGGCATAGCTAGAAATTGCAGGGCCCCATAGATGGATTTTAGATGGGGCCCCTCAACCCACAAAAATAAAAACAGAACCCAGAAAAAAAACAAACAGTTTTGTGCAGTTCAACCCACCTGGGCAGGTTAAAGGGCATGTCCACCCTCCTAAGAAAATGTATTATGTCACATAGTTCAGCCCCAGAAACCTCTTTTTCGTTTTACGTTTACCTTTCAAAGATGCTCCCAGGCTCAGATATTCTATAAAACCCCTGATCCCTCGCTGGCGTGGTCACCCCTCTGATGCTGTTGTGAGCTGGGTGGTTAAGAGCATGCACAGTAACAGAGGAGTCTTGATCTGTAACAGGCGTCAGCCATTGGCTGTAATGTCACTATCATGGATGAAGAGAAGAGCCGCGGTTTTGTAAGTAGAATATCTGAGCCTGGAGCCTCTTTGAAAGGTTTAAGTAAAACGAAAAGGGGGTTTGTGGGACTGAACTACGTGAGGTAACATTTTTCTTAGGAGGGTGGACATGTCTGCAGAGGACCTTGTAGGGCTGCCTTTGGCTCCGGGGCCCATAGCCATTGCTATGAGATCCCTACACCCCTGTTCACCATTAAATAGACACACCATTGAGATCAGATTGACTTCATAACTCTCCACCTTTTGCCATGTTGTTTCCAGGGGCGTAGCTAGAAATCATGTACTGTAGTTCCTTTTAACCTTTCAAAGATGCTCCTAGGCTCAGATATTCTACTTACAAAACCTCAATCCCTCACTTGCGAGGCCAAACCTCCTCTGCTGCTGTTGCAAGCTGGTTAGGTACGAGCGTGCGCAACAGCAGAGGAGGCTTGTTCTGTAACGGCCGTCGGCCATTGGCATGTAATGTCACTCATGACTGACAGTCATTACCGGGATGAGCAGAGAAGCCGTGGTTTTGTAAGTAGGATTAAAAACTGATTAAAACAAAAATGGGTTTATGGGGATGAACTACAGGAGGTAAAATATTTCTTAGTAGGGTGGACATGCCCTTAGCCAGGTTGGGTTGAACTGCACCAAACTGGTTTTTATGTGGGGGGGTGGGCATCTAAAATCTTGCCATGGGGCCCTGTGATTTCTAGCTATACCCCTGGAAACAACATGGAGGATGTACATACCTACAGGGTACATGGTAGGGTTTTGACAAAAAAAACCCCTCAAAACAAATAAAAAACTTCTTATACTTCATTTACATTTAAGGAAAGTACTTCAATATGAGTCTAATTCACCTCTTAAGCAAGTTATGTAGGGGCCCCTATCCCACCCCCAACCCCATGTTAATTTGCCAAAAAAAAATCAGAAATGTACTTACCGAGCTTCTATCCCCCAGCGTTTTTGTTAGAAATCTTCAGGGAAAGTCCCTGCAAACCTCTCACTGGACGCAGAGTCTAAGTGACTGTCGGTCTTCTCCAGAGCCTCTGATGGTGAGGATGTTGTGCGGCAAGACAGACACCAGGTTGCGGCTCCAGATCAAAGCTCACAGAAACCCACCCGCAGTGTAGAGAAGCAGCTGGTAATAGACACAAGTAAAGGCAGCGACAGGAGCACTGTAGATAACAATACCTGAGTGGTGAGGAGACCACTCCAACAATACGGGAACCAGGGAAATGGGTACCGGTAGGTGGTCGGAATACTGGGGACTGCCCAGGCAGCGGGTGTAGTCCGGAGGCAATGGAAACCGAAGGTTGAACTGGAACCGGGTGCAGGCTGGATGGAATGGAGACCAAGGGCTGAACTGGAACTGGGTGCAGGCTGGATGAACTGGAGACCAAGGCTGAACTGGAACTAGGTGCAGGCTGGATGAACTGGAGACCAAGGCTGAACTGGAACTAGGTGCAGGCTGGATGAACTGGAGACCAAGGGCTGAACTGGAACTGGAACAAACTAGACACAAGCAAAATACAGCAAGGGGAGCTGAAGACAGAAACAAACTGATTCTGAACTGGCAGCAAGAAGCCAGCTCAAGCAGGGGCCTAAAAAGGACCCTCCGACGTCATCATCCGGCGTCGGAACGTGCCCGCGCACGTCTGCGCGCACGTCTAGGAGGCGGGACCTTCAACGCCTGAGCCGGACGCCGGACTCCACGCCTTTGGCCCATCACCACGGACGTGCCTGGCGTGCCCGCGCACCCGCGGCGCGCATCTCCACGCAACAACGCGGGAATGCGGCCACAGGTAAGCACCGGGGTCTTACAGTTTTGATCCGGCCCTTTATTTGCAGGAATTTGCAAGCAGGGGTGGGATGGGCAGTCATGTCCATGATTGGCTGAGAGTCAGCAAATCACAGACGTGGCTGCAGTCAGTGCAGAACGGTGGGGAAACAAAGCTCTAAGGGCTTCACTGTGCATGCCAGAAACCTCTCAGAGGAAAGATAAGAGGCAGAAACCTTTTCACTAACAGCCAGGCTCATATTCTTCACTTTCTGGAACTTTGGAGAGACATTGCAGGAGAACCATTTGGAGCAGGAATGTATAGTAAGGATTTTTTTTAACACTACACAGTGGGGCCAGTTGTGGGGGAAATTTTAGTTTTGGGGGTGGACATGCCTTTTAAACTATACAGCGGTATTCGAACAGTTGCACCATAATAGACCTAATGCACAATTTTATTATACGTAGAAATGGCTACTATGTGGTTTGTTGTGGAGAACTACTTTAAATGTCAGGTCCACCCTGACCACTTATCACCTTACCTGCTCCTAACCCCAACTGATATATTCTGTACTTTATTACCTGCATTACTAACCAGATATTTAAGTATAATTATTGCCTCCATTCTGGAAGAGTAAGCTGGCCCCTCCCTCCATGCAGTCAATCAAGGCTATGGCTGCTGACATCACAACCAATGATTGACTGCTGTTTCCCCTGCTGCATCCTGTGCACATGCTCAAGCTTATAAAAAGCTCATTGAGCAGAGGGGAGGCAGATACATTAGCCAGAATAAAAGAGAACCTAACATTAAATATCTGGTTACAAATACACATGTCAAACTGGTAAAAATAGCAGATGGGGTTGGAGGCAAATAACTGACATTTTTTTGTTTTAAGAGTGGACATGCCTTTAAACTGGATCAAGAAAATGTAGCTATAATATATATAATATACTAATAGGCCAGTTGTCTTAAAGCACCTGCCACTGGATTGGTTTAAAATAAACAGGGAGATCATCCAATAGAGGAGTCTGAGTTCACTTACTGATAATTACTCAACAAATGTTGACTTTAAAATGATAGTTGAATATGGCTGTCCAAAAACGTGGGACTATCGGGAAGTAAATTTTGAAGTGAATGGCGACCATTAGATTTTCATGCACGTCCAACTCGGATCTGGAAAGCAGAGAGACTGATGACCTAGGACTTCAGGGGAGAGAAAGACTTTAAGTTGATGCTGAAGGTTAGGTGCTGATTATCTGATCATTAAAAACAGATTCAGTTTCTTAAAGCAATTCTTTTACTGATTAGGATAAAAATTTTAAAGGGTAACTATACTGTAAAAATTAACATTTTAAAAATGGAAAGTACCTGGGGCAGGGAGGTCGGATTGATTTTTCCTACTTCACAATATCATTTCGTTGCACGTACAGTTTTCATTTGCCAGGTTAGTCCTGGACTAATCCTGTATTAAAGATAGTGCTGAAGCCAAGGGGAAGACTGGCAGAATCAGTTTTCTCAGGGCCGGTGCTCCTCACAGAAATAGTATTGGGAGGTAGGAATTACCAGTCCTGTATCCCTGTCCCAAGTACTTTTCATAACTGTATTAAAAAAACTTTATACGCACAATAGTTCTCCTTTAAGCTGTTAAAGCCATAGCTAAAAATGTTAAATCATTAACAGATGTTATATGCATGCTGCATATACATAGTGTATTTATTACCTGTGAAGAGATGATTTTCTACTCTGGCAAGGCATTTTCCAGCACTTCGATTCACGTTGCTTGTGACAATTAGAGATGGGATCCTGGTCTGGTTTGGACCTGGATCTGGCACGGAACCCCTCAGTCCTGAAATTCGAATGTTCTGTCTGAAACCAGGCGGATCTTTCGGATTTCGGACCGCATTTTGGGTGATAATCATATGTACGGGGTTATTTTCTGTAATCCTTGAACATTCTAAAGTGGTTTCCGATCGTATTTTTGAGGGTTATTGAACATTTGTTAATGTAGTCCGAAGTCCCGAAATGACATTCGAAAGTACAGGAGGTAATGGAACTATGCCTTACCTCCCGTTCTTCAATAAAACAATCAGGAGCCGGGAACTAAGGTAAGCTAATTACCTGATCGATCGCTCCTCCCCCACCTAGTCTGACAGGTCCCGACGGACTTTGTCTTCTATGCGCATAGCATTTGTCCTGTCAGACTACGCAGCGGGGGAGCAATTGATCGTATGTAGCTTACCTTTGTTTCTGGCTCCTGGTCATTTTATTGAAGAACGGGAGGTAAGACACAGCTCCTTAACCTCCCATTGTTCAATAAAACGAAATGGTAAAACTTTATTTTTTGTGTGGCGCTTTAAAGCTCAGGATGGTATCAGCATAAACACTGGGGGTGATTTATCCAGAGCCGCAAGCGAAGTAAATTCAATATTGCACTTGTGACTGTGGGTAATATCTGATCAGGTTGGCAGCTAAACGCTGGTGTTAAAATATCCCACAAAGGGAGCTGCAGAAAAGATACTAAACCACTTGTGCCTTCTGCAAAACCCGCGCTGTCACATCTGTTCCTCCCTTAAAGTCACAGTACTTCCTCCGAACAGGCTTAGCATGTCTTTAAAACAGGAATCCAGTGATTGTGTCTCTCTGTAAATCTCCCGGACTGTATCATGTTTTTTACACAAAAAATGCTGTATCTTTGAATATAGGGTTTAGTAATGAAGGTGTCACGTGTGTAAGAACTAAAGAATATAATACAATCTAATGCTTAGTCTCTGGAGAATTTGTAACAATAATGCCTCCAGTCAAGGGTTCTCAGCTTGGCCCTTATCTTCCTTATATGGATGTTCGTATTAAAGCGAATGCAGCCTAACGGGCAGCCTGTATAATCTGCATGGATTGGATGGAAGGGCAATTTAACAAAAGGCAAATTCTGAACATGTAACATATGCTAAGAAAGTTAGGTGCAATCAGTTGGACCATACTGTTTAATGTAACCTCCCATAATAATTTCTCCCTTTATCCTATGGGATTTATACTAACTTACTGGTTGCTGAATGTCCATTGAATCACATCATTATAACTAGTTTGGGTTTTTCAAACTCAGGTCCCAGAGCCATTTTCAGCCATTGCTATTTCAATTTACTGTAATTAACTAGAACTTTTCAAACTATTTTCTCCCATTGACTTTTACTTTAGGAAGTTCGGCCATCTCTACTTACTAGTGTAAAGGTTGTTCCAAGCCAATGTTTATTTCTCAACCTCAATTATTGGATGGTTTGTAAGGTATTTATTATCTTTAAAAAAATGTAGCAGTCCTAATGACATGGTGAAACCCCTGAAATTAGACTTAGAGAAAAGAGAAACCTAGGGGTCCCCAGACACTAATTACAGGGCGGTGCCGCTATCTGCAACCCGGTGCAAACAGCCCGGAGGTGTTATATACCGATATTGGCTCTCAGAGCATCTTGGAGCTATCTGCCGTTTTTCTGTTTCCCCATTTTTATTATCTGGCGTTTAAAGTGCCACAATAGAATTCCGCTTTTGGCGTATAACATCGCTTGCAGCGGCTGCACGGTTAACTTTCGCATTAGGCACCCAGCCGCCGCAATGAACATCAGTTTGCGTAACTTAGCATGACCGTTGGTGCATCGCCCTGATAGTATCTAGAAAACTGTCACTTCTGACTTGGCACAGTATTGTCTGGAATTATTAGGTTGGAAGTTGTTTATTCATTATGAGTTCTCATGTATGCACATCAAACAATGACATATATTGGGTCCATAGGGATAAGATAGGTGGTAAATTGATAGTATGGGGTCATCAGTGATCAAATGCCTCAACAGTCCTTGAGGCAAGAAATAGACTACTGACTGCTGTTTGCAAGTGGTGAACATTCGCTGACAAACCCCTCATCCAACCATTAACGTGTAAACCTACACTACTGAGTTTGAATGTGTACTCCCAATCAAAAAAGTTTTTATCGTTAAAAACGGTGCAAATTTTGCCCCAACTAATCAGATGTTAGCTTTCAAATGGTAAATAACATCTGATTGGCTGGGGCTTATCGTTCTTTTTTTTAGCTTGCAGAATTAAGTTGATACGAGTATAAACCGAGGTACCTATTTTTACCTGAAAAATGAGTAAAACTTGATTGACTCAGGTCAAGGGTAGAAATTTTGACCACTACCCCCATTCCTTGGCACTCCAGATGTTTGGAAAATAAAACTCCCAGCATGCTTTAGTTGCTGGGAGTTGTAGTTTCTAAACATCTAAAGTGGCAAATAATTAGGGCTACTGTATGGGATTACTGCCCCCCCCAAGAGCCCCCCAGTTCAGTGTTAACTTGCCTGTGCAGTCTTCAATGCAGCAATCTGGTGGCCGCTCGCTCCACATCCACTGCTTTGCCACCTGACATCACTACTAGTCACCGGGAAGTGAGACAGGCGCCCAGTAGTCAGCCAGCAGAACAGCTGGATTGCTGGATTGAAGAGGTAAGTGACCCGAGTATATATGGTAAATTAATTTATTCCCTCAGAATTCTACACACAACACCCCATAACACCCCATAACAATAATATGAGGTTTTGGCAAATTAATTAAATGTAAAAACAAATCTGGGGAAAATAACAGGACAATTTCTACTGCTTTGAGGTCCCAATGAGCACAGTGGCTTCCATCACAAGTGAAAGAAGTTCAAAACCACCAAGGCTCTTCCTAGAGCTGGCCGGATATCTAAACTTAGCGATCAGGGGCGAAGGGCCTTAGTCAGGGAGGTGACCAGGAACCCAGTGGTCAATCTGTCAGAGCTTATCTGTGGAGAGATAAGAACCTTCCAAAAAGACAACTATCCCTGCAGAAATCCACCAATTAGGCTTGTATGGTAAAGTGGCCAAACAGAAGCCACTTCTTCGTAAAAGGCACATGGCAGCCCATCTGGATTTGCCAAAAGACACCTGAAGGACTCAAAAACAAAATTCTCTCGTTTAATGTTGAGAATGCCAGGCATCACATTTAGAGGTAACCAGGCACCGCTCATCACCAGGCGAAAACCATCCCTACAGTGAAGCATGGTGGTGCAGCATCATGCCGTGGGGATGTTTTTCAGTGGCAGGAACTGTGAGACTAGTCAGAATATATGTAGCTGCAGCAACGAACAGAGACATCTAGGATGAAAACCTGCGGGACAACGACCTCAAGCATACAGCCTAGATATCGAAGCAATGGATTCAGGGCAACCCTGTGAATGTCCTTGAGTGGCCCAGCCAGAGCCCAGACTTGAATCCGATTGAACATCTTCATCAGAGACACAAACAAAGAACCATGGATCCATTTTTAAATAGGTATACATGCACACTTACCTTGTTTCCTTCGCTCCGACAAAAGAACCTCGCGAGGGGTCTGGGGCTGGCTAGCACCCGGACCACCCATCCGGACTGGTGAGCTATCTTCTATTTTGTACCGTTTAATAATAAAATGTATCATTTTCTACTTGAAATCTGCACGCTGGAGCACCTGGGGCCGGGTGTGTATCCACCCGGCCCACCACGACACAACGAGTACTAAAGCCTTATTCTCCCTTGGACTAGTTACTCCTTCGAGTGGAGATGCTACAAATGGACTTTTAATCTTTATACCCTGTAATGATTATAGTGATATTAGAATTAGGATTTCACTTCCATAGCTCACCACCCATATTGGGGTGGTCCTTACACTCTACTTCTTTTGGATTTGTTGTGTGTAGAATTCTGAGGAAGAAAATAATTTAATCCATTTTGGAATAAGGCTGTAACATAACAACAAAATGTGGAAAAAGTAATGCGCCGTGAATACTTTCTGGATGCACTGTATTTGGTTGAATAAAGACATATGTCCATCTAGTCCAACCTACTCAGCAATACCCACATTTCCTGCCTAATTTTTTAGGCAACCCCCCCACCCACCAGAACGAAAGAGAAAAAAATTCCTTCCTGACTCCAAGTGGCAATCGGAATTATCCCTGGATCAACTCTACTTTATGTATCAATACCAGTAACCTGCAACATTCCTTTTTTTAAAAAAAAACTATCCTGTGAACCTGCCATCACCACGTCCAATGGAAGAGAGTTTTACTGTTCTTACAGTGCAACAAACTTATTTTCTTCAAGTCTTAAGGGATGTCCTTGTGTCCTCTGACATGTTCTATTGGTGAACAATGCCCCAGATAGTTTATTGTATGGCCCGTTAATGTATTTATACACAGTAATCATATCCCCACGCAAGCGCCTTTTCTCTAGCGTACATAAATGTAACTTGTAACCAATTTGTCTTCATATTCCCCCCTGCCCACCCTCAACCACTGAGATATTTCTTTACAAAAAACATCTGATCGCTACTTACAGACCCGTCTCTCCCACGGCGTACTGTTCCGGTTCCCTGGGGGGCTGGACTGGCAGCCGCGTCTGTAATTGGCTGAGAGACTTGGCTGCCGTCAATGGAGACGCCACAGGAATGATGGTCTGTTAGTAGCGTTCGGATGTTTTTTTGTTAGGAAAATAACTCGGCGGTTAAGGGTGGACAGGGGAGTTCTATGATATGGCCAAAGAATTACACGCTAGGTGCAATGGCTGCAGAGAATGGATCCGGGTTGGTGGGAGGGAGGGGGGGGGGGGGGGGCTCCTCTGCACATGTCACCATCCCTCCCTCCCAGATGCAACACAGGAGGCAGAGAATTTTGGACAGAAAGACAATCACTACTCTTCAGTTTCCTGGACTTTGGACTGGTACTGCAGGAGAACCATATGGAGCAGAGATGTAAGGTAAGGATGTTTTTAAACTACATAGCGGGGCCAGTATGGGGTTAAATTTTAGTTTTGGGGGTGGACATGCTATTTAAGTTTGTTATCCACCAAACTCCAAGATCCCTTTCCAACAGGGATTCACTTAACACAGAGCCATTTATAGTATAAGCAGCACACGGAAGTCCAAAATGCATCACCTTACATTTATCAACATTGAATCTCATCTGCCACTTAGCAGCCCAATGTCACAATCTATCTAGATCCCCCTGCAACAATTGCACAAAGTTTTGTGTCGTCAGCAAACACAGAAATCTTGCTGACAATACCCACTTCCAAATCATTAATAGATTAAATAGATGCGGCCCCAACACAGAACCCTGTGGCACCCCACTTAGCACTTTAGTCTATATTGATATTATCGCCCCATCCTATCCATCATCCAAGTATCCATCCATGTACAAATGTGCCACTCCAGCCCAAAATCACTTTCTCTCTACACTTTCTCTCTGGCCATAGGTTCGCCACCACTGATGTAGGAGTTAATGGTCACTGTTTTAGATCTCAATCTCCTTTGTGGTAATGTAGAGGTTAATAGGTAATCTATAATCGATTCTATCTACTGTATTGGTCTGTGTCTATTTTGTGTTGGCACTATGCAATAAAAAGTGGGATTTTGTGTTGCAAAGGTTCGCCATCACTGTTCTATAGTGTATACAGAGGAGAAAAAATATTCAAGACAATTGCTTTATCGCCATCCTCAGTGATTAACTCATCCCCACTAATTAATGGTGCCACATTTTTTTTTTTTTTTTTTTTTAGTATTTGAGGTTGAATAAAGACATACGTCCATCCAGTCCAACCCATCTAGCAATATCCTCATTTCCTGCCTAACTGTTGATCCAGAGGAAGGCAAAAAAACCCCACCAAATTTATGAAGGGGGAAAAAATTCCTTCCTGACTCCAAGTGGCAATCGGAAATTTCCATGGATCAACTCTACTTTATGTATCAATACCAGTAACTTGTAACATTCCTTGTTTACAGAAACTCATCCAGCTTTTTTTTTAAACTGACCAATGAACCTGCCATAACAATGTCCACTGGAAGACAGTTCCATAGCTTTACGTTCTCACAGTGAAAAACCCTTTCCGAGCTTGAAGCCTAAACCTTTTTTCTTCTAAGTCTTAAGGGATGTCCACGTGTCCTCTGACATGTTCTATTGGTGAGCAATGCCCCGATAGTTTATTGTATGGCCCGTTAATTTATTTATACACAGTTAATAATATCCCCACGCAAGCGCCTTTTCTCCAGCGTACATAATTGTAATTTTCCAGTCTCTCTTCATATTCAAGCTCCCCCAATCCCCTTATTAATTTAGTTGCCCTTCTCTGAACCCTTTCCATTTCAAAGATGTCCTTTTTGTACACAGGATTCCAAAATTGCACTGCATATTCCAATGAGCCTTACCAATGCTTTGTAAAGAGGGAGAATTACATTTTCCTCCCTTGAATCCATACCTCCTTTATACAAGACAATACCATGCTGGCTCTGGCTGTTGCCGCCTGGCACTGCTTGCTACCTTTAAGTTTGTTATCCACCAAAACTCCAAGATCCTTTCCAACGGGATTCACTTAAACAGAGCCATTTATAGTATAAGTAGCACAAGTATTTTTAAGTCCAAAATGCATCACCTTACATTTATCAACATGAATTTCATCTGCCACTTAGCAGCCCAATGTGATATCTATCTAGATCCCCTTGCAATGATTGCACACCCTCTTGAAGTTTTTAATGGTCGACAAAGTTTTGTGTCGTCAGCAAACACAGAAACCTTGCTGACAATACCCACTTCCAAATCATTAATAAATAGATTAAATAGAAGCGGCCCCAACACAGAACCCTGTGGCACCCCACTTAGCACTTTAGTCCATAATGATGAAGCCCCATTAACAACTACACTCTGCATCCTATTCTTTAACCAATTTTCTATCCATGTACAAATGGGACTCCCCAGACCAACAGACCTTAGCTTATTCATTAGTCGCCTATGGGGGACTGTATCAAAAGCCTTTGCAAAATCCAAGTAAACTACATCTACTGCTATACCAGAGTCTAAATTTCTACTTACTTCCTCATAAAAGCCAAGCAAGTTAGTTTGACAAGATCTATTCCTCCTAAATCCATGCTGGTTACTACTTATAATGTCAGTCCTTGAAACATACTCTAGAACATGTTCCCTTATTAAACTTTCCAGGATCTTCCCCACCACTGAAGTTAAACTTACAGGCCTGTAATTACCCGGCTGTGAACGACTACCCTTTTTGAATATTGGAATAACATCAGCCTTTTTCCAATCCAGAGGCACACCACCGGACATGAGGGAATCAGCAAAAATTAGAAACAATGGCCTAGATAAAACTGAACTTAGCTCCCTAAGTACCCGAGGATGTATTTTATCCGGTCCAGGAGATTTATTAATATTAACCTTATTTAGTTCTTTCTGTACCATATCCTCGGTTAACCAAAGTGAACTTGAATCTTGTATACCTTTATTGCTACTATACTCTATGATATCTGTACTTGGATCTTCTATAGTGTATACAGAGGAAAAAAAATTATTCAAGACATTTGCTTTATCGCCATCCTCCGTAACTAACTTATCCCCATTAATTAATGGTGCCACATTCTCAGTCCTCATCTTCTTACTATTAATATACTTTAAAAAATGTATAGGGTTAGTGTTGCTTTGTTCGCTTTTCGTTCCCACTGACTAAATGCAATTTTCTTAATTTCTTAATTTCCATTTCCCTCTTTATATCAGAATTAAGCTTCATGGGCGAGGATTTATTTTTTTCACATTTATTTTCCAAGGGTATAAATTTTAAATGTGAAATGATTTAAAATCCCCTTAAAAACAGTCCACTTCTGTTCAATATCATGGTTCTGCACATTGAAGAACAGCCCTATTTCTGTAAGGAGCACCCCTATTTCTGTAAGGAGCACCCCTATTTCTGTAAGGAGCACCCCTATTTCTGTAAGGAACACCCCTATTTCTGTAAGGAGCACCCCTATTTCTGTAAGGAGCACCCCTATTTCTGTAAGGAGCACCCCTATTTCTGTAGTATTCTGTACTAGTAAAAATGTTTTTTTGTGTACACTGCTACATCTTGCAAAATAAATCCCACAAATAAATCCCATAAAACGGCATGTGATACATTGTTTTAATTAGCATAATATTGACTATAAATTGTGAAAATGGGATTCAGCATTTTGTTCTCCTTTCACCTCTTGTTCTTTAACCTTCTTGAGAAATACCAACATTTTATGTGAGGCTGAGACTTTGCCTTTTTACAAGATCTATAGTTTTTATAATATTTGTATTTCGTGTCTCCACATAATTTGTACTAGGAGTCAATACGAGTTCTACAAATCCCAGACCTTTGTTTATAAAGAATGTTAAAATATATGTTCTTTTTTGTGTAACTTCAACCCAACGCAATAAATAAATGATCAGATGTTGGACCCCTTTAGATGTGCGACTTTTGCTGTATCCTTTTATTATATTTTTGGAACAGTTATTAAGTTATTTTCATTTTTGTGTTTCCTATGGGTGCAGCAATTGATTTCTCTCCTCCTACCGTGGGCAGTGTGCTTGTAGTCTATGGAGATATGTCCACCAATCAGAAGGGTTTTGCATAATGGTTAAAATAGCACTTGTTCTTTTTATTAATTAAACATGCAGAATCAGGTAAACATGCAAACAAATGATTTGTAAGTTTCTAGGATTTTACATTAACCCTTTCCCTTCTTCTTCTTTCAGAACTACATGATCTGATATTGTTTATTGTTGTGTGCAAGAAGCATGTTGATGTCAAATTGAATCAGTTTATCAATGGTATATATATATTTATCTACAAAAACGCATGTATTTATAAACGCATGGTATCGCTCATTATCGATACTGCACGTTATCTGTAAATTGCAATGGCAGCCGTAAATGTACTAAAAAGCGATACCATGTCTTTATAAATATGGCCCCTATAACCATGTTCCTTTAAAGGAGAACTAAGCCATAAGAACTAATCTTAACATATACCCTCTAAAACCACCAATAAATGATAAAATACAGTAAATGGCATTAAAAGTAAATCTTACCATGAAATAACTGTGTGTATGTACAGTTACTGGCCACAGCCCTGACCTCAGTCACACGCTGCCTTGCCTATTCTGTCCTGTAAAAGGATTGGCTAGAGGCTACTAGTGGGTGTGACCAACTGTAAGACGTTCCTGCAGTATCTTAGGACTGAGCATGTGTAAAGAACATAATGGTCACTGACCCCACTGTGCAATACTGGAACAATGGGAAATAAACACAAACCTTATGTTAGAAAGTTAAAGGGACAGTTCAGTGGAAATTATCAATATTTGTTAAACTGTTAGTTTGTGTAATGCCTTCTTAGTTATTCTACATATTCTCTCCCATTTTGAAAAATCAGTTGATTTCATATCATTTGCTGTTCCCTGCTGTTGACATTAGTGAGCTGACATTTTAGGTTCTAACGGTCCTTCTTCTTCCCAGGATGCACCAAATCCTTGGAATGTTCCTGACAGTAATTTCTACTGATTGGCTGTTGGATGAGTCAAATATGCTCAGATCTCTACTGAGCAACTGAATCAACCCAGGCGCTGGGTCAAGGGCAAGACCATAACGGTCTCTACTAGGGGTCCTGCAAACAGGAAGTCAGTATTTCATAAGCATTTATTTATACACAGACACAATGCTGAATTGGCAGATTAAGGTCATAGGGATGAAAAAATACTGTTCTTTTTTCTGAAAAGTATATGCATTTGCACTGAACTTCCCCTTTAAATTTCTCAACAACCATATTAAAATGAGAGGTGAGACACTGATTTTATAACAAGGGGATCTGCCTTCTAATTCAATGTTGTTCTGAGGCTTTAGTTGTGTTTAAAAGGCACGGGTGTGAATCTATCAAAGGACGCCCAATGTCCCAACACTATAGTTGGGTCATTCTGAAGAATATTAAGGCTTTTATCAAAAAATGCTCACATACATATATAACAGCAACATATGTGTGCTATAACTGGAATGTTATCATCTGAATTGTATGATATGAAATTCCCACTTTCAATGCTGCCTCATAGTGATTACTGAGCATGCTTGCCCTCATAGAAACCTTGATGAGGAACAGTTACAGGCAGAAACAAATTACACTAGAAATGGCTCTTACTCTTTACTTTCTGGGACTTTGAACCGACATTGCAGGAGAACCATAAGGAGCTGAGGGGTAAGGTAAGAATTTACACTACACAGTGGGGCCAGTAGTGGGTTAAATGCCTTTTTAGAAGGGCTCCCGGGCCCCCCTGTAGTTGCAGGGTCTGCTCCCCTGGTAGTTATACCCATGACCACAACAATTAGGTTGGTCTGGTCAAAATATTGGCGGTCCACAAGAAATTAGCCACAGTCAATATTTCACCAAGACCATACAGTTCATGGACTCCCGAAATGTACAGACATTTCATCATTTTATCCATTTTGGATGAAGGAACAGCAGGAAAAATCACACAGCATTGCCTCGTGTGTGATGTGTCTGTAGACCACTTTACAAAGCCAAAATATCCAAAAACGGAATTCTTAAGGCTTATACACACAAGCAATCTCGGGGACCAACCCATGACACACAATGTGTATGAGCGCCCGTTTTAGCCAAAAATGTGACTTGTATGGCCAAACGAGCGTTCAGCAGGGCCTTGTTGATGATTCGCCGGAATAATCGGTCAACGAGGCCTGATCGAATGGTCTCATTGGTTCACCTATCTGTTTCTTCTTTGCTTTCCTGTTTGTTTTCTATTGGTCCTTCGTTCCTTTTTGGTTCCTGCTTCCTCTGACCTCTTTGTCCGTTTTAGTTATTGGTTTGTCCTGACTCGTGGTATGTTTTCTCTGCTCTGATCCTGACACTGATTCTACGCTTTGGCTAGTGTCTTGCTTGTTGCACCCTGTCTGCCCATTTGGCTTTTTTTGTTTGAGTGTTCCCCGCCTCAGATCAGAAACCCTGCACTCTAAGTCCAGGGGGCAATTGATTCTAGTGAGGTGCTTCAACCCCTACCATCAAGTGGGGTCTTGTCCATTGGTGAAGCAAGTGGTGTTAGGTTGGGGTATCTGGGCTGAAGGAATACTCGGAGATATGTTCGTGAACGCTTTGTTGCATTTGGTATGAAAATATGAAAACAATGATAATAATAAGTAGACGCTTAAAACATTGGACAAACACTGAACAGTTTAACACCAAACTGACAGGTGTCCCATAATCATTCGGCTTAAAATTTAAAGGTGAACTAACGCTAAAATACATATGATCCTCAATGAATTAAATGAATGCTAATTAAAAGATAATTGTATGTCTCAGAAATAAAAAGTATATATGTCAGACCCAGATACAAAGCTGGAGATGCCTTATTGTTCCTCAGCTCTATACTGCCTGTTTAGACCTTTAAGCCGGTCCTAACTAAAAACTGTTTCACACATCTTAGGTTTGTCATCTCATCTGAGAAAAATACCGTCCCTATTGGATACAGCTAGTATGGGATCTACTGTTGGGCCAAAGATGGTGTTTTTTAAGAATGAACAAGATGTAAAAGCATCATATGATACATATACTAATACATCAACTGCTACATTATAGATTGGGTGGTCTAGCGTGTTATAGTTTTACTAAACACATACCAGGAAGACATTCATCAGATCATGCCTGAACACATTTTCAAGTTTCAAAAACAGATGTGGCTTGTTTTGTTATAACAGCTTCTTAACATGGTCCAGGGTTGTTAAGTGAAGCCAAAGCTAAAAGCCTTAAAGGGGAAGTTCAGTACAAATACATATACTTTTAGAAAAAAGAGCAGTATTTTTTCATCCCAATGACCTTAATCTGCCCATTCAGCATTGTGTCTGTGTATAAATAAATGCAACCGAAATACTGACTTCCTGTTTGCAGGACCCCTAATAGAGACCGTTATGGTCTTGCCCTTGACCAACCTCCTGGGCTGATTCAGTTGCACAGTAGAGATCTGAGCATGTTTGACCCATCCAACAGCCAATCAGTAGAAATTACTGTTAGGAACATTCCAAGGAAGTGGTGCATCCTTTAAAGAAGAAGGATCGTTACAGAACCTGAAATGTCAGCTCACTGATGTCAACAGCCGGGAACAGCAAAGGGTATGAAATCAACTGATTTTTCAAAATGGGAGAGAATATGCAGAATAACTAAGAAGGCATTACACAAACTAACAATTTAACAAATATTGATAATTTCCACTGAACTGTCCCTTTAACCTTTTTATTATGAGAAGACAAGACGCCACATAGCGTTGTTTATGAGAAAGGCTGCTAATTGGAGCAGCACAAGTTTCGCTTCAGCAACTGGCAGCCATGTTGTTTTCTCTATTGCTTTCTCCCTCATATTACAAGTGGTGTAATCACCTTACTCACTTCTATGTGATCCCTTGAATACTTATTATAATTTAGTAAAAAGGCCTACACATCCATGAATATATAATTTACAGAGGGACCAATGTTGACATTTCTCTTTCACTCCACAGCTTATGAACATTGGCAGATTTGTTTTGCCATGTAGAAGGAATGACTTCTATAAGGACAACTAAAGCCTCAGAATAACACTGAATCACAAGGCAGAGCACCTTAAAATAAAAGCAGTAATCTGTGTCTCACCACTTATTTTGTGGTAGCTGGGAAATTTACCTTACTAACATGGGGTTTTTGTTTATGTCCTAGTATTGCACAGTGTGGTCACAGTGTGGTCACATATCTGTGACCTCCTCCCTCCAAGATCTCTTCCGCGATCAGCCATCTTAAAGAGCTGATCGCGGGAATGAATGAAACATACGCATGATCAGCTGTCTTAAAGATCGGACCCGAACTTCCGGTTCGGTTCTAGAAGTTCGGGTCTGGTCTTTTAAACAGCTGCTTGCGCGTATGTTTCATTCATACACGCGATCAGCTGTTTAGAACGGCTGATTGCAGAAGAGATCTTGGGCTTGTGGCAGGCCCAACTATTATCCGGGCGACCCCAGTAGTTACACCACTTTGTCTGATTCTAAAATAATGCAGGAACTTGTTAAAGCAGGTCACGTCTACTACTAATCTCTAGCCAATTCTATTACAGTCCATTTCGGGCAGAGGAGCATGTGACTGAAGTCAGGAGGTGTGGACAGACAGTGCACATGCATACAATAATTGTGTACAGTTCTACAGACCATTACATTTACATCAATACCATTTACTGGAGTGGTCGTTTACAGTTTTTTTGTGTTTTGGTTTTACATGTTTCAGATTGAGGAACCTATTGGATTATCTTGTCATAATTATTTTTCAAATTATGTTGATGATCATCCTATATACAGATAATAAATACTGTTTTCTAGTAAATAAAATAGCATTGCCCAACTAATTAAAGAAACAAGAAATAATTCCTTACTCCCAGAATGCTCAGCACAGTGGGCGAAAATATGCAAAATAACTCCTTCATTTCCTTGTATCCAATGCATGTGTTCAGAACCACCACCTTAAAGGTATAGAGCTATTTATCTGATTATATTACTGCTGCATCTTTTTTGTTCTGTGGATGGTTTTTAGGCATTAACACTATATTATATATTGCTCATCTTTTTCTTGAGAATTCGGAAATTAAAAAAATACAGCCTGGTACCCTTGCCAGAATTATATTTTATTTAAGTGTGGCTTTAGATGTTACAAACTTTTTTATGTTTTGGTCAGACTGCAACCAGATATTCCTGAACCAAAATGTACAGCACAGGGTATAAAACAAGTTATTTTGATTTCAGCAACAATAACTTGAAGGGAGCAATAGGGGCAACACAAGCTGTTTCTAGTAATTTACATTATTGCTAATTGACTGTCTTAGGAACGGTTTAAATACCTAAGTTCAAAATTGTAATATTTTTGCCACGTCCATCAACAAAACCATGCCCACTGGCAAAGCCACACCCACTTTAACAAGGCGGCGGCGCACTTCGGGCCTGGAAATTCAGAATTCTAGAATTCAAAAAGGGCAGCATTCAAAATTTTAACTCAGGCAGCAAAAACCCTAGAAGTGCCCCATAGTGAATGGGCACACTGTAGCCTGATAATGCCATGGGGAAGATCGCACTTGCGATGTCGTGCGATGCATCCCTGCGTTATCACATAGCCATTGATTTCATTGGTACCACTATGCATTAACACAGCAAAAAGCTGCAAACAGTGCATTGCATGCAACACACTTTATTGCAGCTCATAGGTGTGAACGGCACAAGCTTCAACGCATTCCCTTTTACCAAGACTTGGTTTTATATTGGTGGTTATAGATTTATGGCTATACTCACAGTTAAAGGGTCCATTGATTTTTTTAACTTTCTTTTTACTGTTTAACTGAAGAACAGGGGGTAAATGAGCTGTGTCTTACCTTCTGTTCTTCAGTAAAACTTGCAGGAGAGAAGGACAGAACTTACTATGGCTAACTCCAGCGCTGGTTTCTCTGACACTCTCTGATGGATCCACACTCCTTTGCACTGTGTGTGCACAATGCAGAGGACTCGAAATGCGTCAGAGAATGTCAGCGGCGTCGGAGACTGTCAGTGAGAAGCCGGCGCTGGATCGATCGGTGGTAAGGTCTTCCTCCTCTCCTGCAAGTATTACTACAGAATGGGAGGTAAGACAGAGCTCATTAACCTTTCATTCTTCAGTTAAACAGATTAAAAAAAGTTAAAAAAAATCAGTGGACATACCCTTTAACTTGTAACCCCCATTCAGTTTAAACAAGTGTGGATTTTAACTACATCAGACCTGTGGACCATCAGTCATAGCCACCATTCCATTAAGACTTTCCTTGTGCCTTTACCAGATGTTACCCCTGGCTGGAATTTTGCTGTTTTGGATCCAAACTGTCTTTTTCCAGGTGTCTAGATTTTTGCTGAACTACAAAAGACAAGGACATTCTGTTAAAGGGCTTCCAGGAATTAAATTACTAGATTCGCCGGGCCCCTCAGCAAAACTATGATGGACCCTCCCTGCTATATCTACAGTAGTTTTTTGGGGGGAGGCTGTACCTGTCATAGGGAAAGTAAGAAGAAGGCCCTCCTTTTCTCCTGGGCCCTCCTTGCCTCCTGGGCCCCCTGTGGTCGCAGTGTCTGCTCCCCTGGTAGTTACGCCACAGCTTACAGTGTAATGAAACTCTTCTGAGTTTATGTTAAATTCTCACTACCCGTAACGTTTAATAAAAATTTTATAGTGCACGCAGTTAAGGCTACTCAACACTCCAACTGGACAGACGATTTATAACTTTGAAGGATTGCTGTAGGCAGAGATTTCACTTCGTGTCAAGATGACGCCCATATTAAAGTTGAATCATGGTATTTTGTTTGTTCCTCCACCTATAAAAAAAAAAATTATGATTTCCAGTACGAATGGAGGGTGGCCTTTCTATCTTTTTCTATCTTTCTCACCGCTAATTTGTGCCATTTAAAGGACAGCTCCCCCCTCATAATGACATGATTCCCTTTGGGACAATGTCATCTAAGAAAACTACAGTGTCACATTTCTGTGTAGTTAGGAATTATTATTCTGTTCGGTGTAGGGGGATTTGCAGAAATGTACTGGATGGGGGTAAATATATTGACCTCAATCAGTGACATAAACATTTTAAAATAATAAACATTTTAAAGAAACTTTTTAGAATTGGAAAGGAGTAAAAACCCAAAGGCCAATTAAACAAAATTAATTAAAGACCAAGGAAAAGAACAAGTGGTGCTTTATAAATTGGCCTCTAGGTGTCACTGTGCATTACTTTATTGTTAGAATTGTTCATAGTCACATGAAGTATAGATAAAAAGTGTAATGCTGGTTAATCTTAAAAATGAGCCTCTTCTAATTTTAACTTAGTTCCCCTTAAAATAATAAACCTAACATTTATTAAACAAATATTATTATGAGGGTTGCCATGAGTGACCTAACATAAGATTTGAAAATAAAGTAATATACAAGGAGCTGTTGTACAAGTATAAGCCAATTTAAATACAAACGCATCTACGTTCTGACAGTACAAGGAAATTTAGAGAAGGAATTTTCCATTGCTATCTTCTTAGTCTACGCATGGTTGTGTCTGTGTGGCCACAGAGGTCTGTTTAAAGAGACAGCACATAGGAAATATTATCATACTGGTGTGTGAATTTCCCAAAACACCAACCAGTCATTTCTATTCTAAGTATATGATATGATTCTGTTTGTTTTGTTTTTGTTGTATTGAACCTTCAACCTCATGTACTTTGGGGGAGATTCAATATGGTCCAAATCCATCTAAAACCCACGTTTACCCGAACAAATTTCGGGTTAACGTGGGTTTTTGATGGATTTTAGAGCACAGCGCCATTTCCAAACGTTTTTGGAAATAGCACTGTGCTATCGATCCAAAACCCCTACCGTTAAGTTTTGCGCTACTTAGTCTCGCTTCTTACTTTAGCCCGATCCCGCGATGCAATACCTGACGTAATCTCGCTTATGCCACGTATTGTATCGCGGGATCGGGCTAAGGTAACTAATGCGGCTTTTCCTTATTGAATCTCCCAGTTTGTCTTGCTAAAAACAAATAGTTTCCTACTACTGTCCTATCAGAGCTTCTATAGTTAAAGTCTGTACATATAGAAACTTTATATTTTCCAAGAAAAATAATGGAAACAAACAAGCAAGAAAGCAGTAAAACTGCAAAATCCTTATATACTGTGGGCCTTATTTACCCAGACTCGCTGGGCAGATATATGGAGGTAAAGTCATGCTAAACGGTTCTTACAATAACTGGGATTTACCCACATTTGCAAACGCGATATTGAATCGTGGAAGGAGCATTAAAGCAGAGCGATAGCGGCTCTGTGTGTGTTTCTAAAAACGTGGTCTTTATATGTTGCACCACAAGAGCTTCCATAAAGAATACAGGTATATTTGGGAAATGTTTCTACTAGAAACAGAAGCAAAAATAAACATACAAAAACCACGAAGGTAAAATCTGCGGACTATTTTGTATTGTTCCAGGCTGTCAGCAATTTACTTAACAAGCAGCTTTAAAGTCTTATCAGAGACTTACATGTTGGTGTGGAGACATCTGTAGAGAAAACACATGGAGGCAAAATAATACTGGGGTCAGGGGGCGTGGCAAAAGCTGCCCATGCTCACAAGGCGTATTGATGACTACATGGGCTGTGTGGACTTCTTAGTTACAGAACCTATTATTAACGTGTACTAAGTGCAACTTACTAAAGGTGGGTAACACACTTTACAATGCTTCATCCTGACCGACCGTTCGAGGCTTTCAACCAGTCAGCCAGGAGGAAGGACTGTCAATCGCGGCAAAAGCAGCTGCGTCCGACAGTTAGGCGTGACAGATTGTGTGGTCCATAGAGGACCGCATGATTGGTTGTGATTTTCCGACCTGTCTGATCGGTCGGCGGTTGATTGAGGCTGCCCCACCGACCGAAACACTGAAATGGTGGTCGGTCGGGCCGAATTATTGTATCGTGTGCACCTAGCTTAAGGCTGAGGCCACACTACAACGCACCAAATCACGCACACAATCGTAAGCATTATCGCACATGCAATTCTTGTGCGTTTTTTGTAATTTTCCATTATGGAAAGGCATGCGTTAACGCACCAAAAATGGTTTACGCATGCGTTACCAAAACGGAAAGGTATGTGCATTCCCATTGGAAATCGCAGGGATTTTTGCATTCCCGCGATTTCCATTATAACCAAATCGCATGCGCGATTGCAAAACGCATGCGCAAACGCGAAAAAAAGTATGACCTGGCCCTAAAGAAGAATCTTACAATAAATAAGGTGTTCTGGGGAGAAAAAAGCATTTATATTAGCATTGAAAACTAAAACAGCAAAAAAAAAGTTTAGTTCTCCTTTAATACAACACAATACAATAAGCTTTGCAGAACTACTGTCGGAAGAAACTTGCCAGTTTTGATGTTTAAAGGATATACAAATAGAAGAAAGAAGCATCCAGTGCACACTATTATATAATAAGATAACAGAAATTCCTTTATTGTAAAATCAGGGAATAACATAAACAATAAAAACAGATAAAAGACTTTGGCAGGCATAAGGAACTCTTATGCTAGTACATAGGAAGCTGGAACTTCCAGTAGAGTAAACATCTAACATAGGGCATATCACAAAATATCACCTCTATTATAGTACAGTATAAATATAGCCATATAAGGTTTTTGGTGAGGCCCTTTTGACCGGAATAAACTGCCTGGGAATCTTAAGGAAACCAATAGCAAATTTTCACCATCAGCCATTGCTGGTAAATTTTGTACATGTATCTCTTTACGTGCCAAAAGATTGCATGGCTGGAATATCAGTGCCCAGTCTTAGGGAAGAGGAACCTGATATTTTATTTGCGTAGACCTATTACGCCAGGGGCGGTATTTCTAAATGTTATTTAACGGTAATTATCAGATGAACGGGCAACTGAGAACGGTCGCAGCCGCCCCCACCCTCACCATACAATATTTCCAGTCGTCCGACTTATACATGGTAATATCGGTAATCATATTGTATGGTGTGTACCCAGCCTAAGAAGAAAAAAAATGATAACGTGGATGATTAGAAGGTATTTATCACACACCCTTACTGTTCGCTCTCTACACTCTCTCTCTGGGAGAAATAATCAGTTCTTTCGGCTTAAAGGGCATGTCCACCCTTATAAAATTTTTTCCCATATAATAGAATATCTTCCCCCAGTCCCAACCGCTATAAAATAGTTTTAAGAAAGTGCCTAGATCTTTCTTCCCTCTCTCCTCCTCTCTCCTCCGACGCCCGGCCCGACCTTCTCTGCTTGCAGACACTGCAAGCAGGGGCGGGACCGGCAGCCGCGTCCGTGATTGGCTGAGAGGCAGCCATCACGGACCGGCTGCCGGCTTCTCAGAATGCCGAGGAGAGAGCGAAGGTATAGAGTTCTGTGGACTTTCTTAAAATTATTTTTTTTTGCGGTTGGGGCTGGGGGAAGATATTCTATATATGGGCAAGGGGTTTTATGGTAGGGGGAGGGATCGCGAGAGGGAATGGGAGGGGGAGAAGGGCTGCAGTACGCAGGCCAAACTTCTCCCGGACCAGATGGAGCAGATTCCTATATGGACTCTGCTATCCTCCTGGTGGCAGTTTTTGGGACTTTGGGGGGGGGGGGACTACAGAGAATCTATGGAGCTGGGATGTGAGGTAAGGATTTTATTACACTACATGGTGGGGCCATTAGTGGGGGGATTATAGTTTTGGGGGTGGACATGCCCTTTAAAGGATAAGTGCACTGTAAAATCAAGTTATGTTCATTTGGAAGCTGCAGCTTTAAAAATATCGTTGCCATATTTTTTTTTTACCTATGCCCCTCCAGAGCCTAGCTTTGTGCCTTGGAAGTTGCTGACATCTGGTTATTAGTTTGCTGAATGTTAAGCTCCACCCCTCTGATATTTCCTCTGCTTTCTCCTGCTTGAGCCTCAAACAGTAATGCCTGTGAGTTCCGTGCACTCTCCTGCTTGAGCCTCAAACAGTAATGCCTGTGAGTTCTGTGCACTCTCCTGCTTGAGCCTCAAACAGTAATGACTGTGAGTTCCGTGCTCTCTCCTGCTTGAGCCTCAAACAGTAATGACTGTGAGTTCTGTGCACATGCGTGTGAACGGAACTCACAAGCATTACTGTTTGATATCCATTAATAATTTCAAATCTAGATTGTTATCATACCTTTCTGAGCATCAGCACAACAAATGATTTTTAGCCCCTTTAAGCACTTTGTACCCATCCCCCAACTTGTATCTGTATGTTGGGTCTTCTGGTCTTTTAAACAGCTGCTTGCGCGTATGTTTCATTCATAACGCGATCAGCTGTTAGAACGGCTGATTGCAGAAGAGATCTTGGGCTTGTGGCAGGCCCAACTATTATCCGGGCGACCCCAGTAGTTACACCCACTTTGTCTGATTAAAATAATGCAGGAACTGTTAAAGCAGGTCACGTCTACTACTAATCTCTAGCCAATTCATTACAGTCCATTTCGGGCAGAGGAGCATGTGACTGAAGTCAGGAGGTGTGGACAGACAGTGCACATGCATACAATAATTGTGTACAGTTCTACAGACCATTACATACATCAATACCATTTACTGGAGTGGTCGTTTACAGTTTTTTTTGTGTTTTGGTTTTACCTGTTTCAGATTGAGGAACCTATTGGATTATCTTGTCATAATTATTTTTCAAATTATGTTGATGATCATCCTAATACAGATAATATAAATACTGTTTTCTAGTAAATAAAATAGCATTGCCCAACTAATTAAAGAAACAAGAAATAATTCCTTACTCCCAGAATGCTCAGCACCAGTGGGCGAAAATATGCAAATAACTCCTTCATTTCCTTGTATCCAATGCATGTGTTCAGAACCACCACCTTAAAGGTATAGAGCTATTTATCTGATTATATTACTGCTGCATCTTTTTTGTTCTGTGGATGGTTTTTAGAGCATTAACACTATATATATATTGCTATCTTTTTCTTGAGAATTCGGAAATTAAAAAAATACAGCCTGGTACCCTTGCCAGATTATATTTTATTTAAGTGTGGCTTTAGATGTTACAAAACTTTTTTATGTTTTGGTCAGACTGCAACCAGATATTCCTGAACCAAAATGTACAGCACAGGGTTATAAACAAGTTATTTTGATTTCAGCAACAATAACTTGAAGGGAGCAATAGGGGCAACAACAAGTGTTTTTAGTAATTTACATTATTGCTAATTGACTGTCTTAGGAACGGTTTAAATACCTAAGTTCAAAATTGTAATATTTTTGCCACGTCCATCAACAAAACCATGCCCACTGGCAAAGCCACACCCACTTTAACAAGGCGGCGGCGCACTTCGGCCTGGAAATTCAGAATTCTAGATTCAAAAAGGGCAGCATTCAAAATTTTAACTCAGGCAGCAAAAACCCTAGAAGTGCCCCATAGTGAATGGGCACACTGTAGCCTGATAATGCCATGGGGAAGATCGCACTTGCGATGTCGTGCGATGCATCCCTGCGTTATCACATAGCCATTGATTTCATTGGTACCACTATGCATTAACACAGCAAAAAGCTGCAAACAGTGCATTGCATGCAACACACTTTATGCAGCTCATAGGTGTGAACGGCACAAGCTTAACGCATTCCCTTTTACCAAGACTTGGTTTTATATTGGTGGTTATAGATTTATGGCTATACTCACAGTTAAGGGTCCATTGATTTTTTTAACTTTCTTTTTACTGTTTAACTGAAGACAGGGGGTAAATGAGCTGTGTCTTACCTTCTGTTCTTCAGTAAAACTTGCAGGAGAGAAGGACAGAACTTACTATGGCTAACTCCAGCGCTGGTTTCTCTGACACTCTCTGATGGATCCACACTCCTTTGCACTGTGTGTGCACAATGCAGAGGACTCGAAATGCGTCAGAGAATGTCAGCGGCGTCGGAGACTGTCAGTGAGAAGCCGGCGCTGGATCGATCGGTGGTAAGGTCTTCCTCCTCTCCTGCAAGTATTACTACAGAATGGGAGGTAGGTAGACAGAGCTCATTAACCTTTCATTCTTCAGTTAACAGATTAAAAAAAGTTAAAAAAAATCAGTGGACATACCCTTTAACTTGTAACCCCCATTCAGTTTAAAACAGTGTGGATTTTAACTACATCAGACCTGTGGACCATCAGTCATAGCCACCATTCCATTAAGACTTTCCTTGTGCCTTTACCAGATGTTACCCCTGGCTGGAATTTTGCTGTTTTGGATCCAAACTGTCTTTTTCCAGGTGTCTAGATTTTTGCTGAATACAAAAGACAAGGACATTCTGTTAAAGGGCTTCCAGGAATTAAATTACTAGATTCGCCGGGCCCCTCAGCAAAACTATGATGGACCCTCCCTGCTATATCTACAGTAGTTTTTTGGGGGGAGGCTGTACCTGTCATAGGGAAAGTAAGAAGAAGGCCCTCCTTTTCTCCTGGGCCCTCCTTGCCTCCTGGGCCCCCTGTGGTCGCAGTGTCTGCTCCCCTGGTAGTTACGCCACAGCTTACAGTGTAATAAACTCTTCTGAGTTTATGTTAAATTCTCACTACCCGTAACGTTAATAAAAATTTTATAGTGCACGCAGTTAAGGCTACTCAACACTCCAACTGGACAGACGATTTATAACTTTGAAGGATTGCTGTAGGCAGAGATTTCACTTCGTGTCAAGATGACGCCCATATTAAAGTTGAATCATGGTATTTTGTTTGTTCCTCCACCATAAAAAAAAAAATTATGATTTCCAGTACGAATGGAGGGTGGCCTTTCTTTTTTCATCTTTCTCACCGCTAATTTGTGCCATTTAAAGGACAGCTCCCCCCTCATAATGACATGATTCCCTTTGGGACAATGTCATCTAAGAAAACTACAGTGTCACATTTCTGTGTAGTTAGGAATTATTATTCTGTTCGGTGTAGGGGGATTTGCAGAAATGTACTGGATGGGTGGTAAAATATTGACCTCAATCAGTGACATAAACATTTTAAAATAAAAAATTTTAAAGAAACTTTTTAGAATTGGAAAGGAGTAAAAACCCAAAGGCCAATTAAACAAAATAATTAAAGACCAAGGAAAAGAACAAGTGGTGCTTATAAATTGGCCTCTAGGTGTCACTGTGCATTACTTTATTGTTAGAATTGTTCATAGTACATGAAGTATAGATAAAAGTGTAATGCTGGTTAATCTTAAAAATGAGCCTCTTCTAATTTTAACTTAGTTCCCCTTAAAATAATAAACCTAACATTTATTAAACAAATATATTATGAGGGTTGCATGAGTGACCTAACATAAGATTTGAAAATAAAGTAATATACAAGAGCTGTTTGTAAAGTATAAGCCATTTAAATACAAACGCATCTACGTTCTGACAGTACAAGGAAATTTAGAGAAGGAATTTTCCATGCTATCTTCTTAGTCTACGCATGGTTGTGTCTGTGTGGCCACAGAGGTCTGTTTAAAGAGACAGCACATAGGAAATATTATCATACTGGTGTGTGAATTTCCCAAAACACCAACCAGTCATTTCTATCTAAGTATATGATATGATTCTGTTTGTTTGTTTTTTGTTGTATTGAACCTTCAACCTCATGTACTTTGGGGGAGATTCAATATGGTCCAAATCCATCAAAACCCACGTTTACCCGAACAAATTTCGGGTTAACGTGGGTTTTTGATGGATTTTAGAGCACAGCGCCATTTCCAAACGTTTTTGGAAATAGCACTGTGCTATCGATCCAAAACCCCTACCGTTAAGTTTTGCGCTACTTAGTCTCGCTTCTTACTTTAGCCCGATCCCCCGATGCAATACCTGACGTAATCTCGCTTATGCCACGTATTGTATGCGGGATGGGCTAAGGTAACTAATGCGGCTTTTCCTTATTGAATCTCCCAGTTTGTCTGCTAAAAACAAATAGTTTCCTACTACTGTCCTATCAGAGCTCTATAGTTAAAGTCTGTTACAGAAACTTTATATTTTCCAAGAAAAAATAATGGAAACAAACAAGCAAGAAAGCAGTAAAACTGCAAAATCCTTATATACTGTGGGCCTTATTTACCCAGACTCGCTGGGCAGATATATGGAGGTAAAGTCATGCTAAACGGTTCTTACAATAACTGGGATTTACCCACATTTGCAAACGCGATATTGAATCGTGGAAGGAGCATTAAAGCAGAGCGATAGGGCTCTGTGTGTGTTTCTAAAAACGTGGTCTTTATATGTTGCACCACAAGAGCTTCCATAAAGAATACAGGTAATTTGGGAAATGTTTCTACTAGAAACAGAAGCAAAAATAAACATACAAAACCACGAAGGTAAAATCTGCGGACTATTTGTATTGTTCCAGGCTGTCAGCAATTTACTTAACAAGCAGCTTTAAAGTCTTATCGAGACTTACATGTTGGTGTGGAGACATCGTAGAGAAACACATGGAGGCAAAATAATACTGGGGTCAGGGGGCGTGGCAAAAGCTGCCCATGCTCACAAGGCGTATTGATGACTACATGGGCTGTGTGGATTCTTAGTTACAGAACCTATTATTAACGTGTACTAAGTGCAACTTACTAAAGGTGGGTACACAACTTTACAATGCTTCATCCTGACCGACCGTTCGGGCTTTCAACCAGTCAGCCAGGAGGAAGGACTGTCAATCGCGGCAAAAGCAGTGCGTCCGACAGTTAGGCGTGACAGATTGTGTGGTCCATAGAGGACCGCATGATTGGTTGTGATTTTCCGACCTGTCTGATCGGTCGGCGGTGATTGAGGCTGCCCCACCGACCGAAACACTGAAATGTGGTCGGTCGGGCCGAATTATTGTATCGTGTGACCTAGCTTAAGGCTGAGGCCACACTACAACGCACCAAATCACGCACACAATCGAAGCATTATCGCACATGCAATTCTTGTGCGTTTTTTGTAATTTTCCATTATGAAAGGCATGCGTTAACGCACCAAAAATGGTTTACGCATGCGTTACCAAAACGGAAAGGTATGTGCATTCCCATTGGAAATCGCAGGGATTTTTGCATTCCCGCGATTTCCATTATAACCAAATCGCATGCGCGATTGCAAAACGCATGCGCAAACGCGAAAAAAAGTATGACCTGGCCCTAAAGAAGAATCTTACATAAATAAGGTGTTCTGGGGAGAAAAAAGCATTTATATTAGCATTGAAAACTAAACAGCAAAAAAAAAGTTTAGTTCTCCTTTAATACAACACAATACAATAAGCTTTGCAGAACTACTGTCGGAAGAAACTTGCCAGTTTGATGTTTAAAGGATATACAAATAGAAGAAAGAAGCATCCAGTGCACACTATTATATAATAAGATAACAGAAATTCCTTTATTGTAAAATCAGGGAATAACATAAACAAAAAAAACAGATAAAAGACTTTGGCAGGCATAAGGAACTCTTATGCTAGTACATAGGAAGCTGGAACTTCCAGTAGAGAAACATCTAACATAGGGCATATCACAAAATATCACCTCTATTATAGTACAGTATAAAATAGCCATATAAGGTTTTTGGTGAGGCCCTTTTGACCGGAATAAACTGCCTGGGAATCTTAAGGAAACCAATAGCAAATTTTCACCATCAGCCATTGCTGGTAAATTTTGTACATGTATCTCTTTACGTGCCAAAAGATTGCATGGCTGGAATATCAGTGCCCAGTCTTAGGGAAGAGGAACCTGATATTTTATTTGCGTAGACCTATTACGCAGGGGCGGTATTTCTAAATGTTATTTAACGGTAATTATCAGATGAACGGGCAACTGAGAACGGTCGCAGCCGCCACCCTCACCATACAATATTTCCAGTCGTCCGACTTATACATGGTAATATCGGTAATCATATTGTATGGTGTGTACCCAGCCTAAGAAGAAAAAAAAATGATAACGTGGATGATTAGAAGGTATTATCACACACCCTTACTGTTCGCTCTCTACACTCTCTCTCTGGGAGAAATAATCAGTTCTTTCGGCTTAAAGGGCATGTCCACCTTATAAAATTTTTCCCATATATAAGAATATCTTCCCCCAGTCCCAACCGCTATAAAATAGTTTTAAGAAAGTGCCTAGATCTTTCTTCCCTCTCTCCTCTCTCTCCTCCGACGCCCGGCCGACCTTCTGCTTGCAAGACACTGCAAGCAGGGGCGGGACCGGCAGCCGCGTCCGTGATTGGCTGAGAGGCAGCCAATCACGGACGCGGCTGCCGGCTTCTCAGAATGCGGAGGGAGAGAGCGAAGGTAAGTAGAGTTCTGTGGACTTTCTTAAAATTATTTTTTTTGCGGTTGGGGCTGGGGGAGATATTCTATTATATGGGCAAGGGGTTTATGTAGTAGGGGGAGGGATCGCGAGAGGGAATGGGAGGGGGAGAAGGGCTGCAGTACGCAGGCCAAACTTCTCCGGAGGCCAGATAGGAGGCAGAGTCCTATAGGACTCTGCTATCCTCCTGGTGGCAGTTTTTGGGACTTTGGGGGGGGGGCTCAGGAGAATCTTATGGAGCTGGGATGTGAGGTAAGGATTTTATTACACTACATGGTGGGGCCATTAGTGGGGGGATTATAGTTTTGGGGGTGGACATGCCCTTTAAAGGATAGTGCACTGTAAAATCAAGTTATGTTCATTTGGAAGCTGCAGCTTTAAAAATATCGTTGCCATATTTTTTTTTTACCTATGCCCCTCCAGAGCCTAGCTTTGTGCCTTGGAAGTTGCTGACATCTGGTTATTAGTTTGCTGAATGTTAAGCTCCACCCCTCTGATATTTCCTCTGCTTTCTCCTGCTTGAGCCTCAAACAGTAATGCCTGTGAGTTCCGTGCACTCTCCTGCTTGAGCCTCAAACAGTAATGCCTGTGAGTTCTGTGCATCTCCTGCTTGAGCCTCAAACAGTAATGACTGTGAGTTCCGTGCTCTCTCCTGCTTGAGCCTCAAACAGTAATGACTGTGAGTTCTGTGCACATGCGTGTGAACGGAACTCACAAGCATTACTGTTTGATATCCATTAAAATTTCAAATCTAGATTGTTATCATACCTTTCTGAGCATCAGCACAACAAATGATTTTTAGCCCCGCCCCTTTAAGCACTTTGTACCCATCCCCCAACTTGTATCTGTATGTTGTCCCTCCCTCTTCGGGGCAGGGATCTCATTCCTAATGTGTCAAGGCATGCTGCACTCATACAAATGTATACATAATTAATTTGGCTTGAAGAGTCAAATTACTGTTCTATTTATTAATTCTTTTTCTTCTTCCGTTTTATTTTTCTGCTTTTTTGGACTATATCTTCTCCCACAGTTTTTGAGCTAGAGACATGAAATTCAGGCCAGACGTACAGAGCATATAGGAGAAGTGTGCTGTTACCTAGCTAAGGAATCCGCAGAAGCGTTCTGACATTATCTGTGAATTATAGGAGATTTTTTCCCATAGACTATAATGGTAACAATCCTCAAATGTGGATATTTCAAAACAGTTTGTTTCATGGTCAAAAAGACAAATGCTGATACCCCCAACCCCCCCACACAGACACAGGTACATCCACCTACTGACCTACCTTTCCATTCCCATGGAAGCCATACTTAAAGGGTAACTAAAGTCAAAAAACATCAATAAAAGTTAGTTTTATGGTCATACATGCAAAAACACATACCCTCAACCTTACACAGGTACACACACCTACTGACTTACCCTTCTTTTCCTGTTGCAGCCATACTTAAAGGGTATATAAAATCAAAAACACTAATTTTGATATATTGTCAAAAAAAGTTTGTAATATGGTCATATATGCAAAAACACATACCCCCAAACCTCACACAAGTACACACACCTACTAACTTACCCTTCCATTACTGTGGCAGCCATACTTAAAGGGTAAATAAAGTAAAAAAAATAATTTTAACTAATCATTAAAAAAGTTACACACACCTACTGACCTACTTATCCATTACTGTGGCAGCCATACTTAAAGGGTATCTAAAGTTAAAAAATAAAAAATTTTTTTGATCAATAATTGAAAGAGTGTTTTTTTAAAGGCTTTCCAAAAGTCTCAAGTGTACTTAGGCACACTGCTGTTTGATACCTTGCTTTGTTTTTTTAAAGGGCATGTCCACCCCTGTAGAAATTTTTTTGGTATCATAGTATTCCTTCCCCCAGCCCCAACCGCCATAAAAAATAATTTCAAGAAAGTCTCCCGATCATTACTTACCTAACCTCTCTCCCCCGCCGCAGTGTCCCGGCCCTCTGCTTGCATGGAACTGCAAGCAGGGGGCGGGACCGGCAGTCGCGTCCATGATTGGCTGAGAGGCAGCCAATCACGGGCGCAGCTGCCAGCTGCTCTGAACGCTGGGGAAGAGAGGTAAGGTAAGTAGAGATCGGGGAACTTTCTTGAAATTCTTTTATAACGGTTGGGGCTGAGGGAAGGAACACTATTATGTGGCAAAGGGGTTTTAATGTAGGGGGAGGGCTTGAAAAACGGGAGGGAAAGGGAGGGAGGGGAAGAAGGGCTGAACTGCGCATGCACAACTTCTCCCGGAGGGGAGACAGGAGGCTGAGTCAAATATCTTGGGGTGGGGGTGGAGACTAAAGAAGAATCATTTGGAGCTGGGATGTAAGGTAAGGATTTTTATGCACTACACAGTGGGGCCAATAGTGGGGGGAATTATAGTTTTGGGGGTGGACATGCCCTTTAACTTTCAACCTGATCCAGGTACACACACCCACTGATCTACTTATACATTAATGTAGCACCATACTTAAAGGGTAACTAAAGTTAAAAAAAAAATGTAATCAATAATCAAAAAAATTTGTTTTTTTTTATCTTCCAACCTGATCCAGGCACACACGTCTACTGACCTACCCTGCCATATTTAAAAGGTAACTATAGTCAAAAAAACTATTTTGACTAATCATCAACAAAGTTTTTTTTCCAACCCCCAACCCGACACAGGTACACACACCTACTGATCTACTTATCCATTACTGTGGCAGCAATTCTTAAAGGGTAACTTAAGTTAAAAAAATTGATCAATAATAAAAAAGTTTGTTTTTTTAACCTGGTTCAGGTATGCATGCCTACTGACCTACCCTTCCATTTCCATGGCAGTCATATTTATAGGGTAACTATAGTCAAAAACAATTTTGACTAATCATCAACAAAGTTTGTTTTTTTAACCCCCCCAATCTGACACAGGTACACAAACCTACTGATCTACTTATCCATTACTGTGGCAGCCATACTTAAAGGGTAACTAAAGTCAATTTTTTTTGATCAATAATTAAAAAACTTTGTTTTTTAACTTCCAACCTGATCCTGGTACACATGCCTACTGACCTACCCTTCCATTTTCATGGCAGTCATATTTAAAGGGTAACTATAGTAAAAAAAACTATAATGACTAATCATCAACAAAGTTTTTTTTTTTAAAATCCCCAACCTGACACAGGTACACACACCTACTGATCTACTTATCCATTACTGTGGCAGTCATACTTATCAACAAACTTTGTTTTTTTAGCCCCCAACCCGACACAGGTACACACTTACTGACCTACCTCTCCATTACTGCTGCAGCCATACTTAAAGGGTAACAAAATCAAAAAAATAAATTTTGACCAATTATCAAAAAAGTTTGTTTTTTAACCCTAAACCTGACACAGGACACACACCTACTGATTACTATCCATTACAGTGGCAGCCAACGTAAAGGCTAACAAAGAAAAAAAAATATTATTTTATTTACATCGATATACTCGAGTATAAGCCGAGGTTTTCAGGCTAAAAATAGCCTTAAAACCCGACCTCGGCTTATACTGGGTCACTGTAAATTTTTCCAAAATCTGCTGTTGCTTACTTGCTCTCTATGTAACCAGGTACCGGTAAGTTAAGTCTCTGGATCCTGCTGGCACTCTGCTGTCTGCACGCTGCACTGACGTCCGTACTTGGTGGCTGTCTAACTTACTGCCCGTCGCCGAGTAGTGACGTCACTACTTGGCGCCGGGCAGTAAGTTAGACAGCCACCAAGTACGGACGTCAGTGCAGCGTGCAGACAACAGAGTGCCAGCAGGATCCAGAGATTTAACTTACCGGTACCTGGTTACATAGAGAGAAAGTAAGCAGCAGCAGATTTTGGAAAAAATTACCTTACCCTGATTTACCTACAATTGTAAGTACAACCTCACTCCCTGAACTGTGGGGGCTCTCTAAGGGGGAATGTTTTGGGGCCTTTCCTGGGGGGTGCAATTTCAACCCTCGGCTTATACTCGAGTCAATCATGGTTTCTTACTTTTTGAGGTAAAACTAGGTACCTCGGCTTATACTTGAGTCGGCTTATACTCGAGTATATACCAAAAGAGTGTGTTTTTCTGAATTCCAACCTGATCCAGATACACACACCTGCTGACCTACCCTTCCATTTCCATGGCAGACATTTAAAGGGTAACTATAATAAAAAATATATATTTTGTCTAATCATCAACAAAGTTTGTTTTTTTTACCCCCCAACCTGACTCAGGTATACACTACTACTGATGTTACCCTTCCATTTCTGTGGCAGCATACTTAAAGTAAAAAAAACTAATTTTGACCAATCACCAAAAACGTTTGTTTTTTTCACCCCCGACCTGACAGGTTACCTACTGAACTACCCTTCCATTTCTGTGGCAGCCATACTTAAAGGGTAACTATAGTCAAAAATAAATTTTGATCAATAATCAAAAAAGTTTGTTTTTTAACTTCCAACCTGACGCAGCTACTCACACCAACTGAGATACCCATTCATTCATGTGGCAACTATATTTAAAGGGTAAGTATAGTAAAAAAAACACATTTTGACCAATCATCAGAAAAGTTAGTCTTTTATCCCCCAACCTGACACGAATACACACACCAACTGGCCTACCTTTAATTCATGTGACAGCCACATTTAAAGGATAAGTAAAAAACAACAATGTCCTCATAAATGGCATTATTGAGTTTTAAAATCTGCAGCACAAACACACACATTCTCTTTCAAAATGCGGCCTTTCAAGCCAAATTCAAAGTTTATACTTAAACTTTCCCTTTCTAGTTTATATATACGCTTTCTTAACCGATATATGAAATTGTATTTCATTTAGTTTTTATTTATCAGTATAATGGTTTGCACTTATCCCCTTGTTTGTATACTCTGTATTTTATAATGTACAGTGCTGCGTACCCAAGCAGCGCTTTATAAATAAAATTATACATACATACAAGCATTAGTATGGCCAGACATGTTTTGTATTGATCTGTAGATTTTTGGAAGCTAGAACTGGAATATGCAGGTATTTGACCTGTTAATAGTTTCCTGCTTCTGACATGATCCTATTTATAACAGCTTGGTAATTATAGGATGGGCGTGCTGGATCCTTATCAATGGGAAAATAATTCAGTTGTCAGTTAGCTTCTTTAATGTATAGTGTATTATGTCAGCAGGTGTAATTAGATTTGTTTGTAAATCCTCAGGGCTATAAATTGATTAGCGGTGAGGGTTTGGTTTGGGACATAATTAATCCACCTGTAGAGAAGCATTGTTAACCTTTGGGATAACCATCAAAAAACCTTCAATTCCTTTATTATTTACCTCAGGCATAAAACTTGTTGCAGAACGTATTTAGGTACATCACATGTTTCCAAAAAATGCTAACCCAATATTACTTAGTCTAACACGGGTTTACATCATTTATTGCTCCACCCTCTTGGGTGAACTCTTCCTCTTCCAATAATCAACTCTATAATAGGGCACAAATCCTGCACCCTCAGGCTGAGGCCACACTGTAACACGTGGGAGCACTTGATTGCTCGCGCGTGATTGCGATCTCCTGATGTTTCACAATTTACGAGCGCATGCGATTGCGCAAAAAATTGTGGATCGCATGCGCAGTGCACAGTCGCATACTAGTGGGGCCACATCAAAAGCGCATTCAGATCGCGCATTAGTGTGGTCTAGCCCTAAGTCCATTCTGATGGCTCAGATACATTTTCTAGAAGCAGATTAGAAGAGCATATAGTTATATATTTATATGGTATTGGAGGTTCATCCCACCCAAATAAGGATGCCTGGTAACCCTGCCTGTAACCGTGTGGGCCAGTTCAACGCTGTGTCCAACCCCCCAGAGGATATTTCTTACTCCAAACCATTTACCCTCCTCCCCAAACCCTAAGATGGCAATACTTACCTGGGTCCATGAACACAGATATTCACTGCCAGCTCTGTCTGTGATGTCACTGCCAATGACATCCTGTAGCTACCTCAACTGCCTCCTCTGCAGCTCCGTAAGTGTGTGAAGTCTTCAGAGAAGAAAACAATAGAAAGGTGGAGTTGTTGGTGAATAGCAGAGTTTAGGAGAGCTCGGGACCAGGGTAAGTATTGCAGTATTCGGGGTTGGTGGTCCTGGTGTTATGTACAAGCCTGTTAAGGTGGACACAGTCCTTGAAACAGTTGCTTTACCCAAGAGGGAGTTGAATAACTCTGGTTCCAATTGTAATGTGGTTCCAATTATAATGTTATGAGGAAATCAAACACACGGACATTAAAAAGCCTAAATCAGTCTTGGCTGTTCAAAAGTTTTTAATATTATTAAGCAATATATGTTTATACATGGTTCTCTCTTTTCAACAGATTATAGCCATGTGCCTAATATGTTATCTTCTTATTCTTATGATAGATATAGCCTCCTCCCAGAAAACCACTGAGGATGAAGCATGGACAGGGGCAGGGGCCCCCAGTGATTGGTCTAGTTTAAAATGAACAACAGATTGAGGGTCGCACTCCAAGGACTTGTTTCAAACTTTTATTGGTCATTACTCATCTGAGTATTCCAGTGAGGGTTGGATACCTAGAGGCGTCTGCACCCAGCGTTGGGTAGAGTGCATAGGACATTTTGTGTTAATTGGTCTAGTTTGGCCTTTTTTGCTAAGTGTCTTGGTTAGGACACTTTATGACAGGTCCTCTTTGTGGACATTCAATTTATGGACATTCGATGGACATTTTCCCTCTAGGAAGTGGGGGGGGGGGGGGGCTTACCATGCCTGGTGTTCTTTCTTACCCTTAGATTTTATGTAGAGATCTATTGCTTTATAATAGCCTAGTAAAACTATAACAAATCTATGATGTTTACTATACATTCACTCCTAATGTCCAGTAACACAATGCTAGGGAATGAACATGTTAAACCCCACCTAATTATCATCATTATACAAGGCTAGGGCATGTGCATATTAAACCATCCTAATAGTCTTTTAATACAATAATGGGGCTTGTGTACATTAATGTAACCCTCTAATAGGTTAGTCATACAATTTTAGATCCTACAATATAAACTCAGCAATTGCTGGCATTTATCAGTCACAGAAGACTTGTAATACAATGCTATGGCACGTGCTTGTTTACCTCTATATAGTTCCTGGGGCTCATAGGCTATAGACAGCCAATGAACAACAGGCAAACGGCCATTGTCGGCAATAATTGCACATGTGTGGGTCAGACCACAAACAAAACCCAAACAGCCACAAATGTACCATTATCATCAGGAATGTTCGTTCGTTTTTGGTTGCGTCTGTACTTTTCTCTCTTATACACTCTTCAAAGCATGTGCATAAACACTATAGGGAAAGGGACCCAAAAGATCTCTACTTCCCATGTATCAAATAAAACAATCATCCCTTAGAAGTAACCGGAAGAGACAAATAGGGAACTGGAAATGGAGTGTTAGGTCTTTACATTTGCATCTAAAACAGTTCATACCAATCTATATAATATTCAACAGTGCAAACGATTACACACACATACTATACACAGTGCAAACAGCAAACCCAACTGTTCATGGGTCTCTCCTAGAGATGACCAAAGCTGGTAAGATCTGTTCTGTTTTCGGATTTACGGATCATGGGAAAATCCTGAAGATCGGAATATCTGAAAATGGAATGTACTTTCGGGACTTTGCAAGCGCATTTTCTATGATTATAAAACATTTGAGGCTATTTTCAAGGATGTTCGCTAATCATCAAAAATACGATCAGAAGTCCCAGTTTCGGATGGAGCATTCGGATTCCAGAACCAAGGGGTTCTGTGTCTGATGCGGGTCCCCTCTCTAGTATCTCTAAGTCTCCAACAATAAAGATAGGTTCTCATTCATCCAGGTTGTGGTATATCTGTTGGATTCAGGAGGTCCCTGACACCTTGCTATTATATGGAAGTCCCTAACACCTTGCTATTATATGGAAGTCCCTAACACCTTGCTATTATATGGAAGTCCCTAACACCTTGCTATTATATGGAAGTCCCTGACCCCTTGCTGTTATATGGAGGTCCCTGACCCCTTGCTGTTGTATGGAGGCCCCTGACACCTTGATGCTATATGGAAGTCTATGTCAACTTGCTATTATATGGAGGTCCCTGACACCTGGCTGTTATATGGAGGTCCCTTATACCTGGCTGTTATATAGAGGTCCCTGACACCTTGCTGTTAAATAGAGGTCCCTGACACCTGGCTGATATATAGAGGTCCCTGATGCCTTGCTGTTATATGGAGGTCCCTAATACCTTGCTGTTATATGGAGGTCTCTGACACCTGGCTGTTATATGAAGGTCTCTGACACCTATCTGTTATATGGAGGTCCCTGGCACCTTGCTGTTATATGAGGTCCCTGACCCCTTGCTGTTATATGGAGGCCTCTGACACCTGGTTGTTATATGGAGGTCCCTGACAAACTGGCTGTTATATGGAGGTCCCTGACCCCTTGCTGTTATATGGAGGCCTCTGACACCTGGTTGTTATATGGAGGTGTCTAACATCTTGCTGTTATATGAAGGTCCCTGACACCTGGCTGTTATATGGAGGTCCCTGACACCTGGCTGTTATATGGAGGTCCCTGATGCCTTGCTGTTATATGGAGGTCCCTAATACCTTGCTGTTATATGGAGGTCTCTGACACCTGGCTGTTATATGAAGGTCTCTGACACCTATCTGTTATATGGAGGTCCCTGGCACCTTGCTGTTATATGGAGGTCCCTGACCCCTTGCTGTTATATGGAGGCCTCTGACACCTGGTTGTTATATGGGCCCTGACAACTGCTGTTTTTATATGGAGGTCCCTGCACCTTGCTGTTATATGGAGTCCCTGACCCCTTGCTGTTAAGGGAGGCCTCTGACACCTGGTTGTTATATTGGAGGTCCCTGACAACGGCTGTTATATGGAGGTCCCTGACCCCTTGCTGTTATATGGAGGCCTCTAACACCTGGTTGTTTAATGGAGGTGTCTAAAATTCTTGCTGTTATATGAAGGTCCCTGACACCTGGCTGTATATGAGAGTCCCTGACACCGGCTGTTATATGGAGGTCCCTGACATACGGCTGTTATATGGAGGTCCCTGACTCTTGGATTTTATATGGAGGTCTCGACACCTGGTTGCTATATGGAGGTCCCTGACCCTTGCGTTATATGGAGTCCCTGGCACCTTGCTGTTTATAAGGTCCCTGACCCCTTGCTGTTTATGGAGATCCCTGACATCTTGCTGTTATATGGAGGAACCTGATACCTTGCTGTTATATGAGTCGACCTGCTGTTATATGAGGTCCATGACACCTGGCTGTTATATGGAGGTCCATGACACCTGGCTGTTATATGGAGGACCCTGACACATGGCTGTTGTATACTGATTGGGACAACCTTCCAGGGTATATATTGCCAACATTGGCCTATCTACTGTAAACATTCATGGCTGTGCCCCGGATATTTGGCAAAGTGCCCTGAATGTTTTAATTACTTACCTGCAGAAGTGGGCCAAACTTACCGATTTCCCAGCTGCACAATAACTTCTGGGACGTCGCGCAGCTGGCGCAATTTCATCATGCGCAAAGCCGGCACGCTGATGTCACATGCGCGACAAGTAGCAGAAGCCCCTGTGTTTCCAGATAGATAGATAGATATCCAACCATAATAACACGTAGAGCACTCTCAACTTGTTCAAAAAATCTTTCAACTTTTATTCCATAAGCAGCAAACAGTAGTGACATTTCGGTCTTTGTCTCAGACCTTTCTCAAGCATTGAGAAAGGTCTGAGCAACAGGGTTATTTCAATAAAAGTTCTTATCGTTTAAAATGGTGCTAATTTTGCCCCAACCAATCAGATGTTAGCTTTCAAATGTTAAATAAGATCTGATTGGTGTAGGCAAAATTAGCACCAATTTGAGGTCCCTGATGCCTTGCTGTTATATGGAGGTCCCTAATACCTTGCTGTTATATGGAGGTCTCTGACACCTGGCTGTTATATGAAGGTCTCTGACACCTATCTGTTATATGGAGGTCCCTGGCACCTTGCTGTTATATGGAGCCCTCTGACACCTGGTTGTTATATGGAGGTGTCTAACATCTTGCTGTTATATGAAGGTCCCTGACACCTGGCTGTTATATGGAGGTCCCTTGACACCTGGCTGTTATATGGAGGGTCCCTGATGCCTTGCTGTTTATGAGGGTCCCTAATACCTTGCTGTTATAGGGAGAGGTCTCTGACACCTGGCTGTTATATGAAGGTCTCTGGACAGACCTATCTGTTATATGGAGGTCCCTGACCCCTTGCTGTTATATGGAGGCCTCTGACACCTGGTTGTTATATGGAGGTGTCTAACATCTTGCTGTTATATGAAGGTCCCTGACACCTGGCTGTTATATGGAGGTCCCGACACCGGCTGTTATATGGAGGTCCCTGACCTTGTGTTTATGGAGGTCCCTAATACTTGCTGTTATATGGAGGTCCTGACACTGGCTGTTATATGAAGGTCTCTGACACCGATCTGTTATATGGAGGTCCCTGACCCCTTGCTGTTATATGGAGGCCTCTAACACCTGGTTGTTATATGGAGGTGTCTAAAATCTTGCTGTTATATGAAGGTCCCTGACACCTGGCTGTTATATGGAGGTCCCTGACACCTGGCTGTTATATGGAGGTCCCTGATGCCTTGCGTTATAAGAGGTCCCTAATACCTTGCTGTATATGGAGGTCTCTCGACACCTGGCTGTTATTGAAGGTCTCTGACACCTATCTTGTTATATGGAGGTCCCTGGCACCTTGCTGTTATATGGAGGTCCCTGACCCCTTGCTTGTTATATGGAGGCCTCTGACACCTGGTTGTTTCATGGAGGTCCCTGACACCTGGCTGTTATATGGAGGTCCCTGATGCCTTGCTGTTATATGGAGGCCCTGACCAAACCTGGTTGTTATATGGGGCCCTGACAACTGGTGTTTTTATATGGAGGTCCCTGCACCTTGCTGTTATATGGAGGTCCCTGACCCCTTGCTGTTAAGGGAGGCCTCTGACACCTGGCTGTTATATGGAGGTCCCTGACACCTGGCTGTTATATGGAGGTCCCTGACATACGGCTGTTATATGGAGGTCCCTGACTCTTGGATTTTATATGGAGGTCTCTGACACCTGGTTGCTATATGGAGGTCCCTGACCCCTTGCTGTTATATGGAGGTCCCTGGCACCTTGCTGTTATATTAAGGTCCCTGACCCCTTGCTGTTATATGGAGATCCCTGACATCTTGCTGTTATATGGAGGAACCTGATACCTTGCTGTTATATGGAGGTCCATGACACCTGGCTGTTATATGGAGGTCCATGACACCTGGCTGTTATATGGAGGTCCATGACACCTGGCTGTTATATGGAGGACCCTGACACATGGCTGTTGTATACTGATTGGGACACCTTCCAGGGTATATATTGCCAACAGTGGCCTATCTACGTTAAAACATTCATGGCATGTGCCCCGGATATTTGGCAAAGTGCCCTGAATGTTTTAATTACTTAACCTGCAGAAGTGGGCCAAACTTACCGATTTCCCAGCTGCACAATAACTTCTGGGCACGTCGCGCAGCTGGCGCAATTTCATCATGCGCAAAGCCGGCACGCTGATGTCACATGCGCGACAAGTAGCAGAAAGCCCCTGTGTTTCCAGATAGATAGATAGATATCCAACCATAATAACACGTAGAGCACTCTCAGGACTTGTTCAAAAAATCTTTCAACTTTTATTCCATAAGCAGCAAACAGATAGTGACATTTCGGTCTTTGTCTCAGACCTTTCTCAAGCCATTGAGAAAGGTCTGAGACAAACAGGGTTATTCAATAAAAGTTCTTATCGTTTAAATTGGTGCTAATTTTGCTACAACCAATCAGATCTTATTTAACATTTGAAAGCTAACATCTGATTGGTTGGGGCAAAATTAGCACCATTTTAAACGACTTTAGTGAATAACCTGTTTGTCTCGAACCTTTCTCAATGGGTTGAGAAAGGTCTGAGACAAAGACCGAAATGTCACTATCTGTTTGCTGCTGTATGGAATATGAAAGATTTTTTGAACAAGTCCTGAGAGTGCTCTACATGTTATTATGGTTGGATATCTATGTATTTTTTTGCACCTAATTTCCCTAACGAGATGTGGGTGGAAACCTTTTGCACCTTGTGATTATAAATATTTGAAAGTGGTCACTTGAATTTAAGCTTGATTAAGGGCTAAGTGTGGGCCCGAAATGTTGCCTTATTTTTACTCTTAAATGGAGCAATAAATATGCACTCTTTACACTGAATCAATGTCTGGAACTCTCTAACCTTTGGATTTTGAAATATTAACAATATTATGATGTAATAAAGTAACCTAATGTAATAACCTGCATCAACCAATCAGATGTTATCTAATAATGACAGTATTCCAGTAGAAAGCTAACTTCTAAATGGTTTCTGCAAGTTAATAGCACGGGCAAACTTTTCAGGGTCATTTACATTTTATCCTTAAAGGGCATCTCCACCCTCTATATTATTTTTAAATAAAATGTAGGGCACCCCCCCACACACCCCAACAGCTAAAATAGATTTCTAAAAAAAGAATTTGAACTCTGCTTACCACCCCTCGCTCCAGTGGTGCACTGATCCGGCTCCCTTGCCGGAACTAGCAATTATGGGCCGGACCGGCAGCCACGGATGTGATTGGCAATAGAGAACGCCGTGGGAATGAAGGGCTGTAAGTAGAGTTTAATTGTTTAGAAAACTAATATAGCGGTTGAGGGTGGGAAGGGATGGCCTACATTTTATATAAAACGTTTTACACAAGGGCTGCCAAGGAGGTTGGGAGGCTCCCCTGCAGTTGCTACTGTCCTCACAGAGGACAGGGAGGAGGCAGAACCTTTCATACAGGAAGACATCTCCTACTCTTCAGTTTCCTGGACTTTGGACAGACATTGCAGGAGAACCATAAGGAGCAAAGGTGTAAGGTAAGGATTTATTTAAACTACACAGTGGGGCCAGTAATGGGTTAAATTTTAGTTTTGGGGGTGGACATACCTTTTAATTCTCCTTTATACAAAATGTAAATATGGGTGCCCTAAGCAACTCCGCATTGCCTGTGGCCCCTCTTCTGTTTCAAGCCCTCTAGCGCAGCAATCTGTCCAAATCTCCCGCTGACAACTCCTTTGGCTTGCCTTTTGTTTTTTGGGGGGGTTTTGTAACCACAAGTTATTTTTATTATTTAGGATTTTTAATTATTTCCTATTTTGGGAAACTTTTATTTATGAAGAAAAAATATCTGATCTGCACTTCACCATTTACTCCAGGGAGATTTCTCCCACTTTTGTTAACTTTAGAGGAAATGATTCACGGCATTTGGAAGCTACGAATGCCAAGTCTGCAGCACGTTCCTATATAAGGACTCTAGGGTGCAAAGGAGGGTGGGAGATCAGATGACCCAAGAGGCTCCTCCTGTCAAGATCAGAGGTTTCTGCTCCTTTGGGACACACTGTCTGATCAGCACAGGTCCAGGCAGGGGGTCTCACCCCCCCCCCCCAGAGAGTTTACAGACTGCAGACGGAAGCTGAGGGATCCTTTATGCATCAAGGAGGTAGCAGACGTGGGGTTATTGGCCCATCACTTGGACCCTTTATATCTGCATCATCCATGAGCTTCTTTCTGCAAACTCTGTGCACTCATCTGTAACCTCTTATATCCCAGCCTCTGTCTGTCTGTAGCAATGGCTGCACTGCTATACTAAGCAGGAAACACTGCATACTGCTCAGCTGATTGCCTTTAACACTAATATGTATTGAAATACCTGACTGTCAATTCCATGGGTTTGTATCAACCAGTCACCTCACACATATACACATAATATACAAGCACTGTCTGGATAACTGCACATTATCAATATTTTTCCTTATTGCTTTACTTATTAAGCTATCCTGAATTTCTTGCTCTGGATGAAATTGTTCCTTTTCATCACAACTGTAACAATGTCATCTGCATGTCTGTATCTCCTAATGCCTGTACCACTATTCTTATGATTGTACTGTGTGTCTGTATCTCTTACTGCCTGTACCACTATAATTTTGATTGTACTGTATGTCTGTATCTCTTACTGCCTGTACCACTATTCTTATGATTGTACTGTATGTCTGTATCTCTTACTGCCTGTACCACTATTCTTATGATTGTACTGTATGTCTGTATCTCTTACTGCCTGTACCACTAATTCTTAATGAATTGTATCTGTATGTCTGTATCTCTTACTGCCTGTCACTATTCTTATGATTGTACTGTATGTCTGTATCTCTTACTGCCTGTACCACTATTCTTATGATTGTACTGTATGTTCTGTACTCTCCTACTGCCTGTACCATATTATTTGGGTTGTACTGTATGCTGTATCTCTTTCTATCTCTTCTCCTGTACCACAATTATTGTGATTGTACTTTATGTCTGTATCTCTTCTGCCTGTCCTCCAATTTATTTGATTGTACTGATGCCTGTATCTCTTACTAGTCTTTTACCAGTATATTTTGATTGTACTGTGTCTTATCTCTTTACTGACTGTACCACTATTCTATGATTGTAAATTATGTACTGTATCTACTTACTGCCTGTACCACTAATCTTATTGATTGTAAATTTATGTCTGTATCACTTACTTTGCCTGTACCACTATCTATGAGATTGTACTGTATGTCTGTATCTCTTACTGCTTGTACCACTATTCTTATGATTGTCTTCTGTATGTACTCCTACTGCCTGTACCAGTTTATTTTGGTTGTACCTTATGCCTTATCTCTTTCTACCTGTATCACAATTATTTTGATTTACTTTATGTCTGTATCTCTTACTGACTGTACTCCATTATTTTGATTGTACGGTATGTCTGTATCCTCTACCTCCGTTACCACAATTAATTGATTGTACTGTATGACTGTACCACAATTTTTTGATTTGCTGTATGTCTGTATATCTTTACTGCCTGTACCATCATTATTTGGTTGTACTGCATGCCGTACTCTTACTGCCTGTACCAGTAGTATTTTGATTGTACTGTATGCTTGTATCTCTTACTGTCTGTACCAGTAGTATTTTGATTGTACTGTGTCTGTATCTCTTACTGCCTGTACCACTATTCTTATGATTGTACTGTATGCCTGTATCTCTTACTGCCTGTACCACTATTCTTATGATTGTAATTATGTCTGTATCTTTACTTCGCCTTACACTATTCTTATGATTGTAATTATGTCGTATCCTTACTGCCTGTACACTATTCTTATGATTGTATGTAATGTCTGTATATTTTACTCTGCCAGTACCCTATTTTTATGATTGTACTGTATATCTGTAATCTCTTATTGACTGTACCACTGTCTTATGATTGTAAGTATGTCTATGTCTCTTACTGACTGTCACCACTATTCTTAGATGTACTTATGTGTAGTTGTATCCCTTACGCCTGTACAACCACTATTCTTATGATTGTACTGTATGTCTGTACTCTTACTGTCTGTCCCACTATTCTTCTTGATTGTACTGTAGGTCTGTATCTCTTACTGCCCTGTACCAACTATTCTTATGAGTATTGTACTGGATGTCTGTATCTCTTACTGCCTGTACCACTATTCTTATGATTGTACTGTAATCGTCTGTATCTCCTACTGCCTGTACCTCAGTATTATTTTTGGTTGTACCGTATGCCGTATCTCTTTCTACCTTACCAACAATTATTTGGATTGTACTTTATGTCGTATCTCTATCTGCCTGTACTCAAATTATTTTGATTGTACTGTATGTCTGTAATCTCTTACCTCCTGTACTAACATTAATTGAGTGGACGTATGACTGTACCACAATTATTTTGATTGTGCTGTATGTCTGTATCTCTTACGCCTGTACCAGATTATTTTGGTTGTTCTGCATGCCTGTATCTCTTACTGCCTGTACCCGTAGTAATTTTGATTGTACTGTATGCCTGTATCTCTTACTGTCTGTACATATGTATTTTGATTGTACTGTGTCGTATCTCTTACTGCCTGTACCACTATCTTATGATTGTACTGTATGCCTGTATCTCTTACTGACTGTACCACTATTCTTATGATTGTAAATTATGTCTGTATCTCTTACTGCCTGTACCACTATTCTTATGATTGTAAATTATGTCTGTATCACTTACTGCCTGTAACCACTATTCTTATATTGTATTGTATGTCTGTATATTTTACTGCCAGTACCACTATTCTTTGAATTGTACTGTATGTCTGTATCTCTTACTGACTGTACCACTAGTTCTTGGATTGTAAATTATGTCGTATGCTCTTACTGCTGTACCACTATTATTTGATTGTACTGTATGTCTGTATCTCTTACCTGCCTGTACCACTATTATTGAAATTGTAAATTATGTCTTCATCTCTTATGTCTGCCGTACCACTATTATTATGATTGTAAATTATGTCTCATCTCTTCTCTACTGCCTGTACCACTATTAATGATGTATTGTATGTCTGTATCTCTTACTGCCTGTACCACTATTATTTGATTGTACTGTATGTCTTATTATCCTTACTGCCTGTACCACTATTATTACGATTGTAACTGTATGTCTGTATCTCGTACTGCCTGTACCACTATTATTTTGATTGTACTGTATGTCTGTATCTCTTACTGCCTGTACCACTATTATTATGATTGTATTGTATGTCCTGTATCCTCTTACTGCCTGTACCACTATTATTAGGATTGTACTGTATGTGCTGTATCTCTCTTCTGCCTGTACCAACTATTGTATTTGATTGTACTGTATGTCTGTATCCTACTCGTCTGTACCACTATTATTATGATTGTACTGTATGCTGTATCTCTTACTGCCTGTACCACTATTATTATGATTATATTGTATGTCTGTATCTTCTTACTTGCCTGTACCACTATTATCTATGATTGTATTCGTATGTCTGTATCTCTTACTGCCTGTACCACTATTATTATGAACTTGACATTATTAAATGTCTGTATCTCTTACTGCCTGTACCACTATTTTATGATTGTACTTATGACTGTATTGCTTACTGCTGTACCACTATTTATGATTTACTGTATGTCTGTATCTCTTACTGCTGTACCACTATTTTATGATGTATTTATGTCTGTATCTCTTACTGCCTGTACCACTATTTTTGATGTACTGTATGTCTGTAAATTCTTATCTCTTACTGCCTGTACCACGCTTATTATGATTGTACTGTATGTCTGCTCTACTGCCGGTACACATTATTATGATGTACTGTATGTCTGTATCCTTACTGCCTGTACCACTATTCTTATGATTGTACTGTATGTCTGTATCTCTTACTGCCTGTACCAACTATTTTATGATTGTACTGTATGTCTGTATCTCCTACTGCCTGTACCAGTATTATTTGGTTGTACCGTATGCTGTATCTCTTTCTACCTGTACCACAATTATTTTGATTGTACTTTATGTCTGTATCTCTTACTGCCTGTACTCCAATTATTTTGATTGACTGTATGTCTGTATCTCTTTACCTCCTGTCTACAATTAATTTTGAGTGTACTGTATGACTGTACCTACCACAGTATTTGTTATACTGTATGTCCTGTATCTCTTACTGCCTGTACCCTATTTATTGTGATTATTGTATGTCTGTATCTCTCTGCCTGTACACTATTATTATGATTGTACTGTATGTCTGTTCTCTTACTGCCTGTACCACTATTATTTTATGATTGTACTGATGTCTGTATCTCTTACTGCCTGTAACCACCTATTATTGATTGTACTGTATGACTGTAATCTCTACTCTCTTACTGCCTGTACCACTAATTTTATGATTATACTGTATGTCTGTACTCTTACTGCCTGTACCACATTATATTATTGTTTGTATGGTCTGTATCTCTTACTGCCTGTACTCACTATTATTATGATTGTACTGTATGTACTGTATCTCTTATACTGCCTGTACCACTATTATTATGAATTGTACTGTATGACTGTATCTCTTACTGCCTGTACCACTAATATTATGATTTACTGTATGTCTGTATCTCTTACTGCCTGTACCACTATTATTTGATTGATTGTATGTCTGTATCTCTTACTGCTGTACCACTATTATTATGATTGATGTATAGTGTCTGTATCTCTCTACTGCCTGTACCACTATTATTTGATTGTACTGTATGTCTATATCTCTTACTCTCTACGCCTGTACCACTATTATTATGATGTACTGTATGTCTGTATCTCTTACGTGCCTGTACCACTATTCTTTATGAGATTGTACTGTATGTCTGTATCTCTTACTGCCTGTCCCTTACTATTCTTATGATTGTACTGTATGTCTGTATCTCCTACTGCCTGTACCACTATTATTAATTTGTTGGTTGTAACCGTTGCCTGTATCTCTGTTCTTCATGTACCCTGTACAATTATTTTGATTGTTACTTTATGTCTGTATCTCTTACTCTTACACATTTTTTTTGATACTCTTATACTTCTTAATTTTTTTCTCCTTATCTTTTACTGCTGTACACCAATATTTTGATTGTACTGTATGTCTGTAATCTCTTACCTCCTGTACTACAATAATTTTGTGTACTGTATGACTGTACCACAATTATTTTGATTGTGCTGTATGTCTGTATCTCTTACTGCCTGTACCCACATTATTTTGTTGTTCTGCATGCCTGTATCTCTTACTGCCTGTACCAGTAGTATTTTGATTGTATGTGTATGCCTTGTATCTCTTACTGTCTTTACCAGTAGTATTTTGATTGTACTGTGTCTGTCTTCTTATCTCTTACTGCCTGTACCACTATTCTTATGATTGTACTGTATGCCTGTATCTCTTACTGACTGTAACCACTATTCTTATGATTGTAATTATGTCTGTATTCTTTTACTGCCTGTACCACTATTCTTATGATTGTAACATTATGTCTTATCACTTACTCCTGTACCACTATTCTTATGATTGTATTGTAATGTCTAATATTTTACTGACTGCCAGTACCACTATTCTTATTGATTGTACTGTATGTCTGTATCTCTTACTGACTGTACCACTATTCTTATGATTGTAATTATGTCTGTATCTCTTACTGCCGTACCACTATTATTATGATTGTACTGTATTTCTGTAATCTCTACTGCCTGTACCCACTATTATTATGAGTTGTTAACTGTATGTCTGCCCTCTTACTGCCTGTACCACTATTATTATATTGTAATATGTTCTGATCTCTTACTGCCTGTACCACTATTATTATGATTGTATTGTATGTCTGTATCTCTTACGTGCCTGTACCACTATTATTATGATTGTACTGTATGTCTGTATCTCTTACTGCCTGTACCACTATTATTATGATTGTACTGTATGTCCTGCTTATCTCTTGTATGCCTGTACCACTATTATTTGAGATACTGTATGTCTGTATCTCTTACTGCCTTACCGGCCTGTACCACTATATTTGATTGTATTGTGTATTCTGTATCTCTTACTCTCTCCTGTACCACTTATTATTATGATTGTACCGTAATGTCTGTATCTCTTACTGCCTGTACCACTATTATTATGATTGTACTGTATTGTCCGTATCTCTTACTGTGCCTGTACCACTATTATTATGAGTTATGTATGACTGTATCTCTTACTGCCTGTAACCACTATATTATGATTATACTGTATGTCTGTATCTCTTACTGCCTGTACCACTATTATTATGATTGTATTGTATGTCTGTATCTCTTACTGCCTGTACCACTATATTATGTTGTACTGTCATGACTGATCTCTTACTGCCTGTACCACTATTATTATATTGTACTGTATGACTGTAATCTCTTACTGCCTTACCACTAATATTATGATTATACTGTATGTCTGTATCTCTTACTGCCTGTACACTATTATTATGATTGTATTGTATGTCTGTATCTCTTACCTGCCTGTACCACTATATTATGATTGTACTGTATGTCTGTATCTCTTACTGCCTGTATCCACTATATTATGATTGTACTGTATGTCTGCTATCTCTTACTGCCTGTCCCACTATTATTATGATTGTACTTATGTCTGTATCTCTCTCACTGCCTGTACCACTATTATTAATGATTGTACTGTATTCTGTATCTCTTACTGCCTGTACCACTATTCTTATGATTGTACTGTTGTCTGTATCTCTTACTGCCGTTGTACCACTATATATCTATGATGTACTGTATGTCTGTATCTCTTACTGCCTGTACCACTATTTTATGATTGTATTGTATGTTCTTTGTATGCTCTTACTGCTCTGTACCACTATTATTGATGTATTCGCTGTACTTTGTAATGTATCTGTATCTCTTAACTGCTGTACCACTATTTTGGTTTTACTAGCTGTATCTCTACTGTTGTACCATATTTATAAGTATGTCGTATGATCTCTTACTGCCTGTACCACTATTTTATGATTGTATCTATGTCTGTATCTCTTACTGCCTGTACCTATTATTATGATTTGGTATGTAAGTATGTCTGTATCTCTTACTACCTCTGTACCACTATTATTTGATTGTACTGTATGTCTGTATCTCTATATCCTCTTACGTTCTTGTCCAAGTATCGCTCTGTTGATACATTCTACACAGTACTGAATCTCTTCCACTTATCCTAACTTTAAATTGGCTCTGTTGTAGTATGTTAATACTTACTCTCTACTACCACTATTAAGGCGTTTGATACTGTGGCCTGTACCATTCGAGTATTATTTTGGTTGTAACCCGATGCCTGTGATCCAACTACTACTCATTTTGTGTACTTTCCTACTTACATTTGATTGTACTGTATGACTGTATCTCTTACTGCCTGTACCAGTAGTATTTTGATTGTACTGATGTAACTACTGTAATCTCTTACTGCCTGTACCAGTATTATTTTGTTTTGTACGTATGTCTGTATCTGCTTACTACCTTTTGTACCAGTAAGTTATTAATTTTGATTGACTGTATGTCTGTATCTCTTACTGCCTGACTGCCTTAGCAGTATTATTGGAATGTACTGTATGACTGTATCTGTTATCTACCTGTACCAATATTATTTTGATTATACTGTATGACTGTATCTCTTACTTTCCCTGTACCTACTATGTATTTTGATTGTCACTGTATGTCTGTATCTCTTACTGCCTGTACCACTATTCTATGATTGTACTGTATTCTGTATCTCTTAACTGCCTGTACCAACTATTCTTATGATTGTATAATGTTTGTCTATATCTCTTACATTGCCTGTACACTATTCTTATGATTCTGTAGGTTCGCTGATCTCTTACTGGCTGGACCACTATTCTTATAGATTGTACTGGTATGGCCTGTATCATGGTTACTGCTGTACCACTATTCGTTCAGGATTGGGTACTGGGGTCTGTACGCGTACTGCCGTGTACCGTTACTAGTCGAGGAGGGACGGGAAGGGCGGTGAAGCGCTGGACGGGCCTGGCCGACGCGGCGGAGGAGGGTGGACCGGAGGGGCGGGAAAGCGCGCTAACATGCCGTCAGACACGATGCGGAGGAGGGACGGGAGGGCTAGAGCGCGGACGGCCAGGGAATAGCCGAGGTCTGTCAGGCGTATGAGAGGGGACTGGAGGGGGCGGGAGCGCGGACTCCGGGACGGGGTAACCCACATATGCGTATGAATGGGGACCGGGAGGGCGGGGATCGCGACGGCCAGGGGATACCACGAGTCTGAGTAGAGGGACTGGGGGCGGGAGCGCTGAGGGGCCTGTACCAACGATGCTTAGGAAGGCGGGGGACGGGGAGTCTGGAGCGCGGAGCGGCCTGTACACTAGCGGATGAGTGGACGGGGGGGCAGGAGCCTGATACTCGGACTGCCGGGCACGATTGCGTAGGGAGAGGGGACTCGGAGGCTCGGGAAGCGCTTAGGGCGGAACCACCTAGGCTGAGGAGGGTTAAAGATGTCGGGATCGCGAACGTGGCCTGTATAACCACGTGGCTTAGGAGGGAAAGGCTGGCTGTATCGCGGCTGCCGGGCCACTATGAAGGATATGAGGGTGCCTGGGAGGGTGGATACACTACATGACGAGGCCGGGACCACAGACAAGGGGGGAGTCGAACGGGAATGTCCGGTAGTCGCGGCTCGGCCGTGACCACGAGTAGGGGGATGGTGACTGGTAGGGGGCCAGGGGAGCGTCTTGACGGCTCAGGAGACACACGAGTAGGGGGAGGGGACGGGACAAGGGCGAGCGCGGTACGGCCGGGACCACGATGATGGGGGATCGGGTACGGTGGACGAGAGCGCGGACGGAGCGCGCCGGTGCCGACTATGATGAAGGAGGGGACGGTAGGGCTGGGACGCTACGGCCGGGATATCCCTACAGGAGGATGGAGCGGACTGTTAGAGCGGTATCTGCGGACTGGCCGTAACCACGATTAGGAGGATTGCAACTGGAAGGGCTGGAGCAGGCGGACGCCGGTACCACTATAGTTGCAGTGGGAGGGGTACTGTAGACGGTACATCGTCTGTACTGCCTGACCAACTTTAATTAATGATTGTACTGTATGTCTGTCTCTCATTTAAATTCTTTATATTCTTTAATATCATATTAAAGGAAAGAAACTAAGTACGACTTGAGAGTACTTACATAACGCCTGTACCACTATTATTTTGATTGTACTGTATGAACTGTATCTCTCTTCCTTGGCCTGTACCACTATTATTATGATTGTACGACTGTAGTGTACGTCTGTATTCTTTACTGCCTGTACCACAATTATTATGATTGTACTGTATGACTTTCATCCTTACTCCACTCTTACTGCCTGGACCACAACCCCCACACTGTATTAAATGATTGTACCTGTATCTGACTGTTCTCTTACTGCTGTACCTCTATTCTTATATTGTAAAACTGTATATCTGTATCTCCTTACTTGTGCCTGTACCACCACTATTATTCACTATTATTATTGGTACGTCTATGTCTGTTAATCTCTTACTCCTGACCACCTATTATTATGATTGATAAACTGGATGTCTGTATCTCTTACTGTTACCTGCCATGTAACCACATTATTTTGATTGGTCCTAGTAACAGACTGCATCCTTATCGTGCCAATGTACGCACTATCTTATTATGATTTGTAACGTATGTCCTGTATCTCTTACTCGCCCTTACATCCACTATTATTATGATTTGTAACTGTATGTCTGTATCTCTTACTGTCAGTACCACTTTATTTATGATTGTACTGTATGACTGTATCTCTTACTAGAGCCTAGTACCCAACTTTCATTATGCTTTGTTCTGTATTGTCATCGTAATCTCTTTACTGCCTGTAACCAGACTATTATTTTGCATTGTATCTGTTAGTGACTGTATCTTCTTACTGCCTGTACACCACTATTATTATGATTGTACTGTAATGTCTGTATCATCTTTACTGCCTGTACCCTACTATAATTTTGATTGTGTAACTACGTATCTCATCTTTATCTCTTACTGCCTGTATCCAATCAACAATTATTATATTGTAGCTGTATGTCTTCAATCTCTACTGCCTGTACTCTACATAACTATATTTTTGATTGTACTGTTTCTGTAATCTCTTACTGCCTTTTACCGTACATTCACATTATGATTGTACTGTATGTCTGTAGTCTTACTGCCTGTATCCACTATAATTTATTTAACTGTATGACTTGTATCTTCTTCCCTGCCCTGTACACAATTATGATGATTGTATTATATGCCTGTATCCTCTTGTACTGTGCGCTGTACCACTATACTTTGATTGGTACGTTTGTCTGTGCTACGCTTTACTGCCTTGTTTACCTCATCACAATTACTTAATTATTGTAACTGTAAAGTCTGAGTCTAGTATCTCACATATCTAACCACTTACTTGCTGCCGCAATGTACGCATACTATAGATTTATCGATTGTACTGGTATGACTGTATCTCTATCGTACACTTTATACTGCCTGTAACACTCTTCCAATTATTATGAATTGTACTGTATATCTGTTATCTCTTACTGCCTGTAACCCAATTATTATGAGTGTACTGTTATGTCTGTCTCTCTTACTGCCTGTACCACTATAATTTTGATTGTATCTGTATGTCTGTATCTCTACTGCCTTTACCACTATTATTTTGATTGTACTGTATGTCTGTATCTCTTACTGCCTGTACGCGAATACAATTACTTTCTATATTGTACTGTATGTCATGTATCGTCTTCACTGCCTGAGTACCACTATTATTTGATTGTACGTAATGTCTGTAAATGCTCTTACTTGCCGTACCAACTATTATGATGATTGTGTACTGGATAAGAAAAATCAACTATGAACACGTATCTCTTACTGCCTGTACCTACTATTATTATGGCGAGTACCTTTATGACTGTATCTCTTTACTACTGCCCTGTAACCACAATTATTATGAATATGTACTGTAAATTCTGTATTACTTACGAAGCTTACCAACACTATTATTTTGATTGTAGCTGTATGTCATGTATCATCTTACCTGCCTTACCAACCAATTAATTAATGATTGTACTGTATGTCTGTATCTCTTACTGCCTGTACCACTATTATTTTTGATTGTAATCTTGTGTATGTCTGTATCTCTTACTGGCCATTGACACCACTATTATTATGATTGTACTGTATGACTGTATCATCTTACCTGCCTGTAACCAACTACTTATTAATGATTTACTGTCTGTCTCTGTATCTCTTACTGTGCCTGTACCAACTCTATTATATTGTACTGTCAGTCTGTATCTCTTACTGCCTTTACGCAACTAGAATTTTAGATTGTACTTTTTTACTTGTAATCTCTTCTTACTGTTGCCTTGTTGTCTACTATTAATACAATGGATTGTACTGTATGACTGTAGCTCTACTCTCGGCCTGTTACCACATTAATTATGATTGTCAACTGTCATATTGGCTGTATCGCTTACTTCTTATACTTACTGTACTGCCTGCTACGGGTCACCCAACTATTATTATGATTGTCTGTATTGACTGTATCATTCTGACTGCTGACCTGTAACCATCTATTGAGGTTGAGGTTGTGGATGAACTGTATCTCCGGACTAGACATATCAAGGGGCGGTGCGTAATTTATTTCAGTATACAGTGTACTTACTTGTACAGTAGTATAAATGTATTGCGGGCCTATAGTCAGGTTGTATCTCTTACTGCCTGTACTCCAATTATTTTGATTGTACTGTATGCCTGTATCTCTTACTGTCTGTACCAGTAGTATTTTGATTGTACTGTGTCTGTATCTCTTACTGACTGTACCACTATTCCTATGATTGTAAATTATGTCTGTATCTCTTACTGCCTGTACCACTATTCTTATGATTGTAAATTATGTCTGTATCACTTACTGCCTGTACCACTATTCTTATGAGATTGTACTGTATGTCTGTATCTCTTACTGCCTGTACCACTATTCTTATGATTGTACTGTATGTATGTATCTCCTACTGCCTGTACCAGTATTATTTTGGTTGTACCGTATGCCTGTATCTCTTTCTACCTGTATCACAATTATTTTGATTGTACTTTATGTCTGTATCTCTTACTGACTGTACTCCAATTATTTTGATTGTACTGTATGTCTGTATCTCTTACCTCCTGTACCACAATTAATTTGATTGTACTGTATGACTGTACCACAATTATTTTGATTGTGCTGTATGTCTGTATCTCTTACTGCCTGTACCAGCATTATTTTGGTTGTACTGCATGCCTGTATCTCTTACTGCCTGTACCAGTAGTATTTTGATTGTACTGTATGCTTGTATCTCTTACTGTCTGTACCAGTAGTATTTTGATTGTACTGTGTC